>JAVLUX010000043.1:19785000-20142500 GCA_032164185.1 Moxostoma hubbsi
TGGAGGCGAAAGGTCTGCATCCAATGTGCCGGGACTGTTGAGTTGTGGCACCTGCGTGCCGTGAGAATGGCATTTGCGTGCCAGGTGACCCAGAGACATTGCTCTTTTATTGAGAATGTGGGTACCGCAGCCCAAAGGGGGTGCAGCAAAGGAAACTAACTCAACGGAGGATTCTCCTCCCAGCCCTCCACCGGGGGACGGAGTGGTCTGCTTACCAGCTCCGGAGCAAATGTCTTGGTCTCTTGGTCGTCCGTCTCAGGAATGCTTGGGAGCCTTCCAGGTCCTAGAGGGGATTCGTGAGACGGGGGGCGTGCGCTTTCTGCGTGGCGCTTGACACTAGGGCTGAGAGCTGGTTCCCAGGCTGATGCAGAGCTGCACGCTTCTTGGAAGCCGCAGGAGGGCACGGTCCGCGCTGGAAGTGCGATGGGGCATGATGTGGGAAATGGCCTCCATCTGCTTCTTTACCGCTGAGAACTGCTGTGCGAAGTCCTCGACGGTGTCCCCGAAAAGGCAACCCGGTATCACGCCAAGGCATGAAATAGACACGCTGGTCCACTAACGGATGCGTGTCGGTGTCACGCTTTGCCTCCTCTAGGCGTGTGCATGACACGCGCGCGTCTAGGTAGAATACCGGCAGGGGGCAATCATTTCCTCAACGCCAACAACTCTCCGCGCACCAGAGAGTAAGCGATATATCGCGTTCTCCACTTCCGGTTAGCAGGATATATATTTTTGTATATAAATACATTTTTTAAATATATATATATATATATATATATATATATTTACATCAGCATAAGATACTCGACAGCCCACACACACATATAACAACGTTAGGCTACAGCAACGTTAGGATTTCTTCATGAAAGCAGCACTATAATGAACAAACATGTCCTGAACTAGTATGTGTGGTAACCCTTTATTGTCACATAGTCACAAAGTGAAAGTAAGCAGCGAAATTGGCCATCATCCTGCCCGTGCGAACGTACAATACGACAACGGTATCGCTTACTCTCTGGTGCGCGGAGAGTTGTTGGCGTTGAGGAAATGATTGCCCCCTGCCGGTATTGCAACTAGACGCGCGCGTGTCATGTACACGCCTAGAGGAGGCAAAGCGTGACACCGACACGCATCCGCTAGTGGACCAGCGTGTCTATTTCACGCCTTGGCGTGATATCGGGTTGGAAAAGGCCAAACTGTGAGACGGGCACATTGAGAAAGCGTGCTTTGTCTGTCTCGCGCATCTCGACTAGGTTCATCCACAGATGACGTTCCTGGACCACAAGGGAGGCCATCGCCTGCCCGAGTGACCACGCTGTGACCTTCGGGGCCCTGAAGGCAAGGTCGGTCGCTGAGCACAGTTCTTGCATCACGTCGGGATCAGGACTACCCAGGTGCAGATCTTTAAGTGCCTGGGCCTGGTGGACTTGCAGGAGGGCCATGGCATGCAAGGCTGAAGCGGCCTGTCTAGTGTTGCTGTAGGCTTTGGAGGTCAGAGAAGACGTCATCCTACAGGCCCTGGAGGGGAGCACAGGGCGATCCCGCCAGGTGGCGGCATTCTCGGGACATAGGTGGATCGCAACCGCTCTGTCCACCTGGGGGACCGTCGTGTACCCGTGGACCCGTGCACTTCCGGGAAGACAGGAACCGTGGGGGGCGCGGCTGTGAGCGGCGCACAGACCCGAGGAACCAATCATCCAGCCGCGAAGGCTCTGGGGAGGATGGAGGGTTCCAGTCCAGCCCGGCGCTGGACACGCTGACGGCAGCCCAGGCAAGCATGTCGGACATCTGGGCGTCAGCCTCAGACTGGGTGTGCTGACCCGAAGGTGGAAGCCCAATCGAGTCTTCCACATCAGATGCCGGACCACTCTCCAATGCAGTGGCGAGCTCATCCAGCTCAGGGGGCTCAAGAGGATAGGGAGGCTGGCCGTGAGGCGAGCCGCTGTTGCCTCGAGCCTGGACGGAAGTCAACGAGCATGCCGGGGGCGGGTGGTTCGTGGGGACATACCGGGTCGGGTCGTCAGCCGGGTCGTCCTCAATCCTGTGGGAAGAAGGAGCGACGCGGGGTGAAGCTGGAGTGGTGTTCCTTTTTAGGAAGGAAAGCAGTGACCACAATGTTGCCATGGTAAGATTCACGCAGTGAGAACACGAACCATCCACAAACACTGCCTCGGTGTGAAAGGCTCTCAAGAGAGACCCCTAGTGTCGCTTCTTTGACACAAAGTCGAAGTGAGCGACAGACGGGGAACACACATGATCAATATTACATGTGCACTGCAACGCACACACACACACACACACACAGAGGCACACACACACACACACAGACAGACATTTAAACACTCAAACATAGAAATTTAGAGGGAAATGTAGCAGGCAGGGAGGAGAGTAACAGACAGAAGGCCAAAGAGATTGATGGCAATATACAAATGAATACAGAGAACTGACAGAAACCCAATGGAGCGAGACAGAGACACAGAGAGAGTCTGATGTAAGCCAGTACAGAAAACACTCATGCACATACAGTACTCACACACATCAATACACAGACAAACACATACATTAACTCCACACACGTGCTCTGATTCCCAACACCAAACACTAGCACAATCGCTCAAAAATTATTTCAGGATTAATAAAACACAAGAACTGAGCTGCTACTGACAGTCTGTGACCTCTCCTTTATATCCGCAGAAAGCAGGAAGTCACACAGAACTGGCTGCGGTACAAACAGAACAATGAAAAATCACCCAGTTTCCCATGAGAGGAACATATATTGCCCATTTCAAATGCACCACTGAAACCATTCAAATCTGAAACACACTTCACCGCTTGGTTTACCTAATTTGGGGAGGGAATATTTGACTTTGAAGTAATCCTGGTAGAACTGCAGGAGTCTCTTGGTGATGTGAAGAGCGTAGTCCCCCGATCCACTCTGGATGGCATCAGGTCTGGCGTACAGACGAACCTACAACAACACAATGAACGGAGGGAGAAAAAAAGTGAAAGGATGTTAGATGATGAATGAAGGAGAAGCCTATGGGAAGATTAAACTCTGAGAGTAATCCAGGTTGAAGTGCTGTGTATGTATTTATATTAATTGTAATGTTGTTTATTAAAATAGCTTTTTAGACATTTGTAATAAAATAAAAAATATGGAAATAAAATAGATTTCCTGGAGAGAAAAATAAATTAACATTTGCATTACATTTCAACAGAACTATTAGATGAGAAAGTGTGAAAAGAAAGAGTGTGAGGTGTCATTTTGTTAATGTATTCCCATAGTAAAAATTATCTCTGTGCTCTTTTAGCCAAAGGCTGATGCACAGCGTGGCTTTCTGATCGAACACCATCTAGTAAGAATGAATGTCCTCGTACGTTCAGCCGAAAAGAGTTACAGTGCAAAACAAGCAGGAGGAAATGCATTGTTTCAGCTCTGCACATTAAATGAAGTGTTGTTTATCTCACATGTTGCTGCTGTATTGATCGCCTCTATGACTGATGTAAAGACAAATAAGTGGCAATTAGAGCTGTGGAAATTATTCAAACCCCAATCAAATCAATGTGATTAAAAAAACTGTAATTAGACGAAATTCTCACGAGATGATTAATCAGATATTGTGAAGATGGTTCAATCTGATGGAAATGCTGACTGATTCTTATATTTGTGTTTGTTTGTTTGTTTGCTTTTGTTGAAGGCAGCTTGACAGAGGACTTAAATGTGGTTAATTGAACTTTAATAAAGAGCCTCTCTATGAGCGGCTGCTCAGCATTGATTCAGTAACAAACCTCTTTCTGCCAAACATGTGGAACAATGAACCTGTAGTCAATCCACTCAGAAGAAGAGGATCAGAGCACTCGACTTGTAGAGTTATTATACTATATCTATTGTATGTCTGTATGTGAGAGATGCTAAAAACAATTCAGTAGAAAATCACTGCTCTTATAATCCAAGCTAAATTGTGTCATGATCTTTAGTCATACAAGCATGTGCAAACTGTGAATTTCATATCCTCTTTTTGATGTAATACTAGAGTTACTTGTTGATACAACTATGCTGGTGACCAGCTAGTCTTATGTTAGATACTGGTGAAGTAACGTTGGATTTAAAACCTAAAATTACATTATTTAGGCCTTTGTGTTCTACTATTAATATCATTATTTAGTCCATTAACAGTAAAAACTTTCTTTCATCAGGGTAAGTAATTCCATGAATATGTAATGAGAACATATAGTGGTGTAGAATTTCAATTATGCTAAAAAAGAACATTTATATTCTAATGATTTAAACAGTATGTGACTGGCACTAAACCAGGAACACATCATGACATGAAAGTTTTCTGAATGGAATCTGTTCCTTTATGCCAATCAATAAACCAGTTTCCCATATTTTAGCTCTTAAACTCAACTAATGCACCATAAGACAACCAGTAAAAATTATCTCATCTGTCTCTGAAATACTGTCAAGTACTAGTATTTGTTTGAGTGAGAAATCATGAGTTTGTAAGCCTGTAGGTAATCTGTGACTCATTAGAGAGGGTACAGTGATCAATACAGGTATAGTCATCCAACAGAGTCATGCAATGAAGACGAGGCGTTATTCGTACACAGCAGCAGTCTGACTAAACTCTATAGACTAATAAAGACAACTGAAACTAATGATACAAGCTCACACTGCAAATCTTTCAGGAGGGCAACACAATCTGATCTGTTAAACAGATTTTTCTGTTCAAGTGTTGTATCTGAAATGGCTTGGTTGTAAATTAACATTATGTAAGACATGGAACATTAAAGTTAAATACTGTTAAAATAATTCTAAAACAGAATTGTGAAGGTTATACTTCGAGCTTAGAGCTAAAATTTATAGCCGAATTTGTATCCAATTTTGTAGCAGAACAGCCAATAAAGGCCAGTATTAGCATTCATGTTATTGAAATACATTTTATAAAGGATTTTAAAAGACTGAAGTCAAATGAAGCACCTCACTGAATTCAAGCTCAGCCATCTAATTTCCTATCACATTAAATGTGATGACCAATAAACAAACAGAACCAATGAACAAGTAACAAAACTGTGATGATGGATGACTTGAGGATGACATGAGGGGTTTCCCTGCAGCTTTAATGTGATTGATGGGGAAACTAGTATGTGCTGTGAGTCTAAACACTCTAGATCGAAGCAGAAATTAAAGTCAGTATGACAGAGATGATTTGAAGCAGATAGATTCATTACACTAATATGAGGGGGAGGCCGGTCAAGGTCACACATTAGGAGTCAGTGAGGAAGCATCAGGAAGTGTTTAATATGACACAGAACTTTGATTGAATGTGATATCAGGAACACAGTGCAGAAACAGACAGATGATATGAGCTGCACAGACTGTGACAATTCAATGTTCAAAAACACATTAAATTGCATGTGATGCAATGAACATCAGAACTGGAGGGAAAGATTAACCAAGTTTACTGCTTATTGGCTGCTTTACACTCTCCAAATGACCTAACTTTAAATAAAACATTACATAAACCATGTTACATAAAACCTGGATTTTTTTAGTTTTAGCATAAATAGAGTTTTATAAGCCTCAGATAATGTGATTCTGAATGCATAAAATACAACTCACCACAACTCCATTATCTGTGACTGTTTCTCTGTAGGTGAAGTTGCACACAGCCCAGGCCAGATAGTATGTGGACATGCGGGGCGTCCTGGAGAAATGGTTGGTCACCCACCCATCCTCGTCAGATGTAGAGGCCTCCACTGGCATGTTGGACAGGGACTGATACGTGCTCTCGTGTTTCAAACTCACTCTGAATGTGGCTTTATAGATGGGCTCGTCGAAACACGGGAACACCTTTCTGGCGTGAGTCGGTGAGAACTGCGTCACAGCAAGATACCTGCAGAAATAGAGAGACAGATAAATGTCAACAACATACCACGTTCCCTGAGACTGAGTGTTTCAGCACTAACAGACAGCATGAACAAATCACATGACAAGGAAAAAACATTATGGATATCAAAGTCTGATTCAATCCTCAGAGGGGGATTTTTTCTCTGCTACCTAGAGCATGAGCACCAGAGGGTAGAAGATGTACCGTGCACTCTCTTGAACTTTACTGACAACTTTTTACTTTCATTGGAAGCCATTCATGCAGTAATAATAATGAAAAAGAAACCTATGTTTTCCCATCTGTCTACCTCATTTTTTTTGTCAAATCTAATAGGATCCCTGCCTTTAAGTGTTGTTGACAAATATAAGAGCAAGCAGCAGGCACTGAATACACTAAGCAGACTGATCTGGACAGCCTGTGGAGTTGAGAAAGCTACTGCCAGATGCTATCTGATCAACACACTATAAATGATGCTCCCACATTCACAAGTTTGTTTACCCACATAATCTTTAATCTATTAAGGTTAAACTTATTTGTCTTGCTGTCCACAGTGGAGCGGCTTGTGGAATCTGCTTCAACTCGAGCTCTGAAGTACCCTCCGGGACTATTAATAGGAGATGATTATGTGGGGCAAGGGTAAAGGTGGAGTTGGGGAGGTGGAGGTGGAGGGATGCTGGAAACAGCTGAGACTGAAGAGAGGTAAACTGCTGCTTATATACTCTGTCTGTTAATTGAAAGTTTAGATGGGCTTGCCCCTGCGTTTACTGACCAAGAGTCATGAGCGAGCACTGTTGCGGCAGTGACACACTGAAATTGCTCCTGCGGGAGCAGCGTTTGGACTGGAGGATTTAAAGTTATAGAGCTGGAGTACATCTTGCTGCAGCATCCGACATGGAGCCCATGAGTCAAAGGTGCATGGGCTCTCAAATGTCAAAGACAGGGAAGGATTTACTCATCCCCAGTGAAATGGACCAAAAGGTATCCGAAGCAAAACCTCCCAGCATCAGACAGAGGGAGCCTACAGTATATAGATAAATAGAGATAATGCAGAGCTACAATTATTCCAATGTGTGGGCCTTGATCGCATAAGGAGAAAAGGGCCTGCTGCGCTTGGGGGATAAACAAATGCTGGTACCTCCAGTCTGCTGTTCAGATAGGAGGGCCCACACTACGATCTGAATAGGAGATCCTCTATGGTCAAGAACATGAAGGATCACACTGCGATTCAGAAGGGGAGAGCCCCTACAGCATCTGAACGAAGGGCTGACATTGCGATTCGAACAGGAGAGCTCACGCTGCACTTTGAAAGGGAGAGCCCCTGATATATACAGGGCATACAGGAAAATCACTCTGCAATCGAATGGGAAAGCCCACTCTGCAATTCAAATGGGAGAGCCCACATTGCATCTGGTCAGGAGAGTCCACGCCAGGCGTGGTAGCTCACAAGCACTCAAATGGGACAGCCTTCGCTGCATCCAGATCAATACGCACCCTACGGGGCTTGGTTACACGCAAGGTTCATAATAGTAAGTGTGGTCTGAGTCTAAAAAGATGCGAGTGTTTGGTGTGCTTGTCTGATGTGATGGAGGTTGTATCGAATGTATGTTTCGAAGGTGTGGGATGACCACCGGCCGAGCACTTTAATTTGGTGTTTAGACAGACCTTTCTGGTGTCTGAAGTAGCGGCCCCTCTCCGGAAGGAATGGGAAGAGAAATGTTTGGTAGGAATGTTGAATCTGTTGAGGATAATTTTTAGATTCTTTTGAAACCAATGTCTAGATGCGGGGAGGATTTTGTCAACAGCAAATAGAGAGTCGAGCGGAGAGGTGATTTGAGAGTTTCTCTGGAGTAGAAAAAGGCCAGAGTAGGTATGGCTGAATGGGGGTTGACAGGTTGAAAATTAAAACTGAATGTCCATATTTCAAAATTGATCGGTTTTACTATGTTTGATGTTGAATCGGATTGTGTCATGGTTTAACAATTGAAGGACGGAGAAGGTGGGATGGATGATTGGGTTGAAAGTGGAGTTGATGGTGAGTTCTGAGACTCAGAGAAAGCCGGAGAAAGCCAAATTGTACATAATGTCTAAGGTTCATCTTTTGTTGGGGGAAAATTTACGTGTGACAGCTAGCGGAGGCTGCATCACGCAAGTGTCAGCTCCATACAAAGGATTCAAATTAAACGGAGAAACAGAAGGAAGAAGAGTTGAATGTTTTGAGAGTGCTGTTTTTTGCCTGGAAATGGAAGGAACAATGTAGATGGGTAGATGAGGGCTGGATTAGCAGCTGAACTATTTTGAATGGGTGCTGTATTTGGCTGGGAGGAAAAAGACGAGGCAGACGAGGAAGTGCGAGCTGCTGCGACTAGATTAGCACACTATGAATGTCAGTGTCCCAAGTGCTGAGATGGGAAGGAGAAAGAGGTGGATGAGAGTTGTGATTTGCTTTTAGGATGAATGTTTGGATGGTTATGGGACAAGTTCGTAAAGTTGCATTTTTTAAGATCTGTGGGAGAAATGGATTCCGGAACTGGAGAGGGCTTGATGTAGGCTGTTGACAGAACATTTTGAAATGAATTTGCAATATAATTGAGTAAAGGCGAGAGAATGAAGAGATGAATTCCTGGAAGATGGGGAACAATACACAGTTAAAGCTGGTTGCCTTGAAGGATAAGGGGAGAGTAGTCTTCTGGAGCGTGGTTTGTAGGAGTGCTGGATTGTGTGGCTTGAATGCTCAGAAGGGCTATATATGCTTGGAAAAGGAAGATCCAATCTTGCATGAGAGGAGATTGTTGTTGTGTCGGGAAGAAAAGACAGTTGATCGTCTGACAGCAATATCTGGATTTCCAGAAGGTCTGACAGGTTTCAGGGATGGAACGACCGGATGCTGGAAACAGCTGAGACTGAAGAGAGGAAGCAGCTGCTTATATACGCTGGCTGTTAATTAAAGATTAGATGGGCTCGCTCCTCCGGAATTTACGTTAAGGAACTTAATTTAATTTCAAAGCTGCACTTCAATGGATTTTACAATATCACAAGTTCACTCAGTGCAATAAAGATTAAAAGTTGGATTCGATAAAGAGTCTAAAACACGGCTACAGCTGCACTGTTGTGTTGGGGAGATCGCATTTTCTCAGCTCATTCATGTAATAAAAATCCAAGACATATATTATACAGTAAGCTGTGTGGTGGAACTTTCCACAAGCTGTTACTATCTAAAGCATTTGCATGACTAATTGCGATTTTTCTGGTTGCAGTATTGTCCTTTAAGCATTCAGTAATTATAAATTATTTTACTCAGAGCTTCTTAACATTCAGATTTAGAAATGCAGCACTATACGCAGTCCAAAAAAAAAAAAAACACGTACATCCAATTATTTTTTGCGAATATATTTCATAATCTTGATGGGAATTCATGAACATAGAATCTAGAGCTCAAGACATCTGCTGTTCTCTCCCTTGCAGGGCATGAGACTGATGGACCAACTTCTAAATAATAAGAGAAGGAATGAAACTATGCCTGTTATGTATCAGACGACAGACAATATTGTCACAGCTTAATACAGCACAGCATATAGGTACATTTTTTGCTAAATGTTAAGCAAGTCCTACTAAGCACTTTATATTTTAACATTTACAAAGTAAAACTTTCTGTACTTGATGTTTTTCTACCCATAAGATATTTTTTTTTCATAGATCTTTACCAGAACATGAAAGTGTGACCAACTCAAGAGCTAAACTGTCATTTTGTCATTTGCTTTAAAATACTGACATTAAAAAGTAGGTAATTTTGGATTTTGATTTCAGGTGTCCATCCAACACGCAGAATGATTCAATGTCTGCTCTAAAACATCATATGCCTGCCTTGAAATTATCAGATTTTGAGTGTTTTAGTTCACATTTTATATCTATTTTTGCCATGAAATGCCAATTTCGAAAAAGTTGGGACAGTCTGAAAAATGCTAATAAAATAAGGAGTGATTGTAAATTATATTCACCCTTTGCTATATTGAAAGCACTGCAACTAAATATTATACGATGTTTTCTCTTGTGAATTTCATTGTTTGTTTTTTTGTTTGTTTGTTTGTTTGTTTTTTTTAATGTACAGTAATTTCAAATCAGATGATTGCGACACACTCCAAAAAAGTTTGGACAGTCGAGTGTTTACCTCTGTGAAACAACACCATTTCTTCTAATAACACTTATTATGCATTTATGCACAGAAGACACATGTTTGTTAAATTTAAAAAGTGGTCTTCAGCTGCACATTTGTACGGGGTCTTTTTTGCCATATTGTGCGCTACATAATGCACCACACATTCTCAATTGGAGATGGTCAGGACTGCAGGCAGGCCAATCTCGCACCCACACTCTCTTAAACAGCCATGCACTTGCAATCCATGTAGTATGTGGTTTGAAGTTGTCCTGTTGGAAAATACAGGGACGTCCCTGGGAAAGACATGCTGGATGGCAGTATATGCTGCTCGAAAATTTGTACATATCTGTCTGTATTAATGGTGCACTCACAGATGTGCGAGTTACAAATTACATTGGCACTGACACACTCCTGGCCCATACAGACACTGGCTTTTGGACCTGACGCTAATAACAGCTTGGACGGTCCTTTTCCTCTTTGGCCCGGAGAACATGATGTCTGTGTTTTTCAAAAACTATTTGAAATGTGGACTAGTCTGACCAAAAAACACAGATCCACTGGTCTACTTTCCATCTAAGATGAGACCGAGCCCAGAGAAATCGGCAGTGCTTCAAGACAGTGTTGATGTACGGCTTCTGCTTTGCATAGTAAAGTCTTAACTTGCATCTGTGGATGCAGCGGCGAGTGGTGTTTCCTAACAAAGATTTACTAAAGTAATCCCAAACCCATGTTCATGGTATCCATTACAGATGAATTAAGTTTTTTAAGACAGTGACATCTGAGGGATCAGAAATCACACACATTCAGAAATGGTTTTCGACTTGCCCTTTACGCACCAAGATTTGACCAGATTTCATAAACCTTTTAACTACTGTATATTGTGCACTGTAGAGAAATGTCCAAAATTCTTCCAATTTGTCTTTGGGGAACATTGTTCTCAAAGTGCTGGATTATTTTCTGAAGCATCTGTTGGCAAAATCCTGAATCATCCTTGCACTTGAAGGACTAGGCCTATTTACTATGACATGATTGCCTCACCTGTTTAAAATCTCCTGTTTCACATCGCCTTGTTTTTTCAAATCGTCAAGTTGTTTTTAGTCTTAAATTGCCATCTCAACTTTTGGAACATGCTGCAATCATTTGATTTGAAATTACTGTACATTTAAAAAAAAAAAAAAAATGAAATTCACAAGGAAAAACATCATATAATGTGTAGTAGTAGTGATTTCAATATAGCAAAAGGTGAATATAATTAAAGAATCACTCCTTTTGTTTTTATTAGCATTTTTCATACTGTCCAAACTTTTTCGGAATTGTGTCAATGTTAATACAATGTCATATTTTGTGTGTGTGTGTGTGTGTGTGTTTGTGTGTGTGTGTGTGTGTGTATGTGTGTGTGTGCCATAAGTTTGGGGTTAAATATCAGCTTCACTATGTATTTCAGTAAGGATACTTCTCTCTGCTTCTTCACTAAGAGTGATTAAGACTGAACTTGTGATGATCCATATAGAATTTTGGAATGTTTCAATTATTTCCTTAATGTATAAACATTTCGCCCAGTCAAAAGTAATTAAATAAATAAAAATGACCACACTTTATATCACTTTTTCTTGTCATATTGTGGAGAGCTCGCATACTGTTTATTCTCGGCACCTAGTTTATTTCAATTCAGACAGAGGATATTGGAGCCCACAACCTCATTACTTTCACAGAGTGGCTGACACACCAAAATCCACAGATGTATAGTGAAGATATCATAGAGGATTGTGCCGATATTTTTGTGAAAATCACATATTTTTGTGTTTCCATGGGTCTTACTTCAAGGATTTGTTGTCAGTATGGAAGAAAAATACTTTGTATAAAAGATAAAAGAATGTACAAGTTTCTGTGCAGCCTTAATGTGTGAAGCAACTAAACCTGCCACAGGACTAAGGATTGTCATCTCTGGACATCCAGGGTCCATGACTTCGTGAACACTGCTGGGGGGAAAAAAGCCCATGTCTGTGCCAGATGGTGCCCCGTCCCTGGGGAATTCGCCAGGGAGGGCTGTCGCGAGTAGCGTAAGGTCCAAGAACCAAGTCTGGATGGACCAATAGGGAGCTACTAGGATGACCTGCGCATCCACCACACTGTTGAGATTGCCCAGGATATGAGTGACTCGCAATGGCTTGAGTCGCTGGGTGCGCTGACTACGAGGCATGCAACAGCTCGCATCGCCAGTCCACGTAACACAGTTCAGCTAGTCGTGGCATTTCGTATAGGGACCCCTAGTGTCACTACATCGACACAACTTCTAGTGAGTGACAGATAGCGAACTACAATCCCATGAAGCATTGCAAATGATATATTTCAATAAAAACTATGCAAATATAGAAAACTAATGATTTTAGGTTGTTTATTGTAAGTATAGAAACAATATATTTTACGTTAATGGCAAAATATTCCGATATGTACAAATATATCATAAGAAATTACAGGGTGAAGGGAGAGCAATATGGTGGTCTAGTTTCGCAGTCTATGTCGGCTAAAGTTATTTGATTGATTAAGCTTTCTCTGTAACGCTTTACAATAAGGTTCCATTACTTAACATTAGTTAATGCATTAGGTATCATAAACTTATAATTTAAAGTATATTTTTACACTATTTATTAGTCTTTGTTAATGTTAGTTCATGGTGCATTCACTAATGTTAACAAATGCAACTTTTGATTTTAGAAATGTATTAGTATATGTTCAAATTTGCATTAACTAAGATTAATAAATGCTTAATAAGTATTATTCATTGTTAGATTATGTTAACTAATGCTGTTAACTTAAGTGAACTAATGGAAACTTTTTGTACAGTGATACTGCTTTCTCTGCTAGACCATGGGTTATGTAGTTGTTCACAATGAATTCCACTATCAAACACGATTTTTAAACATGGACTAATGGTTTCAACAAAGGCATATATCTCTGATGAACAGCCTCTGAACTCATAGTAGGTCTGCCTTTAAAGGTTTATCAGTTATTGTTGAAAATCAATTATTTTATGGAAGAAATATATAATATATAGGATTTTTACTTGTTATTGGAAATTGTTATGCTCTATTGATACACATGCCTTTGCTTTATATTTAGCCTATTTATGTATTTCTTTGTTTCTATTTAATGAAAATGTTTCTATTTAATTGAGGTAATGTTTTAAAGGAGCACATATATACAGTAGAGGGGTAAAAAACTAAAAAACTTCCTTGCATCTAAAAGGTTTTTTGTAGCACTGTTCAGGCTCTATATAGAACATTCAAAGGATGGTTATTTATAGAACCTTTAAAAAAGGGTTCTATTTATCGCCAAAAAGGGTTCTACTATTGTTACAAGCTGAAGAACCCTTATACTATTCAGAACCATCTTTCTTAAGAGGGGTAGTGGATGGACAAAAGATTTATTAAGTGTGGCCATGAAAGGATCCCTTCAGGGTAAATCAAAGGCTTAAACATGTCTCAAATGTGTTAAGACCTGAGGCAAGGTTCTAGACATGCTCCATTTTCCTGTCAGAGGACAAAGAAACAGTAACACCAATAAGTAGATATTCTTCTGTGTAGTCTATCTGTGAAATATGGGGCTTTAAACATAAGAACCTACAACCTTATGTAGGCCTACTACATATAAAAGAAAGAAAAAAGTTGTTATATGGATGGACTCTCATTACCCTCATCAAATTGTACAATAGTAACCATAGCTTCTACCACTGCCATTACTAGAACCTATTTAGGAGGGCTTCAGCTCCCTTAAAATTGATCTCAACCCCCTAAAATTCTATGACTTTGTAATAAGCACACTAGTGTTTTAAACAGCTGTAGCTGCAATGCTGCACTTGTTGAAGCATGAGATGCTTTGATGGCTTTTCTTGCCTGTAAGACTGACTAAAGGGCAAGCCAATAGCATTGGAGTGTGGGATGTGATGGACCATATCATTGGTTTAACCCACTGAATGAATACGCCCCATTTCCGTATTAAATTCAAGAACAAGTGAGGGTCAGCATCGTTTGACTGACTGAAGCAGAGGAGGCATGTTGCTCATTTAATTCAGTAATCTTGTTTAACAAGGAGAGAAGAAACGGGCTGGATAAATTAAGCGTAAAAGTGGCTAATGATATTACAATGGCATCAGGACGTTATTAAAACCTGTAATTTGCTAATAAATTTCAAATAAAGTAAATTAGAAATGTAATTTTTTTTAATAACTTTATAATTGTGTTTATTTTAGAAAATGACACAATTCAATGAATATAAGCCAGCTATCTCGAATGATGTAAACACAGAAACAACAACAACAAATCACTATATATGCTGAAGAGTGGAATACTCCCGGCTAGGACACAGCACAGATATCAAACACAGGGCACGTAGATGAGTTCTAGGTAGCAGACAGTACACACAAACGTTACCAAGATTTTTCCCTTCTTCAAGTATGAACAATGATAGAGTAAATAATCGTTGTCCTTTCATAGTGATTTGGGTCGAATTTAATGAAAAATATGCTAGTTGTGCTCCGGCGCCTCAGATATTTGAGCAGCCAGCAGAGTCGTAGCTGGGCGCTGTGTCTGTGTGCATACATTCATAGAAAACAGTTGACCTATCACGCATCCAAAAGCTTTCAATATACTCAGGCTAGCCAGATAATATATGCAACACCCCAATCAGAGATTTCTACATGCACAAATAGCAAATATTTCGCCTTACGTCATACTTAAATTATGCAAACTGGCAACCATGTATGCGAGTGTGTGCTTTCTCTCCTTTTCTAAAAAGATTTAAAATTGTTGTGCTAAATAGTGCAATATTATACTTGAATAAAAGTGTGATGCAGTCACTCCATGTCCATTCATGAGGCTGCGTGTGCTGTTTAGTGCCAAGTCTGTGAGCAAAACCTTTTAGTGATTAACTTTTAGTAAAACCCCAATAGATCTTCACATCATTCGCACACGGAGGCGACACGTGAGCAAAACCAAGTGAGAGAGGAATATGTTTGTTTTTTTGTGTTATTTGTAAAATGCTGAAGTCCTCACACCTGTATGTGAATGTGACAGTAATCATTTATCAGTGTCATGCAGCCTGTTTTATTCCCTGAATGGGATGCCAAATAAACCTTTGAAACATTTTGAGATTCACATTATGACCCATGAGCGTGTAAACGGGTTGATAATGTTTTCAGAATAAAACAAATTTTTCCACATTGATGGGAAACATTAAAATAAGCATTTATAATCTATAATTTCTGAATATTTAATTTTACTATTAAACCAGACTCTTGATGTAGAGTGTTAAATTGAATACTAAATTATCTCTGCAGTGATGTATGGTAAAATAAACCATTAATCATTTTATTCTGACTTTTTTCAGTTTTACTAACACATGATTAAAATTTAGCAGCAAACTTCAAGCAATCACAGAATGGTCCCATCAGTCTGTATACACTTCCGAAAATTGTGCATCATTCATTGAGTGCATGTGTGTGCTACAACATCTAGGCTTAAAAGATATAATTATGAAGAACTTTTTATCTTCTCTCTTCAATGTTCTACTTAACAGCTGATGTGGCCCCTGTACCAAAATAATTGCACAACCATGCTCAATTGAATATGTAACAAATACTGTAAATTGGCAAGCAGATTTCCTTGAATCCCATCAAACACAAAATTCCCTGCGGTTTGTGAACATACAAAATGATGCATCAATGTATGTCCTAATCTGCACGCACAGAATTTTGCATTTAAAGCAATAAATGTTTTTGTACATGAAAAACTGTTCTTTACATTGTTTTAGTAGCATTTAAACATTATTTAATCTATTGGAAAAAAAAAATGTAATTACGATACATCTTCACTTTATACAGAAAGTATTATTTTCAGAAGCACCCTCCATGATTTTGATCTGGGGGGGCGCCAATCAAAATCTCACCTAGGGCACCTACAGAGGCGTCCAGTGTGCGACCCACTTAATAGTGTCATTAGAGGCTAAGCCCCCCTATGATTTAAATCCTACCATCGCCCCTGGGTAAAATACCACTGTTGCTACAGTGATTGTTTAATAAAAACAACTATGCTACTACTAAACAACTAGGCTATGTTAACTTTGTATTCGCAATCACTGCCGTCAAAAAATCAATTAAAAACAACATCAAGGACATTCTGAAAGCTTCTGTTAGACAAGGAGCAGGTACTATTTAATTCAGTTTTACAGAAGTAACATTAACTGTGATATTTTGGCTGAAACTATAGTTAGCATAGTTAAAAAAAATAATAATTATATATATATATATATATATATATATATATATATATATATATATATATATATATATATATATATATATATATATAAAAAGTAAACATATAACAATTATTAATCAGTGTATTAGAGATGGAGTGAATTACCTTCTCTCTCCATGCAGCACATATGAGCTGCGGAAAAATCCCAAGAGTTCATGTTGAATGAGCGCATGAAAAGTGATGTTGATCTTGTATGTTCTGTGGGGCTTCATCTCTCTGTGCAGCCCGATCACATACACCTGTTTGGACTGATAGTGGAAGCGTCGCTGGATCCTCATGGCACCTGCAGCCTTCTTACTGTCTGAATACACCAGCACTTTCTCCATCTCCAACCTGTCCGTGTGCAACACGATAAACTTAGTGGCGCTGACGCATTCAAACTCAATGTTCACCTCACCAGAGAAGGTGAAGTTCTCCATGTACACGGACAGTCGGAGGTCGTAGTGGCGAGGGCGCAGGGTGGCCGGTAAGCGCACATGTCTCCAAGGCTGCTGGCCGTCCTCTGAGTCTCTGCTGCTGTTCCCGTCCCGGGACTGCTTCACTTTACTGTTACTGGAGCCGTTTGCGGCCAGAGCCCCGCTGCTCTTCCCGGCGCATTTCTCGAAGCTCACGCTGAGCGTGATGGCGATGGCCGTGACGATGATGAGGGTGAGGATGGAGATGGCGAAGCCCAGCACGAGTCTCTTGTGCACCGTGATGTGCTGTTCGGTCGTGCGGGGCCGGACCACCACGGTGTCGGCCCACTGATCGGACAGAGCCCGTCCGTTCCTCATGTTCGTGCCCTCAAAAACCATCGGTACGAATCCTCACTGCATTACAAATGAGAATAACAATAATAATAAAAGCAATAAATTAAGGATTTGGATGCTTTCAAAATAGACGCGTAATACGTGACTGTCCGGGTATATGAAGTATATTCCGTTTTATGCGTGACACCGTATCGTTCACGCGCTCCAGCTCAAAACAACATATGATGAACAATCAGACGTATTTAAATCCTGCAAAGATCATGCAAAACCATGCAAAGATTCTACTATTACAAGATTATAGCCGAAAAGACTAAGTTTTCAACATCTAACCGGGCGCG
Source organism: Moxostoma hubbsi (assembly GCA_032164185.1). Lineage (NCBI taxonomy): Eukaryota > Metazoa > Chordata > Actinopteri > Cypriniformes > Catostomidae > Moxostoma > Moxostoma hubbsi. The sequence continues at coordinate 19,802,446 of JAVLUX010000043.1, forward strand.
CAATGCACTGTACGAGAAATACCGATCAATAAATGAGTTCATCGAGTGAAATAAATGCAGACAGAGTTCGTACCGCACGTGCACATCCCCGCAAATCCACGATTTCTCCTCTGAGTCTGATGTGGATTCAGTTCCAGCACACCTGCTTCATGATCAATCACAAGAGTGTTTCTGTGAATGTCTGCTCTCTCTCTCTCTCTCTCTCTCTCTCTCTCTCTCTCTCTCTCTCTCTCTCTCTGTGTGTGTCTCTCTCTTTCTCTCTCTTTCTCTCAATTTTTTTCAATTTCAATACAATGGGCTTTATTGGCATGAAAGTTTCAAAAACAATGTTGCCAAAGCATCATATAGAATAAATAAAATAAATTCAAAATACATTTTGATTAGACAGTATATCATATAATTATTAGTCATATATAAAAAACAATAATATAAATTACTAATATTATTTATCTCACCACATCACATCTCTCTCTCTCTCTCTCTCTCTCTCTCTATACAGTGAGGAAAATAAGTATTTGAACACCCTGCTATTTTGAAAGTTCTACCACTTGGAAATCACGGAGGGGTCTGAAATTGTCATCTTAGGTGCATGTCCATTGTGAGAGACATAATCTAAAAAAAAAAATCCAGAAATCACAATATATGATTTTTTAACTATTTATTTGTATGATACAGCTGCAAATAAGTATTTGAACACCTGTCTATCAGCTAGAATTCTGACCCTCAAAGACCTGTTAGTCTGCCTTTAAAATGTCCACCTCCACTCCATTTATTATCCTAAATTAGATGCACCTGTTTGAGGTCGTTAGCTGCATAAAGACACCTGTCCACCCCGTACAATCAGTAAGAATCCAACTACTAACATGGCCAAGACCAAAGAGCTGTCCAAAGACACTAGAGACAAAATTGTACACCTCCACAAGGCTGGAAAGGGCTACGGGGAAATTGCCAAGCAGCTTGGTGAAAAAAGGTCCACTGTTGGAGCAATCATTAGAAAATGGAAGAAGCTAAACATGACTGTCAATCTCCCTCGGACTGGGGCTCCATGCAAGATCTCACCTCGTGGGGTCTCAATGATCCTAAGAAAGGTGAGAAATCAGCCCAGAACTACACGGGAGGAGCTGGTCAATGACCTGAAAAGAGCTGGGACCACTGTTTCCAAGGTTACTGTTGGTAATACACTAAGACGTCATGGTTTGAAATCAAGCATGGCACGGAAGGTTCCCCTGCTTAAACCAGCACATGTCAAGGCCCGTCTTAAGTTTGCCAATGACCATTTGGATGATCCAGAGGAGTCATGGGAGAAAGTCATGTGGTCAGATGAGACCAAAATAGAACTTTTTGGTCATAATTCCACTAACCGTGTTTGGAGGAAGAAGAATGATGAGTACCATCCCAAGAACACCATCCCTACTGTGAAGCATGGGGGTGGTAGCATCATGCTTTGGGGGTGTTTTTCTGCACATGGGACAGGGCGACTGCACTGTATTAAGGAGAGGATGACCGGGGCCATGTATTGCGAGATTTTGGGGAACAACCTCCTTCCCTCAGTTAGAGCATTGAAGATGGGTCGAGGCTGGGTCTTCCAACATGACAATGACCCGAAGCACACAGCCAGGATAACCAAAGAGTGGCTCTGTAAGAAGCATATCAAGGTTCTGGCGTGGCCTAGCCAGTCTCCAGACCTAAACCCAATAGAGAATCTTTGGAGGGAGCTCAAACTCCGTGTTTCTCAGTGACAGACCAGAAACCTGACTGATCTAGAGAAGATCTGTGTGGAGGAGTGGGCCAAAATCCCTCCTGCAGTGTGTGCAAACCTGGTGAAAAACTACAGAAAACGTTTGACCTCTGTAATTGCAAACAAAGGCTACTGTACCAAATATTAACATTGATTTTCTCAGGTGTTCAAATACTTATTTGCAGCTGTATCATACAAATAAATAGTTAAAAAATCATACATTGTGATTTCTGGATTTTTTTTTTTAGATTATGTCTCTCACAGTGGACATGCACCTACGATGACAATTTCAGACCCCTCCATGATTTCTAAGTGGGAGAACTTGCAAAATAGCAGGGTGTTCAAATACTTATTTTCCTCACTGTATATATATATATATATATATATATATATATATATATATATATATATATATATATCTGATGTAAACCGTTTGCGTCATGTTTAGTTGTTGCATTTAATTCAACAGTGAAATATGCATACAGATATCGACTTTCCTCTTTCCCAAATCAAAACTGTTGAATTGCATAAATGTGCATGAATTATTGTTTGACCAGAAAAAGAGAGCCAAACTCTATTTGTATACATGCAATTCACTGCCGTATAATAGTGTGTGTGTGGGGGGTTGGTATACGAGGACTTTTCTTAGTGTAAAAACGGGTAATTACAAGGGTATTATGCTATAAATGTGGCTTATGAGGACATTTCTAGTGTTATAATCCAAATAGCTTAAACATATTAAACCATGTTTTATTGAAAATGTAAAAATGCAGAGAGTTTTATGTCAGGGTTAGGTTTAGGAGATAGAATCTATAGATTCCTCATAATGATAGCTGTGTGTGTGTGTGTGTGTGTGTGTGTGTGTGTGTGTGTGTGTGTGTGTGTGTTGTATGTTGTATGTGTTTTAATAAATCTTCACATAATGAACCTTATTCATAATGTGAACTGCAGCAGTAAACTGAAGGCTGCTGTCCGAGGTGCTGAAACACACAGAAGTATAAATTTAATTAGTTTTACAGTGTTTCACAGCATAAATAACTGTCTGTGGCATTAACAATCTTTTAACACACACACTACCTCTATATTTTCCAGCACTCGCCCCTCTTAATTGTAAAGATGACGGGACACAAAGAGAAAAGAAGAAAGGGTGTCTCTAAATGATTTTATTCATGTTTGAAGGTATCTACACTAGAACAGGAAGAAAATGCATTTAAATTCCAGTCCCATCTTGATAAGCTGCACCCTTGATGAAATTTGATGGATTTTAAAATCTATTCTTATTAAATAATGGAGATCAGATTAAAAGTCTAAGAATGATTGTCAGATCTTTGAATCAAATGAAAATGGAGAAAAAATAGTCAATTTCCATGTGGCATCTGCACACATGTCATGCTGTGCAAATGTGTGTGAACCATGTGCCTCCTGTTGACTGAGAGATCAATAAAATCATACTGTATGAAGATAGATCAGACTCCAGGGAGTGTGAGGGATCTAATTGAATGATAAATGTTAGTAAAACGGTCTTGAGGGCAGCTGTGACTGCTGGCACACAGAGGGTTGTTTCTGCTGAGAGGAAAAAGAGGGAGGGAAACACACACACACAGAAAGAAAGAAGTGTGTGCAGTTTATAATGTAAGTGTACAGTATAGTCAGAGCAGAGACACGACTCCCCCTGCAGTCCAGAAGTAACATTAGCATTAGTGTCACAAGCAACAATGGACAGAGAGTCAACTTAAAGCACCTGGTATTAACAAATTATGTAATAAATTCATGAAACATTGTTTAATGTGCTTTGATTTGACAATATCAGTGTATCAAATTAAGTTGTGCTGAGACCTCTAAAAAATCATTGAAGTGAAGTGTTGTTTAAGTTATGAACTGCTGTCTTAGTCCTAAAGCATTTTTTACTCAAGTAATACAAATATGTCTTGCTTCGCAAGCTGATTTTCATACATCAGTGTGTTCTGAAATGCATCAGAATGAACAAGTTGCATTATTTCTGGAAGGGAAAAATTGAAATTGACTCTTCCAAACTCTCCCGCCTCTGTTCATGATTTGGACTGCTCCAAAACCTGGGAGTTAGGAAACAAGATGTTATGGAGAGAGGATGCGTAGATTTACTTGTTTATAGTGCATAATAGATAAACTAGTCAGAAGTATTGCCATCTAAGGAATGTGTGGATTACATGTGCATGCACCTAATCGTAAGTACATTTGCATATTTTATTGCATAATACGTTTATGAGAGAGATTAAAGTTTACTATAGACATTCTGTCTAAATGTTTACATTGTTAATTATGTTTATACATTATCCTATTGCCTAAAAGTCATATGATCTTCCTGTGTTATTTATCTGTACATTATTTAATGTTATATCTGCATTATATCATGTTGACTTAAAACATGTCTCAGGGAACATGTATGGGCATGTTTATCTGGCGAGTTCTGGCTACCTCTACAACAGCTGGAAAATGTACATCCGGTGCTTCTCATTGGCTCTGATTGCCCCAACCTCATAACACCAATACAGCCAGTCAGACTGGGGCCCCCTGCTGTGCTGGCAGCAGTGAGGATACATCTGGGGTGGACACTGCAGGGTCCAGCTCAAGATCTGAACAGTCCTCTTAACCCTAAACTATGCCTCTTCACCTCGCTGCGGCCCATCAATGACCTTTATGCAAATGTGGATAGAATGTGGCAAATGGATGTTCTGCCTTACCAGAGTGAAAGGGTGATCACCAGTTCCAGTAGAGCACTGTGAGGGTGAATATTGATGGTGTCCAGCGGTTTGCTTCTCCTCTGCTTCGTGTCAGGAACATGCCTCGTCTCTATGTACGTAAGGAAGCTGTCTTACCACGTCTAAGGAGAATTGAGAATTGGCTGGAGAGAGACCCTGATTTAGCAACAGCATACCAAGAGGAGCTGGCCAAGCTAGTGCAAGCTGGTTATGTAGTGAAGCTCTACCAGCAGCTGGTGGACAGAACCAGAGAGGCCTGGTATCTTTCACCATATGTTGCAACATAATGGAAAGAATATGGTGGTCTTTAACTGTTCATTCTCATACCAAGGGAACAATCTGAACAAGCTCCAACTACCTGGTCCGTCACTTCTGGCAGTTCTTCTGCATATCCGGGAGCACTCTGTTGTCATCAGTAGTGACATCAGTGGCATGTTCCATCAGGTATGCCTCTTGCCAAAGAATAAACCACTGCTGAGATACATCTGGAGAGATATGCAATGAGACATAATTCCCAATGTCTGCCTTTCAGGACTACTTACAATCTGTGTTGTGCCTTGTTCTCTTTACAGAAGCATGTTCTAGATTACAGTCAGCCTGGAGAGGACACACAGGTTTCAGTGGTGATGTCATTTTATGTGGACAATTGTCTTCAGAGCTTTGCTTCTCATGACATGGCCAAGAATCATGTTGACAAACGCAAGGTTTTGAGCTACGACAGTGGGCTAGCAATTACCCTTCAGTTATCAGCCATCTGCCAGCTGATATTCAATCTCAGGGAAGCATCCTCTGGCTCCGTGAAGGTCACCAAGAGGCCCAGGAATCAACTCTTGGCCTACATTGGAATGGTCAATCAGACGCAAACCAAACTGTCAAGTTCCCACAATGCGAAGCATCTTCAAAATCCTTTCTAGCTAATGTGATCCCCATGGTTACATTTTACCATTCACCACTTGAACTAAGGTGTTACTACAGAGGTTGTTGTACAAAAGGAGGGAGTGGAATGACCATGGCTGCCAGAAGACCTACTAGACCCTTGGAAACACTGGGAGAGCGAGTTGGAAGACCTACAGCACATCACTCTTCCCATGTGTTATTGCAGCAAAGAACTGGACTGCTCCATTTGTATTAGGCAGCTTCACATCTTTTGTGGTGCCTCAGAGAAGGCTTATGGATCTATGGAGGTGGCCTTTTAACAGCTAGGTCCTGTGTTGCTCCCAAGAAACAACAGAGCATTCCTCATCTTGAGCTGTGTGCAGCACTCACAAGAGCACAGCTTGCTAAAGTCCTGAAGGCAGAGCTAACATTACCACTCAATAGAGTCACTCTGTGGTCTGACTCCACTACATTACTGACCTGGCTTTTATCAGAGTCCTGCTGCTTTAAGGTGTTTGTGGGGACCAGACTGGCAGATATACAGGATTTAACTGAATCTGACACCTGATGTTATGTACAGCCAGGCTACAAACCTGCAGATGTCATTACAAGAGGGAAGTCTCCCTATGATCTCAACAGAGTGAGCAGATGGAACCAATGCCCAGCATTCCTCAGACAAACACCAGACAGCTGGCCAGAGATGCCACCATTAGCTCACATAAATCAAGACAGTGAGCTAAAAAGTGTCTGTATCAATTAACCTCTGCTCTGTCACTGCCAGATCCTCAGCAATTTAACACCTTCACAGACTACCTAAAGGCCCTTATACATACATCCAACGGGAGCTCTCCCTACATTGTAACTGCAGAGGATTATTAAGAAGCCAAGCTCACGGCCTTCTGTCGGTTCCAAGCCAAGTCATTTCCTGAAAAGGTGTCCCACTTGAAATCTGGTAAAACTCTGCCAAGCCCCTGAACTAGATACCAGTACAAATCTCATACGTGTAGGTGGTCATCACCGTCACATCAGTGAACTAGAAGAAGATACCATTCATCCCACATCACCCGTTCACCAAGCTGATTATCAAAAACTATGATGATCGTTTGCATCACCCTGGACCAGAGAGGGTGTTTGCGGAGGAAACACTCAGGAGGAAATACTGGGTATTAAGAGGATGAGCAACAGTCAGACATCATCAATGCCAATGCACAGAATGCCAAAAATGGCGGGCCAAACCACATCCCCCAAGAATGGCAGACCTCCCACCTGCCAGGTTGAGAATTTACCAGCCAGATTTCTTTTCAACTGGTATAGATTGCTTCAGCCCTTATCTCATAAAGGTGGGACGCAGAAATGAGAAAAGATGGGGGATCATTTTCAAATGTATGACCACCAACGTAGAGCATATTGATGTCCTCGCAAGTATGGACAGTGATTCATTCCTGATGGCCTTTCTTCGCTTCATTGCTTGGTGAGGGAAACCCTTTGAAATCCTATTAGATCAAGGAACAAATTTCAATTTGAAATTTGAAATTTATTTGAAGGATAGCCCCTTCAAAAATTTCAATGGTGGGGATAAAGAATTTTGGGATGTCTTTGCACCTCTTCAGCCTGAGCTCCAGGCTCAACTTGCAAGACAGCAGATTAGGTTCACGTTCAATCCACCATTTTGGTGAATGCTGAGAGTGGGAAATTCGATCTTTGAAAACATCTCTGCAAGTGACCCTCGGAGCACAGACAGTCACTAAAGAAGTATTGCAAACTGTTATTATTATTGAAATAGAGGGAATACTTAATTCCAAGCCCATTGTCTACCCATTTTCAGACATCTCTGACCCAGATCCAGCTACATCCAACATCCTGTTGATGGGGCGGCGAGATGCCTCACTTCCACAAGTGATATACCAGGATCTCAAACTTTTGAACAGATGGAGATAGAGGCATAGTCAGCTGCTAGATGATCACTTTTGGAGACAATTCATCCATAACTACCTACCTAACCTCCAAACCAGACAGAAATGGATGTCAGAGAAGGACAGTCTTTGAATAGGTGAAAATGTTATGATTGTGGACCAGCAGCTACCTCGTACGCTTTTGCCTGTTGGAAGGATTGTTCAGGTTTATCCGGGGAAAGATAACAGGATCAGATCAGCTGAGATCAAAGTGAAGGACAAAACTTACCTAAGGCGAGTGACCAAAATCATCACCCTACCTCCTCTGCCTGAGTTATATACCAATAACTCACCACTTGGTTAGGACTTTTTTAGTGTTCAAATTCACATTGTGAATTTAGAGGCAGCTGTAAAAAAAAATTAAAAAATTCGGAATTGACTCTTCCAAACTCTCTTGCCTCTGTTCGTGATTTGGACTGTTCCTAAACTTTCCGGGGAGTTGGAAAACAAGATTGTGGCAGGGCAGAGGGCGGGGCTGGGTCGTGAGTATACACACCCGGTCCCTTATCAGGCTAATCAAGCCTCCGAGAGGGATAAAGGCTTACTGCGGAGGATAGTGCAGGAGAGAGAGATCGTTTACGGACATGTCCGTCATGTGTGTGTTTGTGTCTTTTGTTTTAGTTTATTATTAAACTATTATTATATTGTCAAGCCGGTTCTTGCCTCCTCCTTTCCATTGAACTGATTTACAAAGACGTTATGGAGAGCGGATGTGTTCTTGTTTATATTGCATAATAGTTAAACTAGTCAATGTTGCCATCTAAGGAATTTGTGGATTATATGTATGTGTGTGTGTGCAACTAATCGTAAGTACATTTGCATATTTTATTGCATAATACAATGTTTATGAGAGAGATTAAAGAACGCTATAGGGGCAATCCGTCTAAATTATCCATCTATAATAATTTGTATCGAGTTTGTTTTTGTATATATATGATTTGCTTTATGACTAGTTCTCTAATGCCTTTTTCTATTCTGCTTATACATATAACCAGTATTCAATTACTGCTTTATAGATCTAGTACTATTTATAGATCTGTGATTGTACATTTATGTTTATTATGTTTACAGAACCACTCATGAAATTTGCACAATAAATCATCCACAAGTACACCCTGGTGTGAGATGTAATGTTCTAACCGGACATCCTGTAGCTGTTCAATTACTCCGAACCATAGTTAGATAAAAAAGTGAAAAGCAATTTATTACATAGCTAGCTACTTGAAATGCTATTCAGAAATGCAAGAGTTATTGTGAATGTTTGACTAGAAGTTGTTTCTGTCCAGGACCATTTTTGTTTTTTATTTGAGCCTTAAATTCATCAGTAAGCAATTTCCATCACACACACACACACACACACACACACACACACACACACACACACACAAACACACACAAACACACACACGCACACATACACACACACACACACACGTTGGTGCAGCTATCCTTATGAGGACTCTCCATAGACATAATGATTTTTATACTGTACGAACTATAGATTGTATCACCTAAACCTAACCCTTGCAAAAAACGTTCTGCATTTTTGCATTTTCAAAAAAACATGTTTTTAAATTATTTGTCCTCATAAACCACATTTATAGCATAATACCCTTGTAATTACCAGTTTGTAACCTAATAAAATCTCCTCGCTTGACACACTTGACACATTCATAATTCATGCATCAGATATTATGTCCTGTAAGCAGTACATGAAACAGCAGGACTGCAGGGAATTTATATTTTTACCAAGTCAATATGATACAACCTGACTGTGCGGCTGATGCAAATGTGTTTATTCACCAGTAGTTTGAGCAGCGGATGAATCCATTTCAGGGACATTTCGACAGAGCTCAATGGTGTCATACATTCTTACACAATAGCAACACAAACAAACAGTGTTTTACAATTACAACATGAAACGTATCAATTAGCATTAGTGTTCAATTAGTCTTAGTGCAATGAGAAAGTGAACAGCAGCATCTGGTTGAGCTACAGAGACATGAAGCAGCACCAAACAAATGCATTGGCTGAGTCCAAGACAAAACATTTGTCAGTTAGTTCAGATTAATCGATCTGCAGCCTCTTATTAAGTGAACTGCTGAAACAAGAGTGGAAAATGCACTGGACACAATCATACCTTTAGACACATGAAAACAACTGTCAAAGTGCAGTCTCTGTAGTGCAGTCAAAGTGCACACAGAGGCTATAGATAAGCTATATTTTTTGCAAGAAAACATTGCAGTGTTTTGATGCGTATGTTAAAGTTTAAACAGCATTAGCTCTGAGTGATGATCATGGAGAAAATCTGATAAATTGTTGAGCATTTTACATTTTCACACAATTATGAGGTTATTTATTCTGAACTTTAGCAACATTTATCACAATGTCAAGAACAGACATTTAAATAATCCATTTCAGTTTGGAATTAATTAAAAATAAAATTGCAATAGGAGTTTGAGAAAAGTGTGGTCACCTTACAAAAGAGTGCTATGGTGGTTGCATGGAGCAATGATGGTACTTTGATAAACATTGAATTAATTATTACCATATTGATAATTCATGGTATTTAAACAGTACTCCACTGTACATATCCAAAAAAAAAAAAAACCATGCACATCAAAATAAACATGGTAAATGTCAAAAAACAATTTTTATAAAAACATTAATTTGTACTCATCCATAAAACATGGATTTGCCATGTACATCATAGTACACATGGATTTTCTTTTAGTTTATGTTCGGCCTGCTTGATCATATGTAATATGGTAATGTCCTGTATAAAAATATGATGACAGTTGAATCTAGAGAATACAATACATTTATTTATATAATAAATGAGTCAAATGTTTACATGCAGCAGCATCAGGACTGAATAATTAATGATGGTTTGACATTTATTTGACTCTCAACTAGAACAAAACAAACAGTGACTCATCAGCTTTACATCAGACAACTGGAACAACTCTCACAGAACACTCACTCTCATCTTAACTGCAATAAACTTCAACTCAATAAAGTTTGAAAAGAAACTCTTTCCTCTGCCTGCCTTTCCCAGATCTTCCAGACGTTTCTATATGGTTTCATATTGACCTCATCACAATTTTCATGGTAAATATTTGAATCTCATTTTTAAATGAGAAAATGATATATGGGTGTGATATGAGAAGTGATAAATGCTTTGTGACTGAACACACTGAACTCACAGCAAAGCTGCTCTAGAGACACTCAGCCTCTTCTTTCCCAGTTAACACAAACACAGTATCTCATGACAGTCCCATGATTTACCTTCCATTTGTGGAGGCAAATTTTACAAAACAGTAATCAAAGCGTAGTCGATTCAAAAACTTCTAGGAGGCACAAAGTTTCTGATTCCAAAACTAGACTTTATTATAAAAATAATAAAGATGAAGCATCTGAAATTCACTTAAGATCATGCCTATTTTATTCAGTTTTATTCAGTTTCTGTTCTCTTTGAGGAAGGCCTCTTTATCCAAAAAAATGAACCCATAATATCATCAATAATATCATACAATGAAATCTTATGCCTCGACTATTTATGTCGTCACTCCTTCTAACAGGACATCCTGGCTTAACTTACTTCAGTGGTGGCAAAAGCATAACTATTTCATTTTATATGCATAAAACACTGTAATCACTTCATGTGGTTACATATTTTATATTAACTAACAATCATTACTTTCTGCATTAATTTGATAAGCATATTAAATGATTTTCCTTATTTCAGTTTATTGGTCACACACAAAACATCCCTGTGAGATGAAGAATTGTGTGTGCTCCCACAGGTGTTCTTCTATTTTTATCCTTGAAAGTATGGATTCATCCCACTACTCCCTATTCCACATATTGTCTGCATCAAATCATGCATTGTCTGATACTATTCAATTAAAAGCATTAAAGCATTCAAAGAAAGGGCCTTACAAGGAGACACAGAGAGAGACTGTGACACTCTAAGCTGTATTTTTCCATTATTCTGCATGCACCTTAATTATCAAACTGAGTAAATGATAATTAAATCAATAAGTGAATAATTAAGTGCATGCTGAGTGACTCCAGCCAGGTCTCCTAAGCAACCAAATTGGCCCAATTGCTAGGGAGGGTAGAGTCACATGGGGTAACCTCCTCGTGGTCACTATAATGTGGTTCGTTCTCGGTAGGGTGTGTGGTGAGTTGAACGTAGATGCTGCAGTGGGAGGTGTGAAGTCATCCTCTGCCACAAGGATTGAGGCGAATCACTACGTGACCATGAGGACTTGAAAGCACATTGGGAATTGGGCATGCCAAATTGGGAGAAAAAGGGGCTGGGGGGATTAATTAATTAATTAATTAATTACTAAATATGTAACATATTGAATAACATTCATGATGCTGTTTCTCATAGTACGATGATTACACATTGTCATTTTTAGATCACTGCATATTGCATACATGTTGCAATCAAAAATCAAAATGGATTAACTGAATGATTAAATGAAAATATACCATACATTCAGCAGCTTTTATCTTGTCATCTTGACAAACACTCATGATTTATCTCGATCAAATTGCATTTAGAAATAAAGCAGCCAGGGGGCCTGGGTAGCTCAGCAATTAAAGACGCTGACTACCACACCTGGAGTGGCAAGTTTGAATCCAAGGCATGCTGAGTGACACCAACCAGGTCTCCTAAGCAACCTATTGGCCTGGTTGCTAGGGTGGGTAGATTCACATGGGTTAGCCTCCTCGTGGTCGCTATAATGTGGTTCTCGCTCTCGGTGGGGCGCATGGTGAGTTGTGCGTGGAAGCCGCAGAGAATAGCGTGAAACCTCCACACGCACTAGGTCTCCGTGGTAACCCTCTCAACAAGCCATGTGATAAGATGTGCAGATTGACTGTCTCAGAAGCTGAGGCAACTGAGATTCGTCCTCCACCACCTGGATTGAGGCAAGTTATTTGGCCACCACGAGGACTTTGAGCACATTGGGAATTGGGCATGCCAATTGGGGAGAAAAGGTGATAAATAAATAAATAAATAAAGCAGCCAGGCAAGTTAAATCGACAACCTTGTGTGTTTCACATTGGTGTCATAGTCACAATAATATCAGATGCCGTTTACACAGGCTTCCTGCTGAGTGCCATATGAGGGAATTCATCTGTGGAGATGATGAGATTTCACCAGTGTTGGGGAGCAGCTAACTACAAGTAGTGATGCTAATATCAACTACATTTTTCAGTTGCTTGACAGAAGCTCAGCTACTTTTAAAACAGAGTAACTTTTCCAGTAGAGAACTGCATTTTCCAGCAAATAGCAGTGTATCACGACCAAACGCTGCATCATTTGTTGGTCAGATTACAACTAATAGCCTTCTTTATTGCATAGAAACGCATAGAAGGCAAAAAGCATAGAACCCAAAACGCATAGAAGGCAAAAAGCATAGAACCCAAAACGCATAGAACCGAAAACGCATAGAAGGCAAAAAGCATAGAACCCAAAACGCATAGAAGCCAAAACGCATAGAAGGCAAAAAGCATAGAACCCAAAACGCATAGAAGGCAAAAAGCATAGAACCCAAAACGCATAGAAGGCAAAAAGCATAGAATCCAAAACGCATAGAAGGCAAAAAGCATAGAACCCAAAACGCATAGAAGCCAAAACGCATAGAAGGCAAAAAGCATAGAACCCAAAACGCATAGAAGCCAAAACGCATAGAAGGCAAAAAGCATAGAACCTAAAATGCATAGAAGCCAAAACGCATAGAAGGCAAAAAGCATAGAACCCAAAACGCATAGAAGCCAAAACGCATAGAAGGCAAAAAGCATAGAACCCAAAACGCATAGAAGGCAAAAAGCATAGAACCCAAAACGCATAGAAGGCAAAAAGCATAGAATCCAAAACGCATAGAAGGCAAAAAGCATAGAACCCAAAACGCATAGAAGCCAAAACGCATAGAAGGCAAAAAGCATAGAACCCAAAAAGCATAGAACCCAAAACGCATAGAAGGCAAAAAGCATAGAACCCAAAACGCATAGAAGCCAAAACGCATAGAAGGCAAAAAGCATAGAATCCAAAACGCATAGAAGGCAAAAAGCATAGAACCCAAAACGCATAGAAGGCAAAAAGCATAGAACCCAAAACGCATAGAAGGCAAAAAGTATAGAATCCAAAACGCATAGAAGGCAAAAAGCATAGAACCCAAAACGCATAGAAGCCAAAACGCATAGAAGGCAAAAAGCATAGAACCCAAAACGCATAGAAGGCAAAAAGCATAGAACCCAAAACGCATAGAAGCCAAAACGCATAGAAGGCAAAAAGCATAGAACCCAAAACGCATAGAAGCCAAAACGCATAGAAGGCAAAAAGCATAGAACCCAAAACGCATAGAAGCCAAAACGCATAGAAGGCAAAAAGCATAGAACCTAAAACGCATAGAAGCCAAAACGCATAGAAGGCAAAAAGCATAGAACCCAAAACGCATAGAAGCCAAAACGCATAGAAGGCAAAAAGCATAGAACCCAAAACGCATAGAAGGCAAAAAGCATAGAATCCAAAACGCATAGAAGGCAAAAAGCATAGAACCCAAAACGCATAGAAGCCAAAACGCATAGAAGGCAAAAAGCATAGAACCCAAAACGCATAGAAGGCAAAAAGCATAGAACTCAAAATGCATAGAAGGCAAAACGTCTGACGAACTGACAACCTATTCTGGCTGCTTCTCAGAATCAGGCAACGTCACCTTCTTTTCTAATGGCAGATCACAAATTAAAATAGCGCATTACCACCAACTACTGGCAACTTATTACGGCTCATGATAAGAAGAGACTGTCTGATGGTGATGTAAAGTGACCAAACACAGTTTGTTTACAAATGTACAAATTTATAAAAGAACACATTCTATTCTATGAAACAGAGAATGTTTCAGACACTCTGATGTTAATAGACAATATAACAGCATATTTATCTATACTTTTTAAATAAAATAATTTAAAAAGTTTTTATTGACCTGAGGGATTTTTTTTCTGTTCTGAATATGTTTATTTAGTTGTGCATTTTTGGGAGCAGCGAGAGAAATAATTCTTATCACGCATAACTATTTGATTTCTAAATTTCTTAGCATTTAACTATTTATTTTCGTGTAAAATAAATAAAAATTTTTATCAAATAAATAATTTATTATGGCTTGTATTATTATGCAACAATCTATTATAGGGTGACCAAACGTCCTCTTTTTTGGACCTGCACAAATTGTCTGGAAGGGATTTCAAAATTGCCTCTAAATGTCCAGGAGATTTTTATAGAGCATCCTCGGTTTGTGTCCTGTAAAGCTGAAACTTGCGTGTCAGTGACAAAAAAATTCAGAAAATACTATGAACATGAACACAGGTGAGGGCAGAAACAAGCCCTGAGACTTTATTCACATATTGTCCATACACAATATTATGTGACAAGCACAAAATGTCAGTACAAGGAGAGTTTGTCATACAAATGTGATCTTTAGGGAAGTAGGATGCACCTGGTACAGCTAGAGGACTAAAAAGTGTGAAGCATAGTGTAAAACATTTTTTTAATGGCATCTGAACATTTCTGTTTTTATTTTCTGTTGTATTTTATTTTATGGCCATTATTAACTGTATTAATGTTACAATTCATTAAATGTATTTAATTAATAAATGTATTAATCAATAAATGATATAAGTGTAAATTTTGTTATTAATATTTGTGGCACGGTGGAGGGTGGGGCCGGTTCGTGACTCAACACGCCCGGTCCCGTATTAGGCTAATCAAGCCACCGAGAGGGTTAAAGGTCAACTGCGGAGGACGTACGTGAGAGAGAGAGAGATCGTTCTCGGACATTTCCGTTGTCTTATGTGTTTGTATTTTGAGTTTACCATTAAAACTATCATTTATACGTTAAGCCGGTTCCTCGCCTCTTCCTTGCCCGTGAACATGAACTTATTTACATTGGTGCCGAAACCCGGAAAGGAAGAGGGATACGCCGTAGCGGAGTTCTCGCCACTACCCCAACGAAGCAGCCGCGGCCATCTGCCGGGGGACGAGGAGCCCAGCCGCCTGGATGCGGAGGAACGGCCGCCGACCGCGAGGGGAGAAGGGGCTCCTATAGCCGACCGCCTGGAGCGGTCAGGGCCGCTGCCAGGGGCGGAGGATGCCCCTACCAGCCGCTGAAACGCAGAGGGGTCGAGGGAAGACCACCGTCCGCGAGCGGGGAGGGGATCGCGACCGACCGCCTGGAGCGGGAGAACCACTGCCAGGGGCGGGGGAGTCCCCTTTGGCTCCCCGAGAACGCGGCGGGACGTTCTGTCCGCAAGAGGCTGGAGGACTGCCTCGGATCCGCCTGAAGAGGCGCGGCTGCCGTTCGGTAGAGGGTGGAGGAGTGGCTGAAGAACAAGCTACGGCGTATCGGAGAACCGGCGAGTAAGTTGTTTTTTTTATCTCTCTCTCCTCTCTCTCACTGCCGCTCTGCGTTGGCCTTTCCCCTCTTTTTTAAATTATGGTGTTTGTGGGAGGGGAGGTACTGCTCAGTGCAGGAAGGACCCCCCTCCACATTTTTAATTATTGTTGTTTCCCTCCCCTTGTCCCATCCCTCGTCCAGGTTGATGGGGATGACCCGCCGGCAGACCGCGAAGGAGGCACCCCCCCCCCAGGGGATGTACGTCAGGCCGGGGGTCCCCAGCCTGAAAGAACGAGGGAGGAATGTGGCACGGTGGAGGGCGGGGCCGGTTCGTGACTCAACACGCCCGGTCCCGTATTAGGCTAATCAATCCACCGAGAGGGTTAAAGGCCGGCTGCGGAGGACATACGTGAGAGAGAGATCGTTCGCGGACATTGTCCGTTGTCTTATGTGTGTATTTTGAGTTTACCATTAAAACTATCATTTATACGTTAAGCCGGTTAATCGCCTCTTCCTTGCCTGTGAACATGAACTTCTTTACAATATTATTGGTTTAATAGTTACATAGTAAAAAAAAAAAAAAATGCCTCATAAAGAGCTGCAATGTTCAAAAGAGTCCATTAAAAAGTCTTTTCAGCTCATTAAATAAGTAATAAAGATTTATATGTTAACAGTCACATCCTTTAAGAAGTAAACTGGTAATCTGAACCACAAATACATTACATGACTTTGTTGGTAATCCAAAAACGTCACTATTTCTATCCATTTCTATACAAGACTCTGTATGAAATTGAAAGGTTTTGTTTAACCATACCAGAGACTTTGCAGAAAACTATGATCTGTAAACTGTTTGGGCAAAGTATTTTCCTGTCATTCTCTTCTCTGATAAATTACCATAATTGTCTCCACTGGTTGTCAAGGCAACAGCAGTGTTCCGTGTTGCAACACTGTTTGGGACAATGAAAGCCTGTAATTAAACATAAGCAGCTATTAGACTGGAGGATCCACTGTAATTATAAGTCTTTGCTCATTCCCTGTGGTTTAACAGACTGCTGGAGAAGACACTCAGATGACTCTAAAACTGATACAGAACCTGCTCTGATCATCGGTTTGTTTGGGTTAAGTTTTCCTGAAGTCGTAAAGAAGTTAAATTTTGTTAAAGGAAGCAGAATTTATCACAAGTCAGACAAGCTGTCAACATAGCAACATATATGAGTCACAAAACAATATTATGTCTTTGGAATTTCACCTAGACCTAGTTAGATTGCTTGAAATACATCAAGGGCAAAGCCTCATATGTGTATGTACACCCTATGCGAAATCATACATCACTGACATTTTATTTTGAAACACAATATTTACCTTGGCAGAAAAATGCATTGACCTTGTAGAGGCAAACTTTTTGATGTTCAAATACTTTCTCCTATAGTACCATGATATGCATAGACAAGAACTTTGTGATTAATATTTAGACACTTAAATCTGCTTGAAGCTTTTAGACTAGTTTTTCTCATTTAGAGCAGATTTCTATTAGGGAAAAAAACAACAGCAGTGCATAACAATCCTGATGTGTCATGCTATCCTAATGTTCTCTCCATCTGTAAATCATTTCCTATACTCTTGTCAAGCGGAATATTAATACAGGAACACAAGAACTCAAATCCATATAGGAGAAACCAAGAAGCCGCGTAATTATTGAATAGATACATGCAGCTAAAACAGAGTGTGATATTGCGCTATATGTGCACGAAGACAAGCATCTGTGTGCGTTCATGTATTTCATGTCTTTTATTTTGAAAAGTTTAGTTCCTGTTCATGTCATGTGTTCCCTAGTCATGTGATTCCTGTTTACCTCCACGTTCATGTGTCTTGTGTTCATTGGTTTATTGTTTCATTATCTTGTGATCGGTTGTGTCTTTTCATTGGTTAACTTGTTTGACTTATTCTCCAATGTCATGTATTTAAGCCTCATGTATGCCATTGTCCATTGTCAAGTATTGTGTGTGAGTGTAGGTGTTTATGTTAAGCCACATTTATGGTTTAGCCATGTTTAGGTCTAGTTTAGTTCACATTTACAGTAGACTGAATCTAAAGAGTTGAGATTAGATGTCTGCTGGCCCAATTTGGAACTGCTTTTCTGTTTTCATGGTTGTTTAGAGGAAAGCACAGCAGTCTTTTGAACATAAAGGGCTGATCACGTGCTTTGTGTCTTAGTTCAAGTCATCCATTATGCATTCTGCAAGTTATTTAACAGGAAGCTCTAACACAGTGCAACATGACAAGCAAATTGTGCCTCTGACAGTCAGATGCCAAAAATCACAAATACACAATGTGCCATCTTAATGTGCCACATAAAGTCACAGCACAATGAGCTTCATTATTCTACAAACTGAGCAACCAGTCTACTTTGGGACCAGAGTTGTGAGTGTAGACTGGGTGCACCCCAAAGGTGTCCTGAGCCAATCAGAAGTGACTTTTCAGAGTCACGTGATCAACTCCTTCAAAGTTGATTTACAATCCTTTAAGTAAAGAATTCTTAAAAATTCCTGCTTGAAAAAAGTACATGTTTTAATCATACATGTTATATCTTGAAAACGGTGCAAGAGACATGACATTCAGTAACATCAGCATTCTCTATGTAACAAGTAGACATTTACATACTTATGTAACTTACTAATGTAAGAAGAATTAAAACAGAATTTCACCAAGATGGCATAGAGCACCGGAAATTCCTCAGAGCCATAAAATTAAGAGCTGACAAAATGGCTCCCTAAAGTCTGGCTTGGCCTAGCAAAACGAGATGAAACACATCTAGCCAATAAAACGAACAAAAGAGATCTGTAGACTACAAAGACCTCAACTTGTCCATGCTATATATTAGGGGATACCCCCATGACATGACCAGCTAACCACCTCTGCAAAAAGACCCTAAGGGTAGAGGTTATGGGAAATAAAAGACACAGAGCTAAAGACCCTCGTGTTTCCACGCTTCTAAGACATCTCATCTTAATCCAGGAACATTTCACACAAAGTCTTCGCTGAGTTAACCCTATAAAATGCACAGAATGCATTTGGACCAAAGTGTACACAATGCTAGATAATTCTGAAAATGACGTTATGATCTGTGATCACTTTTATAACTGATGAATTAATGATTGTAGCCTTTTAAAATATGTGTAGTGATTTGTAATCACTTATAACTGACAAATCGATGATTATAATCTTTAATCTTATGTTATTCATGTCATTTTTGCTAAGAATGGTAACCATTCAGGATATAACACCTCATGTTTACTATCGTTGTGATTCTTTCTGCATTTCAGGAATGATTATGCTAATTCATTTTTTATATATTCAGTTGTATCCAGATATAAAATGAATGGTTAAAACATTTACTATTTTGAGCTGGAATTTTCAAGAATGTTTTACGCTGTGAAAAGGACAGACAAGTTGACCATGTGACTCTAAAAAGCCACCTCTGATTGGCTTAGATCCTCTTTGGGGTGTGAACAAACCGAATGTGTTAAAAGGTAAGCCTGCAGCAACCCCCTCGAATTCTGAGTTCGAGTTCTCTTCTTTGGCTTCTCCGTGCTCCACTTCCTCTTCAGCTCTGTTCTCTGGCAGTCGTGGCTTGTAGCCTCTTGTCCCTCAAGTTCCGTGCAATGTAGAAGTCCAGGTAGGCTCGGAATCAAGCTCAGAGGAAGCCCTTCTCTTTTCTGTGCTAAGACACACACACATGATGGCCCTCAATGTGGAAGGCCTTGCTTCAAAGCCCTCATCATCCATTGATGCAAAAGACAAAAAACTATCCATGATCTTAACAAGAGGTTCAAAACAATGATAGAATCACCCAAACTTTCTAAAAAAGCCAAAGAACCATTTAATTTAAATTATGTATTATTTAAATATTTGGGGTAATCCAATTGCAAATCGATTTAGACTCAAAGAAGGAACAAAGGCATTGTCTACACACTACAGTATACAGAACATAAAGTTCCTATTCTCTGTGTAGATCATTTCCATCCAAGTCACTCTGTTCACTTTACTCACAACCTGTATCATGTTTGTATGTGTTAGATTAGTTTTTATGTTTAGATTAGCAATAAAGTCTTGTTTGTAGTCAAAGATAATTTGACTGTGGTATAATTTAATATAACAATCTCATCACATGATTTTTTTATCAAAGAGCCTGCCCTCAGGCTATACCTAAATATGTGTGATATTATTTTCAATAAGCCATGATAATAATATTAATCCAATAAATGAATTAATCATAATTCCCTTATTAAAGCTAATTACTTACAATATAAATTGTATACAATAGACATTATATTAAGATTTTAATGGTGAGTTTTATTCAGACAAAAAATGTATTTATTTGTAATTTATTTATTCAACCAAAATGTCCTACCTTTAATGGCATAGACATGTGGACAGTTTAATTTAATTCCTAACACACAAAATGTTCCCCTACACTAAATACAACATATTTTCATGAATATTCATCATGCAAGTAAAAAACATGAAAATACCTGATTAAAAATCATAATGGTTAATTATTTGGTTTACAACATGGATAATACAAGATTAAGGATTATAACAATAAATTTTTCAGTTACAGTATAAGTGATTACAAATCACTGCACTTATTTTAAAAGGTTCATCAGGCTATAATCATTAATTGATCATAATATAATCATTAAAGTGAAAACCCCAAAGGTTATTCTTACAGAAGGTTCCACTTATTGCTTTGTGTGTCCTTTGGAATGTTTGCTGCCTGGTGCACCAAAAGGCACCATCTTTGGCAGTCTCTTAGTTTTATGGCTTTGAGAAACTCCAAGGTTAAAAGGTGGGTTTTCCTAGATTCGAGTTATATTGCATAGCAATTGTTAATTCTTCTGCACCTAATATACTACAATACACTGAAACATGAGGCATATATCTTTTAAAAGAAGCAGGCAACAACTTCACAGATTCATAATCTCATATAGGCAAGGCAAGGCAAGGCAAGTTTATTTATATAGCACATTTCATACACAATGGTAATTCAAAGTGCTTTACATAGTAGAAATTAAAAAGAAAAAAACAAGAATAATAAAATAAGAATAATTAAAACAGTTTAGAATAAAAAAAAATCTAATAAAACACAGTACAAACAGTCGGACACACAGTGGCACAGTGCTCATTCAGTAAATGCACAGCTAAACAGATGTGTTTTGAGTCTGGATTTGAATGTGACTACTGTAGGAGCACATCTGATATCTTCTGGAATCTGGTTCCAGCTGCGGCTGGCATAATAGCTAAAAGCAGACTCTCCTTGCTTAGAGTGAACCCTTGGTATTTCTAGCTGATGTGATTCTAATGATCTGAGTGATCTGTTGGGTTTATATTCAGTGAGCATGTCTGCAATATATTGAGGTCCTAGCCCATTGAGTGATTTATATACCAGTAATAATACTTTAAAATCAATCCTAAATGTAACTGGGAGCCAGTGTAAAGACCTGAGGACTGGTGTGATATGTTCATATTTTCTGGTTTTGCTCAGAATTCTGGCAGCAGCGTTCTGTATGAGCTGCAACTGTCTTATGGTCTTCTTGGGAAGGCCCGTGAGGAGTCCATATAGTAGTCAACCACTTTTTAAATGGTCGATGCTGATATCTTACAGGATTGCTGATGCTATCATAATGCTGTTATAATTTATACAATTTAATAATACCAAATAAATTAACACTTATTTTACCCTTCTTAATTAAAAAAAAAAAAAAAAACATCTATTAAAACAGGGCACTATACTTGTCAAGGCTGTTGGTAGATTTTGGATTTGACAATTGGCAGAATGCCATTTCTGATTATCAGCCAATCAAGCCCAGATAGTGGTTGGTTAATCTCAAAATAGTCAGATTTTTTTATATTCATAATTTGTACTAAGTGTTCTCTTTTTGTTCTATACACATGTACCGCAACAGAATCAAAAAGTTATTTTCAATTAGGCTATTTTTGGATTCTCAAAAAAAAATGTGCTGAGTTGTTTCAATTCCGTCTGTCTGGTGAGGAAGAGATGAGTCCAGAAATATTGTGACAGCTGAATAATGGGATACTGAAGTGCCTCTGGCTTCCATCAGCTGCAGGACTGAGATGTGTTTTTGAGTTTGGGGAGGAGATTTGAGCTCAGACACACTGGTACAAATAAAAATGGAGCAATCTAATACTTACAGCACCCACATCCCAACTCCACCGCTTTCTGTGTTTGACAAGATTCCAGGTTGTTTCAACATTGAAAAAGTTACTAAGTACATCAAATAGTTCCAGTTCACCAAAGCACAGACAATAAAGCCCAACATTTGAGGACAGAACCTTAATTTGTGACTAACACTTTGAAGAAAGCATTGCAGTCGTTTAAGGCCCCTGTATACTTCATACAAATTTGAAAAATGAACGGGTGTGAAACTTGTGTGAAACGTAGTGGCTGCATGAATCCATCTTACTGTCATTGGTCCACTGTCATCAGTAGGTGTGATGTGCAACTCAACCTTAAAGTAGTTCTTGTTCATTCAATTAAGACCAGTCAACATACTGATGTGCAGTTATTAGCAAGCTGGTGCAGACATATCTACATTTGTACGATTGTTTGCATAGACACATCAGGTGCATTAGCATATATTCTTAGTGGGTAATGTGATATTTAAAGTATTACATTTGTAAAACTTGCCAAAAAAAAACATGCTGATACTTAACAGAGTCGAGATGACGATTTTTTTATAGACAGTGCCTCACCTGAGTGTGTACATGGCATGAAGAGATGGTTCGAGGTTAGATATGTTGATATCATAAATTAATCTGAGCCAGAAATTAATTTTTACACCAAGTAATACTTAAATGGTTGTTGTTCTCCTCTGGATCACTTGTTTTGGCAGCTTTTACTTGCCGTCTCGAGACCAGAAATACAAAACAGGCAATTAGAATCATCATGGCACTTCCCAATGGTTGGTCAGGAAAACTGTGGATACACCCATCTTTGCAGTAGTATCAATGTCATCATAAATTACAATAATAAAGTGTAACCTGTTCAAATTATGGCCACGTGTTAGCAAATTAGTGCCATGAATGCAGAATAATGCAGAATAAACCTGACAAATTACATATTATCTACCACAGATATTTTACTTTAAATCATAATTGAGAAGCTAATACAGCTTCTTTTACTGACCTCATATGAATTTTACTCATACAGTAGAATGCAGCATGAAGTCATTGTGAACACATTTTAATGTAATTTTAGTTACATTTAGTCTTGTGCATCCTGTGTTTGTCCTCAGTCAACATGTAGTTAAATATCTTAAACCTGTCCATGCCTCTTTTTCTCTCTATGGAGTTGAAGGGCAGCAATCAAATGGAAGAAACAAAACAATGTGTTGGCAATTACTGAAGCAAACTTATTATCAGCTGTGACACAGTATTTGTCCACTTTGAACTCAAGCCCCAAATCACAGAAGCCAACGCTGTTCATCTAAGAGAAAATGGGCTACTTGCACCTTTGACTCGTGTAACTATAGAAAAGAGTGCCTTCACTTCCCAAAACTTTTTAAAATGCATGTGGCCTCCATCCATTCTCTTGCCTTTGCATTTTTTTCTCATTAAATCTCTTGAACACATTTTTATATATGTGACTTCAAACTGAATCTGCATATCTGGAGGCGATGTGTGGGACTCACATAAACCTCTGCATTCACTCTTTAGACATTTTAAATCCTCCCCAACGTCCCACTGGAGGATTTCCCAGGCACATTATCATTTTATAGTCAAATCCATCCATTGATGTCACACTATCAGTTAATTTACTCCTAGTACATGATTCAGAGTCCCCCCTCACAAACCTGCAGAAATATTCGAGCTGACCTTTAATACTAAGAACCAGCTTTTCTTCATGTGCATTTCAGTCACTTTCAATTTGAAGCAAAGAGCACCAAAGCTTATAGGTGCAAGAGAAAATAGACAGTAGATGATCCCTACAGCTCTTAGTGATGACAGCTGCTAATCTTTGCATTTGTATACCTGATCTTCTCCATCTCACTGCATCTCCTTTGAGGATGAAGATATGGAGTGCCTTAGAGTCTCTCACCTTTGAGCAAATGGGCAGATTTATAGGGGCAATTGACACAGTATTTAGTTGTGTCATGATAAGGGAGATCAGTCTCTCTCCATGTGTGAAAACCTGTCTGGGATTACAAACCCAAGAGGATTGATTCATATCTTAACAAAAGTAATGGGTGTCATTGTCTTGGTTTGTTCTGACAACAACAGGTTTTTACAAACTATTGAAGGGAAAAAAATCTCATCATGTGGAAACAGTTGACAAAGATCTATTTTTGCCACTTACCCCCACTTTGCGGTCTACCTTTATAGCACTTTTGTCCATCATATATATGTGTAATTTATGTGTAATTTGTTGTATTGCCAAATTCTTATAAGTCTAAATTTTCACTTATTGTATTTCTCTTTCTCCTCTCTCCTTTACTTACACTTACACTAGTGTTAATTTCGTCAGACGAGACGAGACTAAATATGTTCGTCAACGACCTTTTTTTCCATGACTAAGACGAGACGATAACGAGACTGCACCAATGTCCAAAAATGCTGACTAAGACTAAATTAACATGCATTATTGTTGACGAAAAAAGACGAGACTAAAATGTTTTGCATAAAATAAAAACTAAGATAAAATCTCTCTTCATTTTCGTATACAATCGTCTCTACTTTTTCATCATGAGATAGAATATTCAGCTGTTACGCCTTCAAAATATTCAGAATGAGTTCGCGCTGTTGCTCAAGTAACGGTTACAACAGGTCTCATACTCCTGTGGCTGCAACACGAAACTACATGGAGCAAATACACAACAATCATAGACAGTGGCTAACACGCGACGAGCGCCGACGACATGCTAGGTAGAAGGAAGAGGCTCGATATTTGGTCGCATTTTAGGTACAATGATATTGACAAAAAGTCAGAATGTGTCATTATAACTGACGGGAAGCACTGCGGACAAAAATATTGGGGAAAAACACCACCAACCTTAAGCGACATCTAAAGGCTAACCACCCACACATTCAGGGAAGTTAACTTAAATTAACGTCTCATAAGCTAATGCTGATTTTAGGTATCTACGCTGTAAATTAACCAGTTAGCTATGGTGTTGTGGCACATACATTATGCAGGTTATATATATTTTATGTAACTTATTTGCTTAATAAAATACTCTTCAGAACAAGTTCATCATTTGTGAATGTGTCTCTTAAATCAGAAAACCAGACACGTTTAACAAAGTGAATTCAACAAATCATTCAACAAGTGTATTTTGTCAGGTAATTATGACATTTAACCAATATTTGAGATGTGTGAAACATTATTTGACTGAAATGGTTATCTCAGAATTAATCTCAGAAATAATTTATTTAAAAAAAGACTAAAATGTTTTGAAACTTGACTAAGATATATTGAGTTTGTTTTCTTTTGACTAAAACTAGACTAAAATGACGAGACTTTTAGTTGACTAAAACTTGACTAAGATACCTTAAATTCTCTTTTGACTAAAACTAGACTAAAATGACGAGACTTTTAGTCGACTAAAACTTGACTAACAAAAAAAGATATGTGAATGACTAAATATAACTAAAACTAACAAGGACATTTGGCATAAGACTAAGACTAAATTAAAAATAGGTGACAAAATTAACACTAACTTACACTGAGAATTCATAATTATAAAGGAATACTTCACCCAAAAATTCAAAATTGCTGCTAATTTACTCACCCTCAGGCTATCCAAGATGTATCTGAGTTCCCCTTCTGTCACCCACTCGATGATGTGTCGATTGTAGTGACACAAGGGGCTTCTTTTGGGAGCCTCGGATAACTCTGAATATTAAAAAGGCCAATGTCAAATTGGTGAACAGAATTTGCAAGTCCCGTCCCGGACATACGGGTACAAATGGCGGCGATCGTGCATCTGATCAGTCAGGTTCTTTCTTCGGAGCCAAGCAGTTGTGTGATCAGCGAGCTGAGACACTCATTACTGTTCCATTCACCTCTAAGAGCATTTCTGTTGGATCATATACCAGCGGCTTTCTCACACCTCTGCATGCCAGTGCAGTCCACGACAACTGGGCGCTTCGACAGTGTTTCCTAAAAGAGTATGTTTCCTCTAAAAGAATTTACACATTGGCGTTGAACGCCTTTTTAATGACTCATCTTTTTCAAGATGCCTTTCCGCCTTTATGTAGTTCCTGGATACGGTAGATACCTCTTCGCTTCTGACGGTCATATATTCTGCCTCACATGTATGGACTGTAATCACACTGAGGCAGCGTTTATGAATGGTTCATGTTCTCATTGTGAGAGTGTGATCATGGCAACGTTGCGGTCACGGCTTTCCTTCTTTAAAGGAAACACCACTCCAGCTGCCCCCCGCGTTGCACCTTCTTCCCACGGGATTGAGGCTGACCCGGCTGGCAATGGAGGTGTCCTTGGGAGTTCGGCAGGCGCGGATTCACCGGGTAAATCCCCGCAGACCACCCGCCCCCCTGGATGCTTGTTTGCTTCCGTCTGGGCTCAATCTGAGACTGGCTCACCCCATGGCCAGACCGATGACTCCTTCAGACCCCCCCGAGCTGGATGAGAATACTGCCTATGCATCGGAGAGTGTTGCGGCATCAGGTCCGAGTATGTAGAACTCGGTAACACGGGACGACTGACCGGGTATACTGCTTGTGCTTGTGCCTACACTGAGGCGAGCACGTGCGCGTTTACTCCCTGGATGACCTTCCTCCCCAGCCTTCTGACTCACAAATTCAGCTGAGGAATTCCCGACCAGACCCACTACGGGTACAAGTTACTCTGTTCTGGAATAGGTGCTCCATAGATGCCAGTTAACGTTAACCGGTAACCCCCTGTGATGTATTTTCCGCGGTATGGTCCCCCAGTCAGGCGGATCCGCGTGTCCCTTGGGCAGTCCCCTCTACCCCAGTCTCCGTGTTTGTAAAGATCCTCCCACATTAGGCAGGACATACCACTGCGCCACATCCATGTGTGGCGTAACAGGCCCATGTGACGTATTTGCCACATTTTCAAGTCCCCAGTCTGGGCAGGATGTGGTCTCTGCGGGGTCTTTTCCCCCTGAAAGAATAGGACTGGAAAAGTACGCCTTCCCCGATACATGTTATAGCTAGATGGCCCAAGCCGCATCTAACATTCTATGAAGAGAAACATATCTAGAGAAAAGGCCGCGGCTGGTGCAGCCTGCTCCCATGCTTGTCACATCGCTTGTTCCCACCCCTCAAGGGAAAATCCTTGGTTGGATGCCAGGAACCTAATAAAAACAATATGACGTCTTAGTGGGTGTTGGGGAAGGTTACGTGCAGTCTGATGCCCATGCTCCTTGGCACGCTATAGCTTGCTCACCAGCATCAGGAGATCACATAACACAGTGTAGGTGGCGTTATTGAATAGGGACCCCTTGTGTCACTACAATCGACAAAACATCGAATAAGTAACAGAAGGGGAACGTCTTGGTTACTAGTGTAACCCCCGTTCCCTGATGGAGGGAACGAGACGTTGTGTCCCCCTTGCCACAACACTGTACCAAGCCACTGTAATGGCCGAACCTTATTCTCATCTCCTCAGTGCAGAACCTGATTGAACAGATGCACAATCCCACCTTTTATACTCGAATGTCCGGGGGGGTGACATGCAAATTCTGTCCGCCAATTGGGCACTGGCCTTTTTCATATTCAGAGGTATCCGAAAGTAGCCGCTTGTGTCACTAAAATCGACACAATGTCTCAGTCCTTCCATCCATATTTATGGTGCATTAAAATTTGGTCTGAGAGTTGTGCAAGTTTCTCTTGTAAACAACTATGTGCTTCCTGCCTCCTCCTTCACACGTGACCTTACCAACGAGCTTACATCATCACTCTCCAGTGTGCATCACAGAGATGTACAGAAGAGAATGGATTATTTTGAATATGCATTTTGGACCATACATTCACTTGTATTGTTTTAAGGAAGAAGCCTAAAATGAAATATTAAAAATCTTAAATTCTTTTTTGATGAAGAAAGAAACTCAGATACATTTTGGATGGCCTGAGGGTGAGTACATTATCAGCAAATTTTCATTTTTGGGTGAACTATTCCATTAATTCATCCCTTGTCACACCTATATGCTTAGAACTTTTTGTTTTGTGCAGCCCTACAAAGTGTTTGAAATGAAATCATAGACTTTCATTGAATCACTGAATGTCTGCAGCTGGTTGACTATTGAAAATCTTCAGTTACACCAACTGGAAAAACTAATGAGAAGATTTAGCCATCACATCCTTAATGACTTTAAGCACAAAGAAATCACAAAAACAATCAGCCACAATACAACATAAATAAATTTGACATGACAAACTGTGATTGGTCTCCAAAAAAAATAATAAAAAAATCAAATATGACATGATTTTACATGCATATTACAATGGAACAGCATTGCCTTTCTCAGAATTGAAAAATATGTCATCCAACAATGGCCCCGAGGACAACTCTGCTTGTTGTGAGGAAACTCTGATTTTTGATCCTGCCTTTAAATGTTTGAAGTCAACTCTAAGTTCAAACTCCCAAATGACAATATTTTCTGGAGGCTTTTTACCTTAATATATAAAATGTCTGAACTAGCACCCCAGGCTCCTCTTGACGTCATGTTTAATTGTACAAGAGTTCTCAACATGACTTCATGTGCTATGCAGTAGCATTTTACAAACATCTAGCAGTGCAATTTTCTTCTATTCATTTTTGTGCACTATGGAAGCCCTGAAGTGCAAGATGAAATGTTTTTTTAAAAAAATGATAAATCAGCTTTGTTTTGTATCTTGTTATTTCAACTTATGTTGTTATTTTAACATAGTATCTCGTTATTTTGACTAAATCATTATAACAGGATATTAGGTCATAGCAATGACTCACTACATCAAAACAACTATATGCTAAGTGTTTCTTTTGAGTTAGCCACTTTATTATTTCCATTTAGCAAGTTGTTATTTCAACAATAAATTTAAAAAAAACGAGAAACTAAATAAAAATTATAAAGGGGTTAGAACTTAGTATCTCATTATTAGCAAGTTGATATTTTGACTTAATATCTTGTATTATATATTCTTTTAACTTTAAGATATTTTGATATAGCATCATGTTAATTTGACATAGTCATTATTTCGATTAAGTATTACAAAGTTATTACAACTCAATGTTATTATTTCAACTTGCGTTCTTATTGTTTGAATGTGGTTATTAAAGTACTGGCCAAGATTTACAGAATTTATCTTTAACTGTATCAGTGCATGTAACATTAGTGGTCCACAAACAAAACCAATGCAAAGACACAAAGCATTTATTGGTTCCTAATATTTAGGTCATTAATATATCATGAGTAATGACAGTATGTTTCAGAAGTGAGGTTTGAGATGTGTCTTTCGCCATCCTCTCCAGTGTTGACATATTCAGATGAACTCTCTCAATCTCTCCTCTCTCCTGGCTGGAGCCGATAGATGAAATGTCACAAAGCTTCTTGTGGGACAAAATATTTGTGTTTGTGGGCTCAGCTGAGTATATCAGCACCTCTTCACCTTCTCATGAGCTTTTCTGACATATTTATAATCCTATGATAGAATACAGTAACAATGAAATGTGCAGTACTAGTCACACTCCAGTGAGGATGTCTTTGTGTCCTTGACTCTGATCTGCTCACAGACGGGCCACAGAGAAAGAACAAAGCTCTCATTGTCAGTCAATGGTTGTTTGATGAAAGACACAGATGTAAAGAAATTAAATATGAGCAGCTGAATTTGTAACTGATGTGTATGGTGATATATCTGTATAGTATAAGTAATCTGTCAGCACAGAGTACACTCATGTTTTATATTGTGCATTGATCTCAACTGAGCTAAGCAAGTATCTGTCATGTATTATGTGTAAACCTATTCAAAATGAGCCACAGTCTAAAATAATAATAATAATAATAATAATAATAATAATAATAATAAAAGACAGATAAAATGTTATATTTAAAATGTAAATATTACTGGTAAAAAGGCTTTGCTCCCGTTGAATAAGACAGCTGGATATTCTGTCCTTAGTTTAAGCGATTGTTTGTTTTTAGCGATTGTTTTAAGTGATTGCACCAAGGAACATGTTGTACTGAGTGACATTAAATCATTAGGTTGTCAAGCAGTGTTTCCGTCACTAATCATAACCACATAATATTTACACAGTGCTTCAGTGTTGCTTTAGTGAATTGTCAGGTGAAGCGTGTCTTTCAACAGTAGATTTTCCTTAATATTACCTACCATTATTAGTCATATAGTGATATCAGACACCATGATCTCCACTAACAGAAGGTTTTATCTCATCTATATACTTCCTGTGAGCTTCAGTGTGTTTAATCGGGTATGATAAACACTAGCATGTACACACAGATCCAACAGCACAAACCATCATTTAAATTAATCTAATCTGTGGCTTCATGCATCATTTAAACACTATTTATGTCTGCATGATGTGAATTGTTGAAGTGACACAGGTACACACAATGTACATGTTGTGGTGTCTTGGCTCTTGATCGGTCTCCAACAGAGCAGCAGAGGCATCTTCAGAACATAAGAGAGAACCCACACTCCCAGGGTAGTCCGTTGGAGATGGTGCTGGAAGGTAGATATGACCCACTGGTTGTCAGGACCATGGAGAGCTCCAGTCAGACAATGAATCTCCTCAATAAGTGTGTGCCGATTTTTTTCTTAGCCGAAATCGGTTTTCGTTGACTGAATTTGAAAACACTGCCATCAGAGTGTAAGTGTTTCAGAGCATATAAACAAGTCTCTAGTTTCATTTGATATGCAATTTAGAAAATGTCATAGATTTTTCGTGAACGGCACAATGTTAAGCCCAATAACCATGGACGTGGACTTAGAAATCCTATATTCTCTGTGCATTATCACAATGAGAATCAGTGGGGGCATCCAAAAGCTGGAAAAATTTGGTTTTTAGATGCTTTATATGGTGTTAGGATAAAAATAAGGTGCAATTCAAACTGTTCTGAGACCAGTGCAGACTGACAGCATACTGGAGGTTCAGTCATTCACTAAATAGGGAACAAGAGAGCATCCTATAGCTTTCCTATGTAGCCATGTGCATTCACTCTAAACTTCCAAAAGTTCAGTTTCAGGCTGCAGATGATGTTAGGGCCACATAACCTGGCTTATGGACATGTGACAATGGTCTCTGAAGGATAAATGTCGCTCTGCCAACCAGGCTATCTTTGCATATCTGCTTAGGATATGCACTGATTGTCCCTTGGCCAAGTGCTTGAAAACAAAATGTTTTTCATTTCGGTTCATTCTGATCAAAAACTATATTTTTATTTAGGTTCAAAAGTTCCGTAGCCTCTGTCCAAATGGTAACCGGTTAGAAAAAACTAACTGTTAATAAAGTTATTTTTAAAATGACAGTACTCTGTGCTAAGGGGTGCGTGATGTACCAACTGTAGTGTTGCCAGATCTTGCAAGAGAAACAAGCTGCAACCTGGTCTGGAAAAACAGGCCAAAAAAATAAGCAAGTACATTTTTCCTGTGTGGTGAATTAATCAGCACAGAAATTATAACAAGCAAACAGTTAATTAACAAAAAAGTATTATTTTAGTTACAGATTTGCTTCGCAGTCAAAACCCAGCAGCATCAAATCTGTATTAATGCATCACATCTGGATTAGCTGAGATTGTACAGTATATGTAGTAATTATACATAGTTAGGCAAAGAAATGTGGTGGAACAAATCACATGATTTTTCGGGCAACAAGAAGTGGTGTAGTTCCAAAAATGTATTGTGATAAACCCTTTGGTCTTTGGTTTCATTAACAAAAATGTTTAAACTAAATTAACCAGTTATACTGGTTACCAGCATTTAAAAATAAAGTTTTCACTCTGGAACAATTGAAAATCACTTTGTTCCCGTTTTCAGTTGCGTTCTGCAAAAAAATTGTTTGTTTTCCGTTTTTGTTCCTTGAAAAGTTTTTAGTCTCTGATCATAACTACAGCTACCTAACTACTGAAGAATTTTTTTTTTAAACTGCACATTTTTGGATTATTAATTTATGAATTCATGTATTTATTTATTTATTTGTGCGTATGTTTTTTTAATTAATATTATTGTTTATATCATGGTTATGCAAAATGCCCCTGAATAGTAGGAGATGCATGTTCCAATCACAGGCTGCTCTCTACAAAAATCTGTATATTTTTAGCCAAGTTGGACATGGCCCCTTTAAGACCAGAGTTTTGCAAAACCTGCTTTCCAGCACTCTCTCCTGTTAGAAACCTGAGAACAAACATTGTGCAAGAGAGCTCACGGTTTTGTTAATTGTTTGAGAATTACTTGTGTAATTTTACTCAAGATGTTGTTCAATTGCCTTAAATATGTGTTCACAAGAGTCATATGTTAAAACTGAGAGTTTGTTATGGGTTATTTTTGAAGGATGCATATGGATTTCATGTGTGGAGTTTGACCACATTTGGCATACATGCAGGATCTGGGTGTGTAAGAGTTGATCATATCTTATTTAATGTTTTATTGCCCAGAGTGTTTTCCAATTAAGTGAGCATGTGTAATGGTAATTGTATTGTTTTAAACTGTTGTACTTAAAGCCTGGTTGGAAATGCATAGAATGCTTTGACTGATTTAAGCATGTGTTAAATACACAGATTTATTTGAGTGATTTAAACAATTACATGAATGTATAAAATGCTGTGAATGATGCAAGCATATACATTATTAAAGTGATGTATGCTGGGTTAATGCCTTGTTTGTATTTTCTTTTGACATTAGCCTCTATTGTATTTCATTTCTGTATTTCATTTCTGTATTTCATTTCCTTGATCCATATTTCATTTTTGTATTTGATTTTTTTCTCTTCATATATATATATATATATATATATATATATATATATATATATATATATATTCACGTTTATAAGAAGTGTTTCTCTCATAATCTTGTATGAGAGAGAGAGCAGATTTTCTTTTATGTAAACCTTCAAGTTAAAAGGTTTAGAACTCATTTAATGGGCTCTGTTGACTCTGGACATGTACCAGCATCAGAGGAGGCACATCAGAAGCTTCAGGATTTGTTTTGAGAGTGTAACCTGAAATTCATCCTCACAGAGACCTGAGATCCATTGATGGACAACACATTTATCTGGAATCCCCACAGGCCTGATGTCTGCAGCATCTGTACACATTGATGCACCTGTTATCAGTGACTAAAGGCCTTTTATTGCTTGACACTCTTTAAGACTCATGAATCATGGAAGGTGTGCTCTAAAGATCTGGCCGACACTTCAGCAGACAGTTGTCTACAAGTCTGTGAAAATACACCTGTGCTGATGCTCATTAAATGGATGTGAAAAATGTAGGTTGTGGAGATCTTGAGGTGTAAGAAATCTTATAATAATTTACTCAGCACAGTTGGTCATTGTCAGGTTAAATTTACAGAGTGACAGAGTCATTCCACCTGAATAAAATCTGTGACAAACATATGGAAATCAGCTGTAGCGTGTTGGATAAACAAAGCACTGGTGTAAACACTTCTG
The DNA here is from genome assembly GCA_032164185.1 of Moxostoma hubbsi. Classification (NCBI taxonomy): domain Eukaryota; kingdom Metazoa; phylum Chordata; class Actinopteri; order Cypriniformes; family Catostomidae; genus Moxostoma; species Moxostoma hubbsi. Next base: position 19,835,829 of record JAVLUX010000043.1, read on the forward strand.
ACATGAGATATCTGAAATTAATGGCTTGTAAGAAATATTTCATCAAAGCACATGTACCGTTCGACTGTTGTATAGAGTGAACATGACTGAGCGTATCAAGAACTTGCTTTAGAGTTAAACAAGTTAAACTGATATTGATGAATGTTTCTTCTTCTGTATGCAGACAGGGCACACTGTACTGGACACAAAGGCCTTTAATCTCGATCACACAGCACTCACTCATGCAAACAGTACTTTTCTCTTTGCTAAATCAAGCAGCAAATGTTCAGCTATGATACATTTTCAATTTTCCACTTCCAATCTTCTATTTATGACATGCAAGTCAAAACTTTCTATCACACAAAGCTATCATAAAACATTCAAAGAGTTGAAATACCTGTTGCAACATGAGTTAGATGGATCAATTTTATGATATTTTTATGATACTTTTTGTCCTAATTTGAGCTTGAGAGACTTTCCACCTTCATGATATGGAAAAGAGCAGCTATAACATTCTGTTAAATATCTCCTTTTGTGTTCCAATGTGAGGGGAAAAAAAGAACATAGGTTTGGAAGGAGGGTGAGTTTATGATAACAGAATATTTATTTTCAACTATTCCTTTAACTTTAAATTTCTGTATAACTAACTATGTACATATTTCAGCTGACTGTTTTAGTAATGAGTATTAGAGTAATGTAATAGCTGACTGTTTTAGTAATGAGTATTAGAGTAATGTAATAGCTGACTGTTTTAGTAATGAGTATTAGAGTAATGTAATAGCTGACTGTTTTAGTAATGAGATAATTTAGTATTTTATGTTGCTGTTTTGTTTTTTAATTGGTTTCTGTATTCTGGGGGAGATACAATGAGCACTTATTCACTGAATAAGTTTAAAACACTGTGTTCATGAGTGAAATACTGTCACATATGTTACACCAGCAGAGATATGTGTGAAAAGTCCCTTGCACATATCTGGAAATCCTTGTTTTTATGTTGTTTCTCTCCTAACATTGCAGCATACTGAGCAAACATTGCAGTAAGTCCACAATGGTCATATGAATCTGTTAGCATGAGATAATGGATATATTCAGGCCAAAACAATGTATTTAACTAAAAACACTGTGGGCACATGAGTCAGGTGTGTGGATGAGTCAGTTAATACATCCTAATTAGTTTTTCATTCTTCAGATTACAGCCAACCACTAATAACAAAGTGTTGTAGAAGTCTTTTATGACGTGTTTCATTTAATTCAGTCTCCCAGCAAAAGTCTGACTCAAAAAACTGCTTTCAAGTCTGCGTTCATGTGTTCAGTCTAACTCTGGTTCCCCACAAATTTTCAGTAGGATTTATGGTATTTTTCATCTAGCTATTGCCATAAAATGTTAAATTAACGCTAATGGAATTTCTATCATAATTTGAATTCAATCCTAATGTGATAATAAATCCTCTTGAAATGAAATTCTGGAGAAAATTAAATAAATAAAAGAAATCCAAATACTGAAAATATTAATTTTTTGTGCATCCAGTGGGAACTTAATTGATTCTAGGAGGATTATTTTTATTACATTTTTGGGGATGTTCTCCCCTTTTCTCCACAATTTGGCATGCACAGTTCCCAATGCGCTCAAAGTCCTCATGGTGGTGTAGTGACTCGCCGCAATCCGGGTGACGGAGGACGAATCTCAGTTGCCAAGACCATCAATCTTCACATTTTATACACGTGGCTTGTTAAGCGTCTTTCTCCGGAGACCTAGCGCGTGTGGAAGCTCATGCTATTCTCCGTGGCATCCACACACAACTCACCATGCACCCCAATGAGAGCGAGAACCACATTATAGCGACCATGAGGAGGTTAACCCAATGTGACTCTACCCACCCTAGCAAACGGGCCAATTGGTTGCTTAGGAAGCCTGACTGGAGTCACTCAGCATGCCCCTGATTCAAACTTGCGACTCCAAGTGTGGTAGTCAGCGTCTTTACTTGCTGAGCTACCCAGGCCCCCCTAAGATGAATCTTGATTATATTTTATTTAACTCAAAATGAGAAATTCCAATGGCATTCTTTTAGGAATTTTGTCCATAAATAACATTTTACCATTTAACACGCACATACATTACATGACAATGCTTTGCAGTTAAGATCTTAAATCAGATGACAGAGAAGTATAGTTGTTTCAGTCCATTCAGACCAAAGTGATGATTTGAGCTGCTGCTGTGGAAATTGACATGGATTAGATGATGACACATGGAACAGAGGCAACACAAGTCTATTAGAGCCATTAACCAACTCTAGGAGGTTACAGGCAGATAATATGAACAAGTCTACGCAGAAGAGCTTGTTGAATCCACTCACAATGGTATTCCCTTAAGCCAAAAAACTTGGGTCTGATGATGTAACGCAGGAGGTGGAGTGATAACTTTCACATACATAAAATTATAAAAGCTCATTTACATCTACAATGGAAAGCTATTTCATGCAAGAAAGCTGCTGAAGTCAGGAAAGCGGGGTACATTTTGTAATGCAATGGATGCATTGCACTGTAATAGTGCCGTTTCCCTGTACATCAGAATTTGGTGTGCCCACGACACACTTGATATGCACATGTGCATTCTTTAAAAACATACAATGGTACATATGTGTCAACTTAAACACATGAAAGCTGTGTCCTCTGAAAGAAACTGTGATAAAGCGCTTTCTCTTAACAGTCTTTAATCCCTGAAACGTCTACATTCACGTTTGCATGATATTTCAGACCACAGCTTTCTTTAAAACCATGGATTAAGCAGTTTTCTTCAATGCATGCAAACATGTTAAAAGTATTGAAAGAATGAATAATATTTACTGAAAATAAACTTCTGATTGGCTAAAAACATATTTGGGGTGAGGTCAAACAGAGGAAAGCTCCATGCTCTTGACTACTGTAACTAGTTGAGTTCTCAAGTTCTTTCAAGTCCTTGAAGTTTCCAAAAATGTTGAAGTTCTGAACTTTCTTCTGCAGCGACATCCGAGGCTCCGCCCAGCAATTCCATCACACCATTCGGTGTTCCACAATTGATTTCTGCCAAAAATCGACTCTATATCCATCGGAACTCCAGACCAACGACCCAGCACAAACAAAGATTTTCTACAAACCAAGCCAAAAAAAAACTCCAGATTTTGCTAAATATGGTAATTTATTATATAATTTTGGTAACCCGATCTCAAATCAAGGTGTATTAAATTACGTTTTGATGGTTCGTTCAAGGCATGGTTTACAGACTCCAGATAAGATTAATAGAAGTTCATTTTTCTCTGTCATAGTTGCCATGAGATCATTCTCATTCATTTTCCATTGAAGCACATTTACTAACCTGTGTTTATTTATGTTAATTTGGTTTTATGTTGTAGATGCAGATTAGTATAATAAAGTCTTAGTGTATTCAAAGAGAAGTTGACTGTTGTGTGTTCGATTGTAACTACTAGTCACTTAAAATCTGCTGATCTTTGCTATGTTGCTCATAAACACTGTTTTTACTATATTTGAGATATTGTTGTTTGGACAACGAGAGTCATATTCCTCATTCACTCAAGAATTGGTGACACCTTCACATCAACTCATCGCTGGCTGGTTGATCAGATGTAAATGGTAATTCTTTTATTATTCTCAGAATTCATTAGAATTCACTTCTTGAGCTAAATTCCTTATAAGCAGATAGTCAAGTTTCCTCAGTCTAGACTAAAAGCATACTAAGTAAATTTTAGTGAAACTGCTGACAGTGTGTTGTCCACATCAGAAGACTTTTCTCTTCTCATTATTTTGAGCTCTGTGTGTGTAGCTGCACATCCAGTGGCATACTGTATGATGGAGTCAGTTTATGCTGCCAGACAGAGTAGGGCAAATAATTCAGATAGCGAGTGGGTGAAACAAGATAATGAGCACCTCCAGCAGGAGGCGGATGATTTGTTGCATTTTGAGAAGGATGAAAACATAGAGGGACCAGTATTGCTGCAAAACTAGCATGATGATTTTCACTTCAAACTGACAGAAGATCTGATGCTACAGCTATTTTGTGAACAATAAGTTACCAACAACTAATATTTTTCTATTTCACAAATGAAATATTATATTCTTTGAAGGAATATTATTTTCTTTAAAGGAATATCAGATTTGAAAATGCACAAATGAGTATTCAGGTAGCACATGTTTGAGAGTCGCAAAACTATTTCTTTAGTGCTCTTATTCAGAAAGTTGACAGTCTGGGAAGGAAGTGTTTGTGGGCAATGATTAAGGGAATATTTCCTAAAGGTGATAAACAAATATGTGGCCAGTGAACCTAGATTAGATTTTATAGCAGTCTTTGACCTTGGACTGGCAAACAGAACAATAACTCCTTTTCAAGATAGCAAGTAAAGTCTTCTCTGAGTACAGCACTCTGTGCACAGTCACCAAAAAGTCATTTGTTTTCTTGTTTGTCTTAGTTAAATTACACACACAGTAATGAATGCATTTGCGTATTGCCATCATGCTCATCATAAAGCAAATTTGTACTTTTCTCCACCCCTAATTTTATTGGCCAGATGTCTATTTAAGACAATTAACACACTTCTCTGTCCTCCCCCTTCACCACCTGACACCTCGCTGACAGTTGATGTCTTCTCCACTTATTTTACTGATAAGTTTGCAGCCATCAGCACTACTTTCTCAGCACCACACCCTCTCAAACACCCATCTCCTGTATGCAACTCTTCTATCTCTATGTTCTCTCATCTGACCGACACATAGGTCTCTAAACTCCTCCTCTCCAACCATCCCACCACCTGGGGCCTTGACCCTATTCCATCCCACCTTCTACAAACCATTTATCTGTCCATCCTACCTGCACTCACACACATAATTAACACCTCCCTACTTACAAGCACCTTTCCCAACACATTTAATCCGGCTCAAGTAACTCCACTGCTTAAAAAAAACCTGTGCTTCTCCCCACACAAGTACAAAATTACAGATTAGTCTCTCTCCCATTCATGGCAAAAACACAGTAATTTTCAATCAGATTTTGCCTATCTTTCACAGAACAAGCTCCTAGATAACAATCTGTCATGCTTCTGAAGTGGAAATTCCACAGAGACTGCCCTGCTATCTGTCACCGAGTCACTGAGACAGGAAAGAGCGAGATCCAAATCTTCCATCTTTTTTCTACTGGACCATTCTAAAGCCTTTGGCACAGTCAACCATCAGATCCTCCTGTCCACCCTCTCTACTCTGGGCATCACAGGAACTGTGCTTGACTGGTTCAAGTCCTATCTCTCAAGTAGATCTTTTAAGTTAGAATAGAGAGGTGAGGTGAGGTGTCCAAGACACATCAGCTACATACTGGGGTACCTCAGGGCTCAGTGCATGGACCACTTCTCTTCTCTATATACACAACATCACTGGGATCCATCATTCAAGAGCATAGGTTCTCTTACCATTGCTACGCAGATGGCACACAGCTCTACTTGTCTTTCCAGCCTGATTACCCCACAGTATCGGCTCGAATCTCTGCTATTTTGGCAGACATCTCGGCCTGGATGAAGGATCACCACCTGCAACTCAACCTAATGAAAACTGATCTCCTCACTGTTCCAGCCAACTCTGCTGTTGAGCACAATGTCACCATTCAGCTGGGTTCATCCACAATAACACCTTCCAAACGGACAGAAATCTAGGGGTAACCATCCACAACCAACTCCATTTCACCAACCATATATCAAAGACAGCATGATCATGTAGATTTACTCTACAACATCAGGAAAATAAGACCCTTCCTCTATTAACATCCCACACAACTCCTTGTTCAGTCGGTTGTCATATCTAGACTGGATTACTGTAACGCTCTCATTGCCGACCTTCCTGCATGCGAGATCATGCCACTGCAAATGATCCAGAATGCAGAATGCATGTCTGGTCTTCAGTCCCTTTGGATAAAGCATCTTCCAAATTAATAAATGTAAATGAGACTTCAGGGACTGTTAGTCATGCCAGCATTATCAATGTAAGACTGACACCATCTTTCCTTCATTTACTCTAATATTATGTCCAGCACAGAACAACGGCAGTAGTCAATGAGAATCTCAACTCTTCTCTTCCAGATCTGTTCAGTCGTCATTTAATACACTGTTATGTTCACTGACCACAAATGGACACATGTATGGACAACCCTCCTCCATCTAATTAGGCCCAAGCACTGAAAGTGCAGAGCCCTATTGTTCTTCTAAGGATTAATTCTTCTTTTCAAGGTGTTCAGTACTTTTGGTGTACATAACATACGTGAAAACTCTTGAAAGTTTGCACACACATAAGAGTCGCTGGCCGTTAGGGCGTGGCACAGTTACAGGTCGGGGGGTGCAGAAGGGGCTCTTCGGCACCACCTAGAACACGGGCATGTTCGGGGGCTATCTAGCACATCCCTTTTGAGGTACAGTCACCAAACTTTATACACATATAGATCTCATCAAGCCAGACAACTTCCGTGCTGACAGTCATATGCTCTTCCCTATAGGAAGTTGGCCATTTTGGATTGTTTGAAAAAGGCATGCAGAGGAATTTGAAATACTCCTCCCAAGGATTTAATATTACAGGTACCAAATGTGGGTGACAACATGCCAAGACATTGACGATGCTAAATTGCGAAGGGATTTTTGATACATCAAATGGTGTTGCCATGGCAAAGCGAACAAATAACGTAAAAAAAAAAATGGAATAAGGAAAAGTCTCATATCTTCTGCGAGCAGAAAATTAAAAACATAAAAATTGGCTGATCACATTGATGTGACAATTTTGGGTCATGGTCATGGCGCCACCAACTGGCAGAAGGAAGTGTGTCACTTTTAACAGACGTTGAAAAATCCCTATTATGTTAGCCTGAATTGCTTAAAAAAATACAGATTAATGTCAAGGCATTGCACATTTTTAATTCTGAAGGGTTTCTTGATATCTTAAATACTGTTGGCATGGCAATGTATTAAATGTCATGATTCATTTTTGTTTATATTCATATGTTTTGAGGTATTTGGCATAATTTAATTTTAAAGTTTAAACATATTTATTACATTTTATATAAATAAAATATAGTAAAAATATCAACTGAAATGTTAAAATACAAGAAAACCCCTGTCTAATCCACTGTCTGTTAACTGGCAATTACAAGAAATGTCCAACAGAGGGCATCCAAGCTCCAATGTCCAGAATGGGCGGGGACTGAGTCCATGAGTTGGTTGAGGTCTTTTGCAGTCAAATCCCATAAAAAAAATTAAAACAATGTGTCCCCACTCAATATGTACATCAACTGAGGTGCGGAAGCAATCTTTCTTAATTTAAACATAGTTTTATATGGACGGATTAGAACCTTTAACCTTTTCCAGCCGCAGCGTTCAAATTTGGGAACAATTATTCCCATGGTTCCTGTCTCAGATTCATAATTTATGAAAACTGCCAGATACTCATGACAATATAAGCTAAAGGCACATATGATTGGTTAAGGGGTTACTGGGCGTGAATAATAAATGTATCATCATCATCGTCATCCTTCATTTACCTGAGAGGAGACAGAGGAGATATCACGGGAGATTTACTCCAGTGTTGGAGTTACTGCTTCAAATTGAATACTCCAAATTTCTCCCGGTTCTGTTTGTATAACAGTAGGGTCACTGTTTCGGTACGGTTCGGTATTTATGTTCAGAAAAATAAATATTATTGTCAAACCCAAAATAAATAATGGACACTTCCAAGAGATTTTCCCTCACTACAATTCACTATGGTTTTACAACATTATAACATATTTGTAGTAAAATCATAGTACCATAAAATTAACATAGTTACTGTCATGGTTACAATACTATAGTAAAATCAAGGTTACTATATGGAAATCACAGTTACTATTGTAAAACAATGGTTAATTGTATCAAAACTATGATTTCTGCCAAGAAACAATGGTGATAGCAGTCATTGTTACTCGGCTACTTACTCATGGCTACTACAGTATTACTGAATAAAACCATGGTTAATTTTCGTTAGTGTCAAACAATCAAACATCGAAACATCGAATCAACCAGTATACGGTGCTCACGTCAAGCAATGTCTGCAAACAGTGCCTGTTTTGTAAAGGTTTTTTGACCATCGCTGTTAAGATTGACCACAAAATGAAAGTTCCCAGACAGGAGATTTGAATGACGCAGTGGCTTCTATCTTGTGGCTTGTTTTCTCAGTTTGCCATTTTCAACTTCACACTATTGTGTGCAGAACTGTGAATCATCAACTGATTTAATGAACAATCAACAATCAAATGTGCATTAGCAGTAGGGTTGTTATCGAGAACAAATTTCAAACTGTGGATTGGGTAAGACACGCATTTCGATTCCTCACTTTGGTTCTTAACTTTATTAATCATGCTCGCGAGGTGAACAGCAGTGAGCATTTTACAGTCGTGTTGATCTGCCAGGACCTGCTACAAGGACCTAATTTCATTACGCACAAGCGCAGTTCATTACATTCGGCACCATGGCTGAGTCTGACCGCTGCAAATGCTCCAAAGTTTGGTTAAGCTATGATGAAATTGATAACAACACCGCAAAATGCAATACCTGCAATAAAAGGATTTTGTGGAGGAAGCACCAGCATTTACTTCAACACAGCGTAAATCTAAAGGAATGTACCATGTTTGCCGCACCAGATACAGCTAATATTAGCAGACACATATTACTGCTGGGGACACAGTTAGCCCAGAGAGATCACGTATCCTTCCGGAGAAGGCAGACATGCTGATTTTTCTTCAAACGTATTGCTGACATTGCATTGCAGACTCTCTTTAACATTATTACTGCTTCCAATAACTGTTACATATTTTGTTATGTTCTATTTTTTGTGTAATATTTACTTGAACATTTTTGGTTTGTAATTGTTTTTGTTGATCATTCCTTACAAAAAAGTGAAATATAAATTTTTATAAATGAAGGGGAACTGTCACAATTGGCAGTTTACTGGTTATAGCAAATTTTTGTTCTTGAAGTATTTGCTCTTTTATTTCTCTCCAAAAAAATATTGGAATCGGAATCAAGATTCAATAACCATAATCGGAATGGCTAAAATTGAAACAATACCCAACCCTAATTAGCAGAGGTTATAACTGCCCATGTCTATTTGCTGCTTTATTTTATTTTCAAAGTGTATGATCCAGATGCGTTATTAAATTAGAGATGGACCACGCAGCAAATGCTTACCAAACCGTGGGTGGTGAACCGTGAACCGTTTTTTTATCGAGAACCATTACACCCCTAGTAGATAGATAGATAGATAGATAGATAGATAGATAGATAGAAGGTAATAATGTTACTTAACCAATCTGATGTGGTTCATTTTCATCAGTGGACACTCACAGTGAAATGCATGCTGTTTTTTCTTAAGCAGAGAACATAAAACAAAAGTTCTGTCGCTCACATGTCGTATGTTTTAAAAATGCACTCTTAACATTTTAAAATGTTCTCACTGTAATGCTCTAATTGCAAAACAGTCTTCAGAAGATGAACATTTTTAAGCTTTAATTTGATACCAAGTTAGTGAACATTGATGGAGTTTTTGATATAAAAAAAATATTTGTTTTATAGCAACATTCAAATGGCCCACCTGTTGGCCAGTGACAGTTAACTGGTTTAAAATGGGCATGTGTCACGAACGCCGGTGAAGACGCCTCCTCAATTGGCCACCGGAGATCTGACTCACCCGAGTATTGACTGCTAGACTACATTTCCCATAAGCCCGCATACCTGGCCCGATTACACCACAGCTGTTTCTGATCACAGTCACTCTATTTAAACCACCTCTGATTGTTCATTCATTGCGAAGTCTTGTTTTGCCCTGGCAACATTACTGAGTGTTTCCTTCTATGTTTTCTGACCCACTGTGTATTGACCTTGCCTTGTATCTTCGTTTACGACTGTTATCCGCCCGCCCTTCTTGAATTAACGCTTGTCTCTTAACTGTTTGCCGTTTGCTGCCTGCCCTGATCTTTTGCCGGTCTGACTACGATTCTGCCTATCTGTGATATCCCTGTTTGCCTGACTATTGAACCACGCCTGTATTTACCTGAGACTGCTTACTCCAATAAACCGTTTATGGATCCCAACCAGCCTGAGTGTTCATTACAGCATGTAAGACGGCCTCTGTAGCTCCCCTATTTTCACCTACAGTCACCAAAATTTGTACATATATAGTTCTCATAAAGCTGGACAACTTTCAGAATTATAATTATTATCTCTGACAGGAAGTCATCTATTTTGGATTTTTTTAATATTGCATTCTCTGGACTTTTAAATACTCCTCCTAGGGGAATCAAGAGACTGTCACCACATTTAAACAACATTATGCCAAGATATTAAAGATGCTAAATTGTGAAGATTTTAAAATGTTGAATGGTGTTGACATAGTGAGGCATTATATCTAAATCACACATTCTGTGTGCAATGTGTGATTTAGATCAAGATTGAGATGTATGTTGGGGGCTAATCTCATGGATTTGACTATTTTGGTTTACAGACATAGCGCCACCACCAGGCAGCAGGAATCGTGACTCTTAAAAGAGACTTTAAAATAGTTATCTTATATTTATCCAAATTGTTTCAAACATTTCAGTTGATATTTTTACTATATTTTATTTATATAAAATGTAATAAATATGTTTATACTTCAAATGCCAAATGCATGTGTCCACCTTGCATTGTTTTCCGAAAGCCAACGGGTGGAAATGAACCCATGGTGCATGGGCCCGTCATTGCTGCTCGCAGCTATATTTAATATTGTTTTTGCTTTACCATCTTCAGAAAAGCACCAGCAATGTTTGATTACCCTTTGAATGAATGGAGAGTCTGTTGTTGTTTTTAAGTTAATTGGTTGGTTACAGTAATGAATATGGCATATGCTGTAATTAGTGACCTGTTACTTTTAAAAAACGTTCATTAGCAGGGCTCCAGATTGTGAATACAATGGACGCAAATGAGACAAAAAATGCATAATTGCAACAATATTTAAAATCAAGTCCCCATTAGCAACAGCAGGGAACATTTTCTGTGCCTTCATATGTGGTTTTGTCAGAAATCATCTTGTCAGTTGTTTAATTAAAGAAAAAAAAAATTAGAGCAACGCCACTGTGTTTTCAGCCACTTTTCACCCTTTTCTGTTAAGATGAGCTCACTGCATGCAACAACAAGCACTGAGTGAGCCATGTAGTCGCATTCTCGAACAAATAACTTTTCTGAACCAGGTCTTCTTAATGAATCTGTCGACAAGATTAATGAAACTTGAACTCAGGAGCTGAGGTTAGCACTTTGAATCAGAATCTCAGCAAATCATACAGTGTATGAACTGGAATAATGGATCATTTCACAGCTATTTTAGTCTAAAGCAAATTACAATATACAGTATTGCTAGTGTGTTTTCAGTGGCTGCTTCATAATTCTCATCTTTACACAACTGTTACACAGAACAGGTAATTAGCATTTTTAAAGCTACATTATGTTCACAGTTATCAGTTGTTAGTGTTTTGATGATTATGGTTGTGTAGTGAGAATTGGGAAGTTAGTTGCTGTATATTTAAAATCAACATGTTTTATCATAATCCTACTTCAGAGTATCAGAAAAGTTGCAGGCAGACAGTTAGTGAAGCTTGGCGCATTTCAATCATTTCAGTCTGGTTGTCTCTCTGACCATCAACAAACCATTGCACGCACGCATGCACGCACGCACGCACACACACACACACACACGACTGTATAATGTAAAAACAACATTATAGAGCTTGACACCAAAATAATAATAACAATAATAATTCATGGATGAGTCAGACAACAGTTTAAAAGTCTAATAAATAGTTTCACCCAATGGTTTTAAATACAATCAGAATGGAGGCTTCAGGCTTTTAATGTACTTTGACCTTCTTGAATAAAGATGAACAATTAACTGCTTCCCAACTTCTTAACTCCATCTGTCACACTGAATGTCGCGCCAAAATACTTTTCTGAATCTGTTTTTGGACATTTTTGTTAGATATCAAATTAGTGATAGTGGACATGATCATAGACTTGGTCTAAAGACATGACTGGCCTTTCATTCAATACACTGAAAATAAAGTATTTTCCTGACATCATTAAGCAGCTTTGTTGATAATGTCAGACTGAAACACTGTGAATTCTTGCTATCATGAAAGACTTGAATCTGCTTGTTAGTGTTATTGGCTCACTGCTACTGTGAAATATTCTTCTTAGCAGTACAATAAATAAATAAGTAAAATAATCATAATTATTATTATTATCATCTATCTGTCTGTCGTGCATGCCTGTCTGTTAATAAATGTTAATACAACAGCGGCTATCTGAATATATCTGCCTATAGCATTAGTATGGTTTTGCATATTTTGATAGATATTACATGATTTGGTTGTATAATGTAGAAGCGTGTGAAGCCTTATTGATTTTACAGAAGTTTTCATGAGTTAGGACTATGAGAAAGAGCAGTACTGACCCCTGCTGACACAGGAAAGTCTTCTTTTTTCACTGTATTTCACCTTTCTTGTCTTGACCCAGTGCCAAACTTTACTCATCCATTCACTTACTCCATTTCTTTATGGCCTAAGGTTGAAAAAGAAATGGAGCAGTACACTGCCTCTTTGAAAGCACACGGTGAGTTTTGTGGAGGGTAAAATTGCCCTGAAGGGATGTTCTGCAATTTATTCATGGTGTTTGGTCACATCACATCACATGGCTACCCTTTTTCCTTGTTTGGTGCCTCTTGGTAGTACCTTGATTATTCAGGTTACACAAATGATTGAATGCACAGTTATGGATTTTGGTAAGCCATGTTTGACAATTAGACAATGAAATGTAAGTATATTAAGTATAATATATGTACGTACTGTATATCATTGTATATTATGACATATTTCAGATTCACTGAGAGCTACATAGTGTTAATCTCTGTCCACTGCTATTTATCTCTCCAGCAAAACAGGTCATTCAGTACCATGGACAGCAGCTACAAAATCGAAACATGAACAAATGACTGAGGCAAATTAATGAACGCAGCTGGCAATGACTGACAGAGGACAGCCACATCGTATCAGGACTTCAGCAGCTACATGATAAAAGGTAGAAAGAATATAAAGGTGCACAAGTTCTCCAAGCAATTCATTTCATGGTGTACTTGTGCCCATTCCAGCTCTACAAATACAGTGGAGGATTGATCCAATGAACCAGCGATTGGTCAGACCAAACTTGTAAGTGTATAAGTAGAATAACAAAGTACTGTATGCTTTAGAGGTTCAAACACAAAATGCTAAAACCCAATTGTAGGGTTTGAATTTTCTTATCATACAACTATTTGCAGACCAAACTGAAAGGCCTAGAGACATGAAACTTGGTTGGATGGCAATCCTATTGCTCGCTACTCAGGTGCACAGACACATCTCGATCAGCCAATGAGGGTCAGCATAACAAATGCAAATGCATTTTAGGCCTTAACTCCTGAACCGTATGTCACAGACTCAAGAGCCTTATATAACTTAAATCCTCAAGATGAACAAAACTATGTCCAATTTCTTGAAAATGAAACATCATGAAAATATTTCTGCCATATTGGAGTTTTTATTAAACCAACTTTAATAGACAAGTCCTTGGCTATTTACCTGATCGGAACCAAATAAGTGCAGAAAGATTATTTGGAGTCCCAATATCACTAAATCTAATTTTAAATCAAATTAATCATTCTAAATTTAATCAAATTTGGGACACTTATGTATGGGTTCAGGCTAAGCACACACAAAAAAAATAATGCTTGCCTAGGCCACTTGGTGGCACTATACCAATGACAAACTTAAAAGTAGCTCTAACCATGGGACTGTATGGATTTGGCATGCAGTGTCTTTGTCCAAGATGCCATCAAGGTCTAAAAACATGGCTGCTATCAACCAATCAACTTTCAGCAGATATAAGACAAGCTCAACAGACTGATCTGAACAAAACACTGTAGGCCTATATGAATCTTATGGTGCGTTCACATACAACGTAAAAAAAACCTTTTGCCTCACAATGCTAGCACGAGTTTGACCGCTGGATTAAATTGTGTTTAAAATTGCGTTCGCGCGAGTAACGCGAATCAACAATGGCCGATATCACAATATATCTGTTGTGGAAGTCCCAGATACGTTGATGTTGTGTCATACAATTCAGGATGTCCATACACTGCTACAACCATTTTCTCATCAATCTCAATCTCAATGCTAATAGGCTTTCGCGACAACGCGTCATGCCGATATTTCGCTTGAGTTGAAAAATGTAAACTCACGGGAATGAAGCGATTTTGCATTTTCGCTTCACGCCATTCGCTTTATTTGCACAACCCGCCGCAAATATGTGTCTATTTGAGTCTATGCATTGACTTTGTATGTAATCACGCCACGCGAAAGGCTCGATTCGCATTGTATGTGAACGCACCATTAGCCTCAGAAGTCGTTGCAAAATGAAACCTAAAATTTGCCTCCAGGAGGCGCTATCGTGTTTTATATGTTTATAAATAGATGAATATTCAGCTGTGTTTCTCTTTAAACATATGACTGTTTTTGAACAACTTTGCCTCAAGAACCATTGCTGTTATTCAATTTGTTGGTTAAATATTTGAGATTGTTTAAAATTTGAGATTGTGAAGGTTAGGCCTAACGGTTTTTCACTTGACATCTACAAAACCTGTACCTGGGGTAAACCTGAGGTAAAAGTCCCCCTGGGGGTTATATTGATATAGTGTAGATACTGGGACAGTTTAGGGCACAATTTGTTAAATTAAGAAAATAATTTTAAGACAGCAAGATGCTTTTTTTTTTTTTAGAAACAAATTAAGATAATGCTTATACAAAATAACCACTTTAGAAAAGGGTGCATATTTTCTTGTTAATTTCAATCACATTTGACAATGGCATTTGACATCTCAAGGATTCTATAAACAAGTGAATCTCCATTGTGATTGGATCAGTCAATATGAGCTCACTTTGAACATTATTCAGAACAAATCTGTTCACCCCGGTTAAGAAAAACAATGGTTTTATTAGGGGCCTTTAGCCCCTGCAAAAGGGGGGCTTGAACAAAATTGAAAGTGACAAATAACAAATTTAAAAATAAATTAGATTTTCGTTAGCTACATAAATTTACAACAATTAAAAAATTATTATATCAAATTGCCTCAAAATCAACCTTTGAATCTTACATGTAATGATCTCATAGAACAGAACATTTTGCAGTGTATAGTGACAAACTTTTTGATGCTATTTAGTGTTTTGGATGAAAATCAAATCAAAGGATCCTTTAGCCCTATTGTGCCCTATTGGGTGTGTATATACAGTACATATGTATATAAACTTTTTATTATAAATATGGTTGTGGCCTAATTTACCCAAAAGCTTGTAACACCTAATTGAAACTTTTTAGCACATATGATTCTGAGGAATTGTGCAAAATTTGGTGGAGATTGGACAATAGATTGCACTACATGAGTCGATTATTAAAAATGCCATATCTCCAAAGTTAACCTGATGGTTCTGAAAATTATGGCACTTTATATCATTAACTTTTAGGTGCTAACAGTCTGCTAACAGTCTGTCTTATGAACACTTTTTATCTTTAAATGCATGCAATTAAGTCCTAAAGTGCTTGAACCCTCTTAATTGCTGATTGTAGCTAATTAAAAAAGGACAAAGATTTTTGTAGTTTAAATAAAATTAAAATAGCATCATTACTCACCCTCATACAGATGGTATTGCCCAGCTCCAAAATTACAACAAAATATCATAGAAGTATATTCTTGTCACAGTTTGTCTCCACTGTATTCAAGGACTCTTATTTTAAAGTTTTCCACAGCACTACCTTTCCCAGAATCCACTGCCCCAATCACTTCATTGTAATCCCCACCTGTATGCCATTCCCTTATTAGTGTCCATGTGTATATCAACCCTGTAGTTTTGTTCATGTTTTGTCAGTCCTTGAAAAGTAATGTTTGATGTGTTGTTCTAAGTTTTGATGTATATATTGTTTGTTCCACTCCATCGATTATAATTGTTGAGCCTTTTGTTTGTTCCACTCCACTTTATATAATTAAAGGATTATATTCCTGCATCTGCATTTACATTTAGCAGATGCTTTTATCCTAAGCGACTTACTACACTTATTACAGGGACAATCCCACCGGAGCAACCTGGAGTTAAGTGCCTTGCTCAAGGACACAATGGTGGTGACTGTGGGGATTGAACCAATGACCTTCTGATTAACAGTTGTGTGCATTAGCCCACTACGCCACCACCACTCCACTCGCATCTCCTCTCTTCCACTCCTTGGACACCAAACGTTACAATTCTTTTTTAAAATATTATATTTCAATTCATAAGGTCTTCTGAAGCCATAAAACAGCAGTTGTGTGTGGTAATAAATTATTATAAATACAAAATCTTTCACTCTGCTGCAGTCCTCAAATCAAGTGCGGCACAATGCACGTCAACTGTTTTACGTGCTTCCGCTTTATTTAGCAGTGTAAATCTAGCAATTTTTTTATTTTCAATGAAAAATTATTTAGTGTAACTTAACATAATGCTTTGTATTATATCACCCTGGAGTAAGTTTAAAAAAATAAATAAAAATACATATATATATTTATTATTATTATTATTGTTATTAACAATGTGAAAGAAGTTTGTTTGAAATCTTTGCAAATTTATTAAAAATAAAACATGAAAAAAAAAAATCACATGTACATAAGTATTCACAGCCTTGGCCATGACACTCAAAATTGACCTCAGGTTCATCCTGTTTCCACTGATCATCCTTTAGATGTTTCTATAACTTGATTGGAGTCCACCTGTGATAAAATCCGTTGCTTGGACATGATTTGGAAAGGCACACACCTGTCTATATAAGGTCCCACAGTTAACAGTGCATGTCAGAGCACAAACCAAGCCATGAAGTCCAAGGAATTGTCTGTAGACGTCCGATACAGGATTATATTGAGGCACAGATCTGGGGAAGGGTACAGAAAAATTTCGGCAGCATTGAAGGTCCCAATGAGCACATTGGCCTCCATCCGTAAATGGAAGAAGTTTGGAACCACCACGATACTTCTTAGAGCTGACCGTCTGGCCAGACTGAGCGATCGGGGGAGAAGGGCCTTAGTCAGGGAGGTGACCAAGATCCCGATGGTCACTCTGACAGAGCTCCAGTGTTTTTCTGTGGAGAGAAGAGAACCTTCCAGAAGAACAACCATCTCTGCAGCACACCAACAATTTGGCCTGTATGGTAGAGCGGCCAGACGGAAGTCACTCCTCAGTAAAAGGCACATGACAGAACACCTGGAGTTTGCCAAAAGGCACCTGAAGGATGATGAAACAAATATTTAACTCTTTGGCCTGAATGGCAAGTGTCATGTCTGGAGGAAACCAGGCACCGCTCATCACCTGGCCAATACCATCCCTACAGTGAAGCATGGTGGTGGCAGCATCATGCTGTGGGGATGTTTTTCAGCGGAAGGAACTGGGAGACTAGTCCGGATCGAGGGAAAGATGAAAGCAGCAATATACAGAGACATCCTTGATGAAAACCTGCTCCAGAGCACTCTGGACCTCAGACTGGGGCGAAGGTTTATCTTCCAACAGGACAACGACCCTAAGCACACAGCCAAGATAACAAAGGAGTGTCTACGGGACAACTCTGTGAATGTCCTGGAGCGGCCCAGCCAGAGCCCAGACTTGAACCCGATTGAACATCTCTGGAGAGATCTGAAAATGGCTGTGCCCCGACACTCCCCATCCAACCTCATGGAGCTTGAGAGGTCCTGCAAAGAAGAATGGGAGAAACTGCCCAAAAATAGGTGTGCCAAGCTTGTAGCATCATACACAAAAAGACTTGAGGCTGTAATTTGTGCCAAAGGTGCTTCAACAAAGTATTGAGCAAAGGCTGTGAATACTTATGTACATGTGATTTTGGAGTGGGACAGTCACTTTCCTGTCACATTATACTGTTGAGCTCGACAGGGTCATTATGCAGTAGGTAAAGTGAGAAAATAGTATTTAAGAATTATGCATATTTTTATTAACTTTATTTAGTAGTAATATACTGACACATACTTCATGTACAAAAGAGGAAACAATTGACTTGTTTAACCCTTAAATGCATTCCTCTGGTCTTTAGTGACCTGGGACCTCATAGCAACCCCATTACCTCATCCATTTTTTGGAGTTATGCATCCACCTTTTTAATACATCTCAAACTTTCTCTTATGAATAGTGTAACAATGAAAAACTGCCTAAATAAATAAAATAGTAAAATAAACACATTACTTAATAACCAAGTGTGTATAGGGTCGTTAGTTACCCGAGAAATGTTTCAGTGTTGTTGTTTCAATGATTCACTTGATTTACATTTGACGTTGCTATTTGATGAAGAAGCAATACAGAATTAAAGTATAAGTGCAACATGTGAACAGTATGATATGACTATTGACACGTGGGTGCACTGAAATTCTGTAAGTTCTACATCTATTTAGACTCCGTAAGTGCTTAAGAAAATATATGTTTGAAAGTCAGTTGCACCTCATAAAATTTAAGGATGGAAGTAATGAGTCCTGTGCTTTATTGGTTGCATCATTTGGCATATTAAAATAAATAACAGATGAAAATATAACAGAACATATTCTATTCTATTTTTCAATTTTTTAAAACTTTTTAGAAAATTTGACATTATCTGGGCATTTTGTAGATCCATTTGGGATAGAAAAACATGCAGGGTCACTAAAGACCTGAGGTATGTAATAATGTTTGGCAAAACACCGATACATTTACGGGTTAAATACCTCGTGCCTTTTTTATTTGAATCTGCATGGACCAACATTGTTTGCTCCATTAACAGGAAGATGATGTTGATCCAGATTTTAACATTTAGTATGTTTAATCTTTCCTTTATATATTTGACTTGATGGAATGGCATTGCAACACACTTCTGGTATGTTTGGTTTCTTTTCTTGCAACAAGCAAATTTATTCCATTGTTTTATAGACAAGCAAGCAAATGCATGCCCTGAATTCAATTTGCTTTTTTCAGACCTTATAGACTTCAATTTATAGGCTATAGCATTCCAGTTACAATTGTTGGATCAAGGAATATTTCTTTGTTAAACTACTAAATGTAATCTGATTATAAAATGTAATCTTTTTTTAGTTAAACAACATGGGGTGGTCATTTTATGTGTGTCTGTCATAATTTGCTTTCCAGTATGATTGGTTTTCAATTATACAGTTTAGAGGTCAATATTCAAGAATAAATGACAGCAGAATGTTGTGATTGGCCAATGAGAATTCAATATTCCAGAGAGCTGTGTAGTAAAGGTTTTTGTGATAACTAAATTGGTTTTAATGTCCATTTGTTTACTTATTTGGTAAGTATCATGTAAAGGGCCGTTTCTGAGCCTGGGGGCCCAAAGTGACAAAAACCCTTTGAGCATTCACATACCTGTCACATAGCTACAACTCTACATTCTCCCTTCCCTCTCGGGCCACAAGGGGGCCCCCTATGACCGTATAATTAAGCCATAACAGCTGCCATAACAGTCTTAACTGCAGCTATTATATTTAGAAAATAAATAACCGACAGGGAAGACAAAGACAGCCTGCAAGTCATCTTGGATGCCGTAATCGATTTTTCATTAAACCAACCGACTGACCAGCGAAACTCTGAAAATCTCCAGCAGTGAGTGATTCTATGATCAGAACTCCAGCAGAGGTTCTACTGTGATGTCATAAAGAACACTTTGATCAGTCCCTTTACCTTGTTCTTCTCCTGTCACTAATTAAATCACATCACTGAGAGAGCATGAGAGGACATAATTAGTGCTGTTTTGCAAGACTATTATTAAAATTAGATGTTAAATTGATCCCTATTCACCCATATTGCTAAACATTATTAAACATCATATATGAAATTAAACTAGACACATTCCTCAATTATTTACACAATGATGATAGTATTGAGAGTACATCTCACAGTGTTCAAAAAGTATTAAAAAGAGATGTATTTCATGTACAGCAGTTAAATATGATGGGATTGATAGACCAGTATTTTACTCTCACAACTTGACAGGAGCATCTGGAAATGTATCTATTTGTCTTTCTTCTTTTTTTTCTTTTTTTTACTTGCTTATTGGGAAAATACAAAATTTCAAGTTTAAAGGTGCTCTCAGTAATTGTTTCCCCATAAAAAAATCTATAGTCATTTTTAAACGTGTATAAAATCATGACTGATCACATGAGATGAGGACTCCATTCATATTAGTAAACATATAAAAGCTGTTTTATTCTCCATGGGGCAGGGGCGTCAAAGGTGTCACTGTAAGTCCAAGAGGACACAAACAAAAAGTTACTGAGTGCAAATTGAATGCTTGATCTTGCACATGGCATTCAGAGCTTGTAATAAAGCTCTAGATGTAGTTTTTCATTACAACCGCCAGATGTCTCCCTCTGCCTCCTAAATACATTTAGCAATTTGATACTTAAGATCACTGCCAAACTTAACAATTCATGAAGGAGCAGGTAAGAAGGAGGGTAGTGCTGAACTTTACTTGAAAATGAGACACCATGAATATCACTCAATATTACAGTGTAATCTGCATTATATACACCTCCACTGACACGTATGACTGTATTTTTGCATTATAATGTCATGGAATGAATGAGACATTGACATTCCAGGCACTGATTCCAAAAGTTTTGGTGGAAAACACAAAGTTTGAGGTTCACTTATAATATAAATTATAATCATATACAATACTGCATTTGTAAAACAGGATCATTTTCCACCCTCATTCTTACCCTCTGTCAGAAATGCTCTGTTTTGTTGCTGCTTCTTCTTTAAGACTTGACAGTAAACGCCCACTGCTCTGATTGGCTCTCTGCTCTCCTTGAAAGCTCACTGCTAACCACTACTGAGCGGGGCGACGGAACTGATCAGGTAAAGTAGTTGTTGATGAGTTGTTTTGGAGGCGGTCAAATGCAAATGTCTACCACAGTGAGTAGTTTCAGCAGCCTGGTTATAACAAGTGTTCCTTTTACAGTGAGCAGGAAGTTTTGAGTTCTGAAACATACAAGTGTTTTTTTTTTTTGTTGTATTATTGATTTCAGATAAAAGCTTTTCAACACTCAGTAGCTCAACTGGTAGAGAACGACAACATAATTACCAAGGTCATGGGTTCAAAACCCCCAGGCACACACATGCTTTTAAATGTATCCCTTAAAGGCACTCACTCTGTATAAAAGTATCTGTCAAACTGATGTAAATGTAAATATAAACATTTGGAGCAGCAGAAATGTATCTGTCAATATTTAATATGGAAACATGGTCATGGATATTTCCAAAACACCACATTTTGGAGAAGACAATCGACAGCATATGTGACCTGAGCAAATAATGTGTTATTAATAATAATGATTGATGTGTACTGTCTCTCAATAAATTGCAACTGTGCAGCTCATTTAGCATGAAAACAGCCCGTGGCATGGATGCCGGTCAACATATCGGTCCCCTCTTGAGGAACAACATGAGGAAAAGAGGAATTTTTCACCAGACAATTGCCTGATATTAAATTACATGAAATTACAAGCAGGAATGAAGAGGAGATGACTTTGCCTTGAGGTTACTGGAAACTATTTGCTGTGAGTTTTTAACATGACATAATTCATGAGCGTCATTTAAATAACAATCACTAAAGGTTTGATCTGTTTATTATGCTGTAAATTTAATGTCGCAATGTGACATTATTGAAGAGTGACATAAAATAATTAGACCAATGAAAAGCTTGACCACACCGTAAAAAACGCCTTTCAGTTATTTGTCATGTAGTAATAATTCTAAGCTTATCTTTTTACTCAATGATTTGACTATTGTCACATCATTGTGATTTCCGTGTAATGTGTTGACTCCCTTCTCGTATGAATAATAAAGGATCAGTTAGCCTCTGATCATCAGTATGGCAATTTGAAACACCTCAAAATTTAAAGGCAGCACAAACGTTTACTTTTTAAGATGAAACTATTTATTTATTTATTGCCAAACCAGCCTGGCTTGGTGGTCTTTACTGGTTTAACTGGCCAGCTAACAAATGTCCAACATCCCTATAAAACAATGAAAACAGACAGGTCTGTTTGGTTTCTAAAAAATTAAGCAGGGTAATTCTCTTTAGACAGTGATGTGTATGGGGTGCATACCAACAAACACCTTCAGAAGCCCAAACATGCAGATATGTGCAAAAACACACTGCCGTGAATGCATTCTCACACATAGAGCACGTCGGACTGAAGCTTTCATTACTAAAAACAGATCGTATGTGTTAGTGTTTTTTACATGGACATTGGAGTTCTAGGTTCAATGTTCTTTACAATTACTCTTAAACTTTTTCAACAGATGTCATCAGCCATATTACGTTGTTCCTTTTAGTTCAAAACATGCTTAAACAAATTATGTGCATTTGCTTTATTGTTTGAGGTGTTTGATTGAGCAAGTATCATTCTTACTATTGCTAATTCCATTACAGTACCATTACAGTAGAGTTCAATCTCGAAACCCCTAACCAGAAATATTAAAACTCTCCAACTCACCCTACATGTCACAGCAACACAGACTGATCCGAGAAACCCATGCTGGACTTAAGTACATTTTTTGATTAGTGCAAGAATAATAATGAGGGTATGCAAATGTACGCTGCTTTATTTGCAACTGTTTTGGTTGTTCATGTAAGCTTGGGACAATTGCACTCATGGATTTCTAGTAACACATAATTACACAGTCGAAGATCAGTCAGCACTAAAGAATGAGCTTGCAGTAACAGGTATGTCATTTCTTTGGTTGCATACTGTTGCCCTGAGGGACTCTTTGAGGAGCTTGGTAAGAGCGGCACCTTTTAATTTAACAGCTGCTAAACTCAACAGATCTTATTCTGCTATGATGTTAATGAGGACGCTCTGCACACATAAACTGAAAATATCTTTTTTTTCTTCTTTGAATTAGAAAATAATTTGAGGCAATACTGTAGTTTTTGTGTAAATTAAAAGGTATTATTAGAGCTGTAATATCACTAAGCACCGTATTGATGGGTACTTGACTTCTCTTTCTCTCTCTCTCTCTCTCTCTCTCTCTCTATTTGCTTTGCAGTCTTGATGATATTTAGAAGCCATTTTTTTTACATTCAGCCTTTAATTACACCTTTTTACGCCTTTCTTAAAACACTCAGGAATATTTACTATTACTATATTCTATTGCAGTGGTCAGACATGTAAATCTCTTTTCTGAAAAAATTATCTAATTAAAATGAAATAAAATTATGTAGATTAGGAATGATTATGTTCTTATTTTGAAGTTTAAAGATGCTAAGATTTTGTTTCCATCTTAAATAAAATTACTAACTAATCTAAAGCAAAACTGCAAATCTAAAGACTGCATTTTAATGAATGTGTAATATGCAAATATTGGCTAATACATTAATTGGTATGATTTGGTAATGAGGTCATTTAATCATCCGATATGCAAAGTAGGTCGTGCTCTTGAGTCTAAGGTTTAAGGAGCAATATGTAACATTGACATTAAGCATCTGAAATGGGCACTGCAATCCAAATTCAAAATTTTGGAGAGTGGTCTTCCCCGTCCCCTCCTCCCCAGATTTAAACATCATGCGGGTTGCCAGGTTGAGGACACGCAACAGGAACAAGCAAACTGACAATGGCAAGCGATGAGCATTACACTAAGTTAATCAGCTAATGTATAGGTTTGCAATGCTTTTATTGTTTGCAAATTATAAAAAAGCTCATGTGGATTTTTTTTTAACTCTGTCAATGTTAGCTAGATGTATTGCTGGCTTCCATGGCTGCAGCACGCTGTGTTTGCCCGCTAACTTGTTTCAAACCTGGTAAACCGTGGTGTTGAAATATTTTGGGGAAATGGGCAGTGGGCGGGATTACACAGGCCAAAACACAAACAGAAATTCCATCCCGAACGGACATTTTAAAGTCAAATATTCTAGCTGTAGCATTTTTTTCGGAGAAGCAAGTATTTCAACTTAACATGTTCCTGAGGCTTGGGTAGCTCAGTGGTAAAGACGCTAGCTACCACCCCTGGAGTTCACTTGATCGAATCCAAGGGCATGCTGAGTGACTCCTGCCAGGGCTCATAAGCAACTAAATGAGCCCGGTTGCTAGGGAGGGTAGAGTCACATGGGGCAACCTCCTTATAAAATATTTTTTTAGACTTGTCCCTGCTTTTATAAAAAAAGAAAAAAGAAGAGAAGCAAAAACCGAGGTTACAGCGAGGCACTTACAATGGAAGCGAATGGGGCCAACTTTTGGAGGGTTTAAAGGCAGAAATGTAAAGCTTATAATTTTATAAAAGCGCTTACGTTTTGCAATGTAAAGTTTTGTTGTTTATCAAGCATTTTAGGGTTTACAACATTACATTGTCATGGCAACAAAGTTGTAAAATTGGATATATGGTCCTAACTTTAAACATAAAAGATTAAAAGTAAACTAA
Source organism: Moxostoma hubbsi (assembly GCA_032164185.1). Lineage (NCBI taxonomy): Eukaryota > Metazoa > Chordata > Actinopteri > Cypriniformes > Catostomidae > Moxostoma > Moxostoma hubbsi. The sequence continues at coordinate 19,860,409 of JAVLUX010000043.1, forward strand.
ATTCATGTTAACACATATTTTTTACGTCTTGTCTATACTTTTAGTTTGTTTAGTGTTTTCGGATTTGCCCCATTTACTTACATACTATTATTTTTAAGAATTGTTTTGATATGTTTTGTGATATCAGCATTATGCCACAAATGCTGTCGTTTGCTTAACAGAATATTCCTTTAATGTCTGTTGTATTGAGAAAATGCAACTAGATTGATAAACAGTAGTTAATTCAAACACTACCGGCATGTTTTAACACATAGAGCGTGAATGAAGTTCGTGTTAAAGTGCCATTGATTCACTGTGAGGTGTATGAGTGTGTGTTTGGTATCTCCGCCCCTCTCACTCCAAACAGCAGCGTGTCTGAACACAGCTGAGGCAGGACTCAAGTCACTTCAACACACAGCAGTATGGATCCAGACTCATTTACTTCAATGACACGAGCAGGACGTGACATAAGAGCTTCACTAACAGCATTTGAGATGAAATAATAACAGCAGACTAACTTAACGGACAGCAGAAGTTTTTAAACACAGACGCGTGAAGTGTGGAAGAATTGCCAGAGATCACAGACTTTTACGAGACATAAGGTAAAGCTGCACATCCGCGCGTGTATTAATCACTATAAATGACGTATAGTGTGTAAATAAATAATATGTAAAGTAGTTTTGGAATGAATGTCTTTGGAAAGGCAATGCTGCCGTGTAATATTTTGTTTCCCTGACAGTCTTGGAAATGTATTAAGGGTAACGATCATGTTGAATATGTGTTAATAATTAAAGAGCTGTACTGATGTACTGTTAGATTGTCTCAGCAACCTACACTAACAAATATGTACAAGAAAGTACAATGGTTGGCCACATTTTTTGGACATGGTACAACGGTAATATAATTTCATTTTTTTTATCAGTGTCAGAAAATAACTTATTAGGCCTGTATTAATATATAATAATAATAATAATAATAGTAATAATAATAATAATAAATTACATTATAGTAATATTTGATATTCAGGGAGATTATTATTATTATTATTTCTTTACCTTAATGAGGCCATATTTTTTCTAACAATTTCAAACCGTCTTATCTGTAGCCTTCATTTTCATTTAATCAATTAATTCATGCAAATTCTCAAGTTTGAGAATGTATTTCCTCTTATGCTAAAATTAAATGAACATCAACTTGTATTTTATGCCAGTGTATGCATAACTTGGACTGTAATAGAATATTAAGACATATAGCTGATGTTATAATAAAAAATTAAAAAACCCATGAAGAGTTCAATATGAGGGCAATTTTTGGTGGCAGCTTTGCTCTGAGCCCCCCCCCCTATTCTCTCCTAAATAATGCTGTTAATTATAGAGATGACCTTCTAACTCAGAACATTTAGAAAACATCTACTCATTATATTTTATTAGTTTTAACATCATTTTGGTCACATTTGAGCTTTTTTAATGTGAGCAAATCCATGTATTCCATTAAAAAAAAAATTTAATTATGTTTCATATATTATATTTTGTCACATGTTTATTGTTTATAATTTCTTCTATTTTCTAGTATTTGAATTGATTGGCTGAACACTAAACCAGTACTGTTTCTTTAAGAAAACCGGCAGTTCTGTAAATGAGCATGTTACAGAGAGAGAGGTCTGGAACAGCTTTACCTCATCAGTACTATGCATGTTTAGAATTAAATGCTTATTTTTGGTTGTTGTTTTTGATCAAACAACAGAACAGATAGGATATAAAAAGAAGCGTTATTCAATGAAAAATTGATTGCTTGGATCTCGTCTTTTGACACTTTACATGTAACGCTTGCTGCTGAACTTCTTCACCAATATACAATGCAATCACTGATGAGTGAAATCTGAACATTTACCAGCCAGTGGTTAATTATAGACATTTTAGTCACATAGTGTGAAATTTGGTTGCGAATGCGAGTGCTTTCCTTACACTGTAGTGGAGGGCTGCGCATAGAGTAAAATATCGATCATGGGATTTAAGAATTGATATCGAGATCATTCAAATGAAGATCGTGATGCATCGGTAAATCAATATTTCATATCAATATTCAGTTTATTTTGAAATATACATTAGCCTACCACAAAATGACAAACTTAAAAGAAGACATACTTGCCATAACCTGTGACATAACAGGGTTGACCTGTTTAAAAAGCATAATAAATAACTATTGACCATTTTTGACAGTTAAACAAGTACTTCTGCAAATTTTGCCTACTGGTTTGCAGGTAAAAAAGTAGCCACCATGTTGTTCTCATAGAGCAGTCATTTGCTGTCTAGTGATAGGCTGTTCTGTTCCATTGTATTGGCTCACAGGATGTTCGTCTTTACTCCCTTCCTGTTCCTCTGGTCCTGGCTATCATCCACTCACACTCTGGAGTTTCGCTATCATAACACAGTGGAATTAGAGCTGTATCTGAAAGACATCAACAGGACGTATTCAAACATCACATATCTACACAGTATTGGCCAGTCTGTCCAAGGTAAGTGCTGCATTAAACAGCATGTTAGACAAGGATGTTGCACTTAACATTTTCCTGTATAACTTCAAGTTTATTAAGAAGTCCCCAGAACTTTCCTTTGATTTTCCAAACCCATATAATGTAACTTTCTCTCTTCAGTTAAATACAAAAGGAGAAGTTTTGAAGAATGTTTATGCTGCTCTCTTCCATGTATTGAATGTGGATGGGGACCAGGGGCTGACAAATGTAAAAAAACGACAATAATGAATGATAAAATTAGTCCTTATATATTCCAAGTCTATATACTGTATACACTGATCAGCCACAGCATTAAAACCACCGACGGGTGAAGTGAATACATTTATTATCTCGTTAAAATGGCACCTGGCAAGGGGTGGGATATATTAGGCAGCGAGTGAACAGTCAGTTCTTGAATTTCATGTGTTGGAAGCAGCAAAAATGGGCAAGCGTAAGGATCTGAGCGACTTTGACATGGGCCAAATTTTGATGGCTAGACAATTGGGTCAGAGCATCTCCAAAACACGAGGTCTTGTGGGATGTTTCCAGTATGGAGTGGTTAGTACCTACCAAAAGTGGTCCAAGGAAAGACAATCGGTAAACCAGCGACAGGGTCATGGGCACCCAAGCCTCATTGATGCTCGTGGGGAGCGAATGCTAGCCCGTCTGGTTTGATCCCACAGAAGAGCTACTGTAGCACAAATTGCTGAAAAACTTAATTCTGGCCATGATTGAAAGTTGTCAGAGCACACAGTGCATTGCAGCTTGCAGCGTATGGGTCTGCATAGCCACAGACCGGCCAGAGTGCCCGTGCTGACCCCTGTCCACCGCCGAAAGTGCCTACAAAGGGCACGTGAGCGTCAGCAAGGCATTTCCATCCGCAGACCTGCTGCTCACTGGATGTTTTTTGTTTTTGGCACCATTCTGAGTAAATTCTAGAGACTGCTGTGTGTGAAAATCCCAGGAGATCAGCAGTTACAGAAATACTCAAACCAGCCCGTCTGGCACCAACAGTCATCAATGTGATTCTCTAATCAGCCAATTGTTTGGCTGCAGTGCAGTGCATAAGATCATGCAGGTGCAGGTCCGGAGCTTCAGTTGGCATCAACCATCAGAATAGGGAAAAATGTGATCTCAGTGATTTGAGTATTTCTGTAACTGTTGATCTCCTGGGATTTTCACACACAACAGTCTCTAGAATTTACTCAGAATGGTGCCAAAAACAAAAAACATCCAGTGAGTAGCAGTTCTGCAAATGGAAGTGCCTTGTTGATGAGAGAGGTCAACAGAGAATGATCAGACTGACTCGAACTGACAAAGTCTACAGTAACTCAGATAACCGCTCTGTACAATTGTGGTGAGAAGAATGCTCTTCTGAGATGCAGGTTGGTGCTGTTTTGGCGGCACGAGGGGGACCTACACAATATTAGGCAGGTGATTTTAATGTTGTGGCTGATCGGTGTATGTATGTGTATATATATATATATATATATATATATATATATATATATATATATATATATATATATAATGTGAGTGTGTGTGTGTGCGCGCATTGAATTTCATACAAAAATTCCAACAAATTTAACTAAACAATATTTAACATGGTAAAATGAAAAAAGCTAATTAATAAAACTCACTAATGTGTGTGTGTGTGTGTGTGTGTGTGTGTGTGGGCGGTTTTGGGTGGTTTACGAGGATGAGTTACAAACTGGTAATAAATGTTAAAATGCAGAAAGTTTATTTGTGAGGTTTAGGGGATAGAATCTATTGTTCATACAGTATAAAAATCATTATGTCTATGGAGAGGCCTCATAAGGACAGCCGCACCAACGTGCGTGCGTGCGTGTGTGTGTGTGCGTGCATGTGTGTGTAAATTGTGAGATATTTCAAGATATTTCAAATGTCCATATTGCTGATATCTGTAAGCAAAATTCATGCTTTTGGAATCTGAATTATTGTGAACTGAGAATTTGTTTGTCGAAAAGTATTACATGCTGGCCCCCCAAAATATTTGGATGCTTATGACCCATTAAACAATTTGTGAATGTCATTGCATTAGATAACATATTAAACCATGTGTCATATATTTTAAAGGAAATAAAAAAATCAAGCACACTTTTAAGGAAAAACTGTTAAAATTGGTATATACGGTTCACAATAAAGACAAAAAGTATTGTGACTCTTTCTGGGTGTCAAACATTGGTTGAACATGTCAGTAGTTCTACACGATGTCCTACACCTGTAGTTACTATGCTTCTCTGAGACCTGTGTGAACTTAAGGGAAATTGACTTCAGTTAGTCATTACAAAAATGGCTCAGAAATGTGAAGGTAGCTCTGAGAAAAGCTCATCATTTGTTTGCAGATGCCACTTGCTTTGATATGTTGTTATCTAATGCAGTCATACATTAAGTGTGCCTTAATTGTCTAAATACATTTAGATGCACTTTGACACTTTGGCTTTACATACACTAAAGGAATGTAAGACATATCCCCCTCTCTCTCTGTTTTATTTTATTTCTTCTCAGTTTGATGCTTTATTAGCATTACTATTTATATGTTCGTATTGCCAAGCATTTGCAGCATGCAAATAAATCTGTGCTCACTCTCTCTGACTCGCTCTCTGATGTTGTTAGGAAATCTACAACAACATCTCTTAAGGCTCTGAATGGGCTGTATTGCTCACATACCTGTTCCTGACAATTAGAGGTCAACCGATAGAGGATTTTGGCAATACTGTTTACTAAGGTTGTGGAAAAGGCAGATAACCTAAAAAACTTTCTTAGCCTTTTCGGCGTCGGCCAGAGAGATGAATGAGTAATAATAAAAAACTATCGGCAACTATCAACATAGATGTTTGCTGATAACCGCTAATTCCAAAAAGCAACTATAAGCACAGATTAATCTGTAAAGTCAATATAATGGTCTACCTCTTCTGAAAATACAAGATTACATTGAAGCATTTTGTGTTAGTGTGTCAGAATTACTACCATCTGCTTTTTCAGCACTGCAAAATGTTGATCCGAATCCAACAATTTGTTTGTGCCTAAAGAACACTTGTTTGCAGTTATTAATAAATTGGACCCTATACTACCCTTTTAGGTTTAAGATTATAGTAGGTGCACCATTTCTTTGTTTAATCTGTCTTTCATGCCAGAGGAAACTATATTTTGTTGATTTTATCACTACTTAGACACAACACTTGTTTGGGATCTTGGCATTTGGCCTAACATATAAGTCACCCTTCTAAATACCATATACCAAAATGCTTGAAGTGTGGCAAAGTGTTTCCTATCAGTGGCAGGATCCAGTGAGATAACACAATTCTCTTGAACAAACTTCACACTGCTTTTCCCAGCTTTTACTCTGAGACACACCAATGTTACTCTTTTAAAGTGTAGTCACATCAGACTTTGTGTTCTATTCACTTCCATTCATACACATGCAAATGAAAGTAGGAATACAAACATACTATATGCATATATGTTTAGTCTTTTGCATACCAAAGTTTGTGAACTCCAACTTGTGAATTCATGTAGCGAAAATATGTTTGACCAATGGATGAACTAAAAGCCACAGATTGACCTGTTGGCTCAATAAACGGAGTACATGTTTCAATGCTGTATGGTTTGCAGTGTTGCAGGAAAGTGGAGTGGAGATAATATATTTAAATCATCCTAAAATTCCTTAGGAGAGATAAAAATAGATACAAACGAGATGGCTGTTGACTTACATTGAAAGTATAGAGCTATATGTAGATCGCATAGCCCAGATAATGTGGTCTTGGGAGAATCTGAGAGAAGAATCTGAATCTGCAAAGTTTGGCATCTTGTTAAATTGATGAGATCTCTTCTTATCCCTAGTAGAGTCTTTACCTCAAGAGAAAAATCTGACGAAGCACCTCAGCAAAAGTCTCATTTTGCTCTCCATTTAATCTTATTGCTGTAATTAAATTAGTAAACAATTGAAATATTAAAGAGATTTTGAAAATTAAAGCGATTCCTTTTCATTGAATGCTCTGAAGTAATTTTGCATACTTAAAGCCTTGTGTGACCGCACCTATAGGCTAACAAAAGGATCTAGTGTAGCTACAATGCCACGCTTCAAAGATCTGTCTCTAAGCCTATACGTTCATACCGAAATAATGTTTTGATGCAGGCTGCATTGTCTGGGGCCATTTGAAAAGATAGTTTGCTCATCTCAGTTGTTATTTGAAAGGGAAATCAGTGCTACTAAAGGTTTGCTGTTTCCCAAAGACGATCAGCCTGACAGAGTTAAACAGAGGTGGTAAATAACGCCTGCACCAGAGCACAAAGAATCTCTTATGTCAAGAGATCAGTACAACAAATAAAGCAGACCTTTTATTTGCATTTGGGAGACAGAAAAGACAGAATAGTTAAGGCATTGAGAACCCAAGTGTAACCCATCTTGGTCCTACATGATATATCGGCTTCCTGCAATTCATATTAAATTCTATTTAGAACTTCCTTTCTATAATCCAATATTAGATGGATATTAATTTACACTTCATGAAGTAATTTTGCTAAGTGGTCACTGAACAACTACGGTGTTTAAGATGACAGCCCGATAGAGACATTGATCTATCCTGGCAAAGGTGCTGCAAGTCTGTGACATTTTAAGTTAATTCACTCCATGGATCAGGTTGTAATCTTGGCTCGACACAAAACCATCATTGAGCAGAACTCCACAGCTGCCAAGACTCTCTCCCTCGCTCTTCTCTCTCCTGCTCTTTTCTCCTGATTTAGATGCTAATTTGCTGTTGTACGCATTTTCTCAACTTCTGTTTCTAAAAGGGTTTCCTCCATATGCCATATGAACCAGATCTCTTTTTCTTCAACTCAAGACAAGCAGAGTGCCCCAAGGGTCACTCTTAGGCCCACTTTAGTTGATTAAAACCTCAAGTAAACGTCTGCTTCGCCGGTTAAAGATCTCCATCTACTAATGCAGGGAGTGTCCAAAGGTAATCCAAGGACTCTGTGGTACCACCAAGCTTTTCAATTAGTTGATTGAATTGCACTTCAAGAAAGCAACCCTTAATGAAGAAGTTGACATGTCCTTCATGTTTTTGAAGCCTTTGTAACGGTTGATTGTGTCAGACAAATTACAAGCCCGTTCCTAAAATCACTTCAAACCTCTAAGAGATTGTGTTGCCATTGTGAGCTCAGAGATTGTGTTGCCATTGTGAGCTCTTGTCCCATCAAGCTTGTCCTAATCCCTCTGTGTTGCCTATTTAAGGCCAGGAAATGAGAGACCTGAGTTGACTAGAGGTAATCCAGGACACCACCTGCTTAGCTTGGAAGACTGTCCTCATTTGATTACCTCATCATCTCTGTCTAATCAGTGTTACAGTTGCTCACCAGGCAGGAAGGGAGGTGGAGGTGAACTATAATTAGCACTGATGTAATATTTTGTTTCAGATACTTGATTAGTTGGGCATAATTAACTAAAGCTTGTCTCGTAATTATCAACCCAGACAAATTCCAGTTGTTATGTGAAAACAGCGTTGATTTAATCAAGATTACATTTAGAATCCCTTTAACATTCATAATTCTGAACATACTTTTTCTTGTTTGATAAACATCAATAATTGGATTTTAGATGTTTTTAGCTTTTGTTAGTTAAATAATTTAACATGCTCTAGTTATTTGCATAAAGCACCTTCCACATGGTTCACATTGGGGTGTTAATGCAACATCATCGTCAAGCACCACTTTGCCCTCACCCATAACAAGCTTTGCAGATAGCGTCATGTTGGGGCAAATTTATGAGTTTTCTAGGGGAGACAGCATGATATGTGTGTGCAATAAACATTGAAAATGTGTTTGGAAGAGAGAGAGAAAAAAAAATGGCAATAGCTTTTTTTAGTCACATTAGTGTTTTGATGCACATCTTGTATTCCTAATAAATTCAGTAGGATTTTATTCAGTAAAAGTTTTTCCATTATAGTTTATGTGCATTACTCCTTAATGAATAAAAAAATGTACCTCAAGCAAGCGTATATGTTTTTTTATGCACATTTTGAAGACTTGATTAACATCTTAATGTTTCAATCCAGCAGTTTTTATGCGATATCCCAAAATGCACATAAAAATATGTGGATGGAAACCCGTCTAATGACATCATTAGTGAGGCAAAAACGTGTATGGAAAAACACTTTGGTGTAAAGTTGGACCTATCACTTAAAGACAGACTTGCTGCTTATAACCAAATTGTCCGGTAATCATTGGCTGATGCTTCAAAAGGTAAGCGGCAATGGTGTCAAAGTTTAAATTGTTTGAACTTAGCATCTGGGGCAGTGCTGAACCTGCCATTTTTTTTTTCATGTGAAGGCCCCTTAATGGGGCAGTTAGCCCTTAGCCATTTGAGTTTAGCAATCAAATTTAAGTCCTGCCATTAGAATCTCACCAAACATGTCCACAATCAAAAGATCTCTCCTACTCCTGTAGCTTTGGGAATAAAAGTCCAGGTGGATTTATAGCAGGGCTGATTTTATGGGGTTATATTGGAGTTTTATTGAAATGTATTGAAGCAGGAAAAAAAAAAAAAAAACGTAATTTTGCAGCTATCACAGGGCTTTGTCTGTAAAGCAGCATTTTCCGTTTAAGGGTTAGGTGTAACAGGAACCGGTGTTGAAATGCTGGCTAATCAGTTCTGACAATACAAAGCAAGAAAAAAAATACCTGAAAAGTTTTGTATTTTTGTAATTGTATGTGTAAACAAAAGGTGTAACATTAAAGGTTCTGAAGTAAGATTGAGTTAACCGAATCACTAAGATGTCTGACAGTTCACTCGGTTGCTTAACAAGGCCTTTGTGATGAACATACTGTAAATGTAATCTTTTTACATTTTTTGAAGATACATTATTATTGAAGATACAGTAAACATTGTGCATTGAACCTTAATGCATTGTGCCCCATAATTTATTTTCATATTGTAGCAGTCTACTGTATTTCTGGTGCAACTTTGTTAAAGATCATTTCCAGCATATGCCTTCATTAAAGTTTTTGATGTTGGTTTGCGAATGGAAAACTGGGAAGCCGTTGCTTGTTTGATCCAGTAATTTCATGGCAATTTAATGGGTTTTATGTGTGAAAGTCACTGAACAAGAAAGACCTACATGTTGGAGGTGGAGAACCTGACACGGCGGAGTTTTTCATTGAATGCCAACAATACCAAAGAGCTCATTGTGGATTCAAAAAATAAATAAAGGTGCTTTTGAATGAGTAAATAATAATCCAAAAGGAAAAAAGAAAATCAAGGCACACTTCCAGATCAAAAATATAGTAAAAGTCTTTATTATCAACGGCTATAACAATAGTTAAAATCAGTGGAAAAAAAGAGGGCTGCAAACCTACACGTATCTTCAAAAAAGCCTTCTTCATGGTGTAGCCTACAACACACAATAGTGACTTAAGAAAAGACTCTCACTTCGTTATTGCTAAATTGGGCATGCCTGCTCAGAAGAAATCACTAACATACATAATTGTGTCAGAAATCCACTAGGTGGAGTATATCTAGGTATGTCAAACTGAAGTCAATGTGTTAATTTAAACCTGGAAACTCCATTGCCTTCATCTGATAAATCTAAAATGTTTCTCTTTGTAATAATTTTTAAATGATCCCCAACTTCTAGGTTTTATTCAACTGTTTCTAAAGCTTCTACTATAAGACTATCAGGGTTGCTATTTTAGGCTGCTTGAAAATGCCTCGCCATAGGATAGTCCATATTATGTCTTCTAATGGCATACTTATGTTCAGAGACCCTATCCTTTAGATGATGCTTCGTTCTTCCCATGTAGAAGCAACTGCATGATACACTACATACTGTGTGTTGCAGTTAACAAAGGAATTAACCTCATAGGCTTTTTAGTTAATGTAGTGTTTACACTACACCTCCATTTGAACACCCTCCGGGTGTAGCAGTAGCCTAGTTTAGTTAAAACTAAACTGACGCAAGATGGAAGGCATGATTTTCAGCTTTCAGATAAAGGTGGTGTTCTCATAGATGCTGGAGGGCTAGCTGTACATGCCGTACGTGCTCACCAGAGGATTTGGAGTAACCGAGGATCTCGTAGATGAGAAATTAATACAGGTAATCAATGAAGATCTCATTCTTAAACTCCTGGAAGACAGAAGGGTCGTTGACCAATCCATACGGCATCACCAGATTTTCGTAGTTGCCTGTAGGGGTCACGAACGCGGCCTTCCATTCATCTCCCTTACGGATTCGGATCAGACTGTATGACCTGCGAAGGTCCGGTTTGGTGTAGGACTGGGCTGTGGTGGACTGGTTGTGGGAGTAACATGCTTCGAAGCAAGGAATCGCCAAAGTTGCTGTACCATGGCTTCAAGGATTTCATCTGCGCTGGGCGAGTCTGGTCTCGCGGTTACCGTTGCTGGACAAGTCTTCTTTTAGGAACTCAAGCAACACAAATTGTAGTTAGTTGAAACCAGATGCGAGAATGTTTACTGAGACTCACTGGATTTACAGGATATAAACGGCGAGATCAACCACAGATGAAATAACACATGTGAATATACAGGTCATTTATGGTAAGCAGGTTTCACAGGCAGGTGAGGGAATCACAAGGTGAGTTTCTAGATAAACTGTCCACAGCCCCAGAGGAGGGATCAGGCAGAGAATCAGGATTGAGAATAAACAAACAAAAACAAGAATCTACAGGTGCAGTGCAGGGCAAGGCAAGTAAACACTGCTTAAAAGCAGCACGGTCAAACTAGCGTCCTTTGTGAGACTTGATGGTCAACTGTTGTTTGTTTTTAACGGCAGTTGGCAACCAGCTTTTGATGATCAACTAGATTGAAGGTGAGTTATTTAAGCAGTCCTTGATGAGCGAGCTGATTGAGTGCAGGTGTGGCGAATTAGAAGTCAGAAGACCAGGAGTGGAACACTTATGGAAGTGGAGAGCCAGAGGGAGGCGTGACACAAGGCTTTTTGATTGTCTAGCCAAATTTGGATTATAAAACTGTCTAGTTTTCTCTTGAAATTAATAAAATTTAACTGGAGAAGTCATGTAAATTTAATCAGTCAAAATGTATTTTGCTTTATTACATTGGGCTTTAAACAAAAATAAATACTTAAATCAAATAAATAAAATATTTAAATTGAAATAATTTCAAGAATTATAAGAAGGGATAATGTCAGCTAAAATATGTTGCCGTAATAAACCAAATTAATTAAATAATTTATAAATAGATAAATAAATAAATATCAGAGTTTAAATTATTTCAAGTATTATTTGAAGAAGTGATAATGTACAGTCGGCTAAATCACATGGTGACATAATATACTAAATTAATTAATAATTAATTAATTTACAAAATATTTGAATTTAAATTATTTCAAGTAATCAAATAAAATAGATACAGAAATAAATAAATGGCCATGTAATATTTGAGTGTATAATTTCTTGAAGAGTAATTTAATAAATCTAATGATCATTATATTTCTCTGCTTTATACAAATGTTAATGTTCTGTGTATTTTTTATATTCTTCCCATTTAAATTTATTCATTGTGTATTGATTGTCCTCTTGATTAAACATGTGAAAATTAAACTTAGACTTCACTTTCCTGTAATAACAGCAACCAATCATATTTTAGGAAAAAGTTATTCGTAATAAAACAGGTCAGACAAAGTTGGTACTTGAACATCAGTAAAAGTCTGGAAGCTGGTCCTGAATATTTCTTTGCACCAGTTCACCCTAAACTTGCTTAAACTTGCTCCATGAATGTGAGACCTCCATATACAATAACACTCAGGGAGGCAAACAGCAAGAGAGAGAGAGAGAGAGAGAGAGAGAGAGAGAGAGAGGTGGGCAATAGAGTGAATGAGAACTAGGCGTGAGATTACATAGGATTGGGTTGCCGGGTTCCAGCCTAAACTGTGCAAAAACATTATTTGAGGATCTGGTTAACTATAAAAACAGCGAGACATTAATCATGTGACCAGCATAAGGTCCACTGACACTTAATTCAGTTGCAAATGCACCGATTCACGACTCATTGAAACATTTGTTTGAAGTCGATTAACATTTACATTTTGTCTTTCTAGGAAGAGAACTGTGGGTCTTGATACTGGGTCAACATCCCAGAGAACACCGAACGGGCATCCCAGAATTCAAATATGTGGGCAACATGCACGGCAACGAGGTAATGCGTATGGACACACACACACACACACACACACACACACACACCGTTGCAGCTGTTTATCTTAGTTGTTTTATTACAATAAGTAGTTATATTTCCACACATTTTGTCATCATTTACTCACCCTCATGTTGTTCCAAACCCATATGACTTTATTTCTTTTGTGAAAAGAAAGTAGATGTTAGGCAGAATGTTAGGGACTGACAACTTAGTCACCATTCACTTTCAATATATGGAAAAATAAAAAGGTTAAATAAATGCGAATGGTGACTGAGGCTAACGTACTGCCTTATATATTTTGTGTTTCAAAGAAGAATGAAAGTCTTACGGGTTTGGAACGTCATGAGAGCGAGTAATTATAAAAGAATGTACATTTATATGTGAACTGCCTATAAGTCCGGGGGATAATATATTTAGCAGTTAAAGCTTGTAGTGAAAAGAAAAGGTTTCACGAGTTCAAAAGACTCATGTCCTCATGTATGAAAGATGTCCGTTTTCTTTACATGAAGCTAAATTTGTAACTGGGCACTTTCGTAAATAGATCTGACTCTGTGTTTGTTTAGTTTTTTTGTTGTTGTTTGAGAGAGAGGGGCCAGTTGTGGTCTGAAGGGGCATATTTGGTGACTGGTGTGTGGGAAACGGGGTCCGTGCACAAAAGCATTACAGTTCGTAGAACCGGCCCGGGACGGCAGTGAGGGGCAGTGGACTGTGACCCTCACCGGAAAATTCCAGGGTGGGGTATTGAGGGGGATCTTTTCACTAGCTTGCTCCACCTCCTTGCGCATTCAGAACTATTGTGAATTCAATACTTCCTGTCTTTGTGTGGGGACTAAACCAAATTTGCTCAATGGGAACTCTGATCGGAATTACTATTGGATTTGGGGTAGATGGAAAAGCTTTAGGTGATAGATTGTTGGCTGAAGTCATTTTCTTTCAATGACAAAAGGATAGTTTACCCAAAATTACAAATTCTTTCATAATTTTTTCACCCCCATGTTGTTCTAAACCCGTATGACCTTCTTTCGTGGAACAGAAAAGGAGATGTTTGGCAGAATGTTTAGGAAAGAGTTGCACAGAATTACACACTTCACCTTTAAATACATGATGCACATTATAGCATACTACATTGCTTGAATTGCCTTTGGTCAGTGAAAGCTTTGATTGTGTGACGGCAGCTGTATCACCCTGGTGTCACTTATTTAGACTGCATCCTGTCTGGACGTGTGAAGAGGACCACTGTTCAAATCACACAAATGCAAGGAAGTGCTAAACAAGCTATTTAAATATTCAAGATGGGAGGTGCATTTTAAATGTAACCTGTAAAGAACTGTAAGCCATAGGACCGTTATGCACACCAACAAACAAGTAGAGTGATTATATTTAACTTCATTGTCATTGTGCAGAATATCAGCACAGAGCCATTGAAAAACAGTTACTGTAGCATCTAACCAGTAGCACAAATAGTAATACAGTATATGAATAAATAATAGTAAAGTGCAGTGAGTTACAAATGTCATTATAAGTGATCACTGTAGTGCAGAAGACAGTGTAATTACATACAGTATATGCATATATGTATTGGGGGCAGACAGGTAATAGTTATATAAGTCCTATATAGTATGAGTCAATTGGATGTATTTTAAGGCCTACCTTCAAACTCAATGCCTCTTAGTTTGACATCAAGGGAAAATCTAAATAAATAATCCAAGACCTCAGAAGAAAAAAATTGTGGACCTCCACAAGTCTGGTTCATTCTTGGAAGCAATTTCCAAATGCCTGAAGGTACTATGTTCATCTATACAAACAATAGTACTCAAGTATAAACACCATGGGAACACGCAGCCATCAAACCGCTCAGGAAGGAGACACATTCTGTCTCCTCGATATGAACGTAGTTTGGTGTGAAAAGTGCAAATCAATCCCAGAACAACAGCAAAGGACCTTGTGAAGATGCTGGAGTAAACAGGTAGACAAGTATCTATATCTACAGTAAAACGAGTCCTATATCGACATAACCTGAAAGGCTGCTCAGCAAGGAAGAAGTCGCTGCTCCAAAAGCCAGACTACAGTTTGCAAGTGCACATGGGGACAAAGATCTTACATTTTGGAGAAATTTCATCTGGTCTAATGAAACAAAAATGTAACTTTTTGGCCATAATGATCATTGTTATGTTTGGAGGAAAAAGAGTGAGGCTTGCAAGCCGTAGAACACCATCCCAACCGTGAAGCATGGGGGTGGCAACATCATGTTGTGGGGGTGCTTTGCTGTAGGAGGGACTGGTGCACTTCACAAAATAGATGGCATCATGAGGAAGGAAATGTATTTGTATATATTGAAGCAACATCTCAAGACATCAGCCATGAAGTTAATGATTGGTCGCAAATGGGACTTCCAAATGAACAGTTTTTTACCCCCAAAGTTGTGGCAAAATTGCTTAAGGACAACAAAGGAGTGGCCATCACATAGCCCTGTCCTCAATCTGATAGAAAATTTGTGGGAGGACTGAAAAAGCATGTGCGAGCAAGAAGGCCTACAAACCTGACTCCAAACCTGACTCAGTTACACCAGTTCTGTCTGGAGGAATGGGCCAAAATTCCAGCAACGTATTGTGAGAAGCTTGTGGAAGGCTTCCCAAAATGTTTGACCCAAGTTAAACAATTTAAAGGCAATGCAACCAAACACTAACAAAGTGTATGTAAACTTCTGACCCACTGAGAATGTGATGAAAGAAATAAAAGCTGAAATAAATAATTCTCTCTACTATTATTCTGACATTTCACATTCTTAAAATAAAGTAGTGATACTAACTGACCTAAGACAGGGAATGTTTTCTATAATTAAATATCAGGAATTGTGAAAAACTGAGTTTAAATGCATTTGGCTAAAGTGAATGTAAACTTCTGACTTCAACTCTATAGTTAAAAAATTAAATAACCTATTTATTTATATATCTGAATATAAAGTTATAAGTCCATGTTATATAGATGTAAATCTGAATATGTAGATATAAATCCAAAAATAAATAATTATCAAAATAATAAATAGAAAATGAGTATGTATGTGTGGTGAAGAATAATAAAATAATGCAAAAGTGGTTTGTAGCAACAACAACAAAAAAGTCTCTTTACACATGTAACTAAAGAGATCATAGAGACAATAAACACACACAGGGCTAATGTGGATTACTGTGCGACAGAATTACATTATTGCTTTACTCCAGATTAAAGTAAATAATTACATTACGTTGAGCCATATTCATGACACACGAGCTGATAAAATTTCAGAGTAACATTTTTTTTAAATCCATTATGTGCAATTGTCAAACAGTATTTATTAAAGAGTAGTTTTACAAATGATTACACAAATTAATTCTGCTCAAGTTTCATTAATGTGGCCTATTGCTACTTTTTTATGATAAGTACTTTTGGTTCTTTTGCATTTCAATTCTCATTGTCGCTCTTCCAGAATGGTAGCGCTATGCTTTTTTTGCAATGTGCTATTTTGCTGTAGGCAAGCGTTCATGTAATGTCTGTACAACTCAGTGCATATAGACATTGTTCTGCATGCAGTGTGGACAGCATAAAACTTGAGTGTTATAGCGTAAATAAAAAAATAACGTTTCTATAATCATTAATTCCAATAAAAACTAATTTCTGTTTAAATCGTTCAATTGTATTTGTCAGTAAATACATTAAACTACATTTTGTTTAGGTGCTTGTCAATGTAAAACTTGCCATCTCAATGCTAGGGTGTTGTGGTTGGTTGCCAGCAGGGTTGGGAGGGTTACTTTTGAAATGTATTCCACTACAGATTACTGATTACATGCTGTAAAATGTATTTTGTAACATATTCCAATAGATTACTCAAGGTCAGTAATGTATTCTAAATACTTTGGATTACTTCCTCAGCACTGGTAGATTTTTTCATTTGTTTTGACTATAAAATCTCTGTCAGTACAGTTAGACAAAATACACATTAAACATACATCCTCTGAAAAACCTAAATATCACATGCAGTGTTGTTTCTAAAACAAGATCATTCAAATGTATCTTGTTTTATGGATTAAAACATCATATATATGTATAAATGTTTTCCATCTGAAAGGGCTAAATATTAAATGAAACAAATGACAATAAAATTCAAAGTAATCTCTTCAGTAATCAAAATACTTTTTGAATGTAACAGTATTCTAAATACCATTGATTTAAATTTTAACTGTAGTGGAATACAGATACTTATATTTTGTAGTTGCTGTAACAAAACGTACCATCCTCCATCGTGGCTGAGTCCTGGGCACTCTCCCTCCCATTGCTCGCCGGTTTAGATAGCGTCCATTTGGTCGAACCACTTCCCATTACCTTGATGGTTCTGTAGTCACTTTAAAGTTTTTTTAGTTTATTTTTCCCTACACTATTGGTAGGTGGTAGCCGTGTACGGCCAACAGCTGAGACACTTCCTGAGAGACATTATCCATTCCAGACATCTGATTAAATTTCACAAAATTAGAACATTAACAAAATTATTGTTAAAGGCTCGTAACATGCTGATTAATAAAGATACATTTAGAAGGGAAAAACATTTTGGTCTGAAAGGTGCTTTGAAACCACATTAACTCATGCAGCGCTTCATGGCTACACACATGCAGGGAAAAGAGGCAATGCATGCGGAGCGGGACAGGGCAGAAATGATGCATGTTTGGTGCTAGAGAACAATATTCAAGATTACAACGCAGAAAGATCAGATCTGTTGTCCACATCACTGTTGTTTTGTCATGATCTTCACTAGAGATGATGAGCGGGCGCAACCGTTGTCATGGAATCAATCCGGTGTCCGACGTAACCTAATTGTTAGCAAGTCAGCTAGCATTAGCAAGTTCATCCAGTCTGACCCTACGTTACCACTGGCACGTTGTGAGCAAAGCTGAGAGCACTTTCAATTAATTCCTATGAAAGCCGAGCGTCATGCTCGCAAGGTGGATCGTAGGATTGGCAGCGGTGCGGAGCAAGCTCTCTCCTAGCGCTGTGAGCGCCTTTGAGTGGATTTCGTCCACCCCAGTGGAAACGCAGCCTGAGAAAACCGAACTGCTTGTGTTTTAGCGACACGCAGTAAATATAAAAAATTCCTCAAAAACTTAGCGTGGATTTTCTTTATCATGACATATATCGATATCTTTTTATTGCCCAGCCTTAATTTTTATCCTAGCTTCGATTAAAATTTTGTTATTTTGATTAGATAAAACAAGTGTTCTAAGTGAAGGTGAGGGCAGTAAAAAAAAAATTGACTATATGAAAAGTGCCCCATCAACATCATGTCTCCTCTTGTGATAGTAATACAAAAACTCATCTGGTGAAATACATGTCTCTGTCACTTCGAAATAAGAGTCTCTTGTGTTTTTGAGCTTGTTTGTTGTTAAAAGTCCTGTGTTATGCTCGATTTATAAAAAAAATCAAAAAAAATTTTTTTTGGGGGGGGGGGGGGGGGGGGTTATTATTGGGATTTTGAACATACACTCCTCTATAATATATTATTACTCATGTGTTGTTAAATACAAGTAGCATTTATTAGAATCTGTTCTCTTGTTTATGTGTTGTGTGTTTATGTATGTGTGTGTGTGTGTGTGTGTGTATATATATATACACACATTATAATTTTTTTTAATGCAAAAACAGATAATCACAAACATTATTGGGATTTGGTTACAGATTAAACTGCATCTGGTAGGCTCTGTGTCTGTGCCATCATAGTAAGGAGAGGCTAATAGTTTTTTTATTATTATTATTATTTATATGTAAAGACACAGACACAGTCTATGTGATTGATTTGCCTAATTTATTGTCTGCCAGGTGTATGCAATTTGCTTAGAAAAGTAATACCAGCCACATGATTTCAAATGAGGCATCATTCATGTCAATAGCACAAATGGTGTGGGGCATATTACGTGCCAAAGTTTAATTGCTGAGGGATTTGAACCTAACCCTAACCCTAAGTATGAGCTATAATAATAGTGATGCTTGCCTCAGCAAATACCACTAATAAAAATACGTTACATATTGAAAAAGTTACTCGTACTCGTAAAAAGTAATTGTATTGCATAACACATGTTACTTGTCCTAAAACTGAGCGATGTTTGTGCGAAAGGTGAAATCAAGTGAATGTTTTACATCGGGTCAAATGCCCTTCGGCCGGGAGAGTCATTGTTGTGTGACTGGCTTGCCTTTTTCCAGCTTTGGTTTTACTTCTATCTTATATTATTCTGCTCCACGCTGCTCGGGCCAGATCCAGCCCACTGCCTGCGCAAGCTGCATGCTGCATGAAAGCGTGATTGTGAATAAACAGCCCGCTCTGAGTCCGACCAGAGATTTTCAACAGTGGCTGCCTTCTCCCGCTTTCTCTCTCTCTCTCTCTCTCTCTCTCTCTCTCTCTCTCTCTCTCTCTATCACACACACTCTTGGTTTCGCTCTCAGTGTTTTTTTAATGCCAGCTTGATCTGATTTAGGGATAGTTACAATTTTATTAGGGGAGTTAACCCGAACCAGACATTGTGTGGTCTTGACGAGAAACTGGGGAGGTAAAGTGTGTATGTGTGTGTTTATCAAGGACAGTCCTGTTGTTGTCCACACGCCAAGTTAAACAAGCAGACAGATCACTTGCCAACTTAAACAAGCAGCCTATGTGCCTTAGTGATCTATAAAACTATGTCAGGAATAGATCTATAAATGTTCTCCACTGGTTAAGTTATTTGATTCACTTATCCTTAAAAGAAGTCAGTAAAGTTAATGTCTTTCTATTATCTCTAATCTCTTGCCACAAAACCAACATGTTTGATTCACAATGGCAGACATATAAAGCAATCAATAACAGAACATCTCTTTTTAATGTATGCATTGGAGCAGGTAAACCTGAAATCACTGATAGTTCAATAGACCAGTGTGGTAATTACTCATTCAAATAATGGCACAGCAGTCTCCATGAATGGGTGCACAAATGTAGAAAAATATACAGTATGTTGCCCAGTTTTGGGTAGATTACTTATAAAATGTAATCCAATACTGATTACAAATGAAAAGCTGAAATTGTTAACATAAATGTAATCTTTTAGATTCACTTTTAGATAATCTAATCTGATTACTTTTTTGATTACTCATTGCATATATACAGAAGATCAATATAATAATTAATTTGAAATGCATTACAAGTTACAACACAATAACACGGGAAGTCGGCATGTTGTTTCATAGAATTCTGGTACCCTAGGATCGGCCACATTATGCTGATACACTGACAAACACCATCTCCCATCAAACATTTCTGCATTGATTCCAGTGTGTTTAACTTCACCTGTAGCATGGGAAACCTGGGTTTAGATTGGTGATTGTGGCATGGCGGTGGGCGTGGCCAAGTTGTGATTTTACCCACTGACCCCTTATCAGGCTTATCAAGCCTCCGAGAGGGATAAAGGCTGACTGTGGACAGTGGTGCGACAGAGAGAGAACGTTTACGGGCAGCTGTCCGTCCTATGTGTGTGTTTGTGTCTTTTGGTTTATTTCTTCATTAAACTATTATTTATATTGTCAAGCCGGTTCTCGCCTCCTCCTTTCCATTGTTCCCTTTACACTGGTGCCGAAACCTGGGAAGGAGGAGGGGAGTTCTCGCCGCTACAATCCACCCCAACGGAGCAGCCGCGGCCATCTGCCGGGGGACGGAGGAGACCCTTGGAGCGGTCAGAGCCGCTGCAAGGGGTGGAGGAGACCCCTTCCAGCCGCTGAAACACAGCGGGTCTGAGACCACCAACCGCGAGCAGGCAGGGGCTCACTGCCGACTGCCTGGAGCTGGAGAACCGTTGCCAGGGGCGGAGGAGACCTTTTCTGTTCCCTGAAAACGCGGCAGGGCGTTCTGTCTGCCAGAGGCTGGTGGACTGCCTTCGATCTGCCCAGGGAGACGCGGCTGTCGTCCGTTAGAGGGGGGAGAAGTGGCCGAGGACAACGCTAAAGTGTATCGGGGAACCGGCGATGTTTTTTCTTTCTCTCTCTCTCTCCCACTGCCGGTCCGGGTTTAAATTGTAAAATTGTCTTTTTGTTGGGGATACAGTATCTAGGATACAGAATATCATAGAAACTTGGGTTGGATTTTTTTGGCATGGGATAGTAAGCAACCACCTAGAAACCATCCAGAATGCCTAGCAACCTCAGTAACACCACAGCAATACCTTGACAACCAGCCACACACCCTAGCATCGAGGTAGTGAGTTTTGCATGGTCAAGCATCACTCATATTTACTTCAAAATGTGTATATATATATATATATATATATATATATATATATATATCAATATAAAACATATATAACTGTATGTGTAATATGCAGTTATGGCCATGGATCTACTTTTCATGCCACTAGCGTATCTCATTCAACGATTTGATGGCACTAACTTGGCAATGAAATTGCCAATGCAGTAAATAGTCCTTTCTTAAAAAAGCACTCTTATTATCAACTCAGTTTAAACATGATTTATTTATATTTACACAAAGCTGTTATCATTTAGTTTGTTTTGATTATGTGTAGCAGTTGGACAATCTGATTGGCGCTTGCAGTTTTTGTTTTTGCCAGTTTTGTGCAATATGCATCAGAAGGTCAGTAAGCAGTCTGTGGTCCTTCTGTCTGAGACCTACAGTATCTCTTTCAGATTCCGCTGAACCATTTGAACTAATGATTTCACAACATGAAAGGAGAGGAATCTACAGTGCTTAGGTAAATCAACTCACAGCAGTGTAATACTATATGTCTGCACATCCAGTGTGAAATCCCCCTGTGAATTGTATAACAGTGGACCCCACAACCCACATCTCTTCACACAGGTGTTTTTATTCACCAACAAGTGTAAGCTTGGCCCCAAATACATCATGACAAAGGTGTGAGGGATCCATGCCCACACACATGCGTTTACTTACTGTAGCTGTCTAAATAGGGATAAACCATAGACTTCACGTGAAGTACATAAGAGACTCGATTCACTATTGATTTCAATAGAGTTCAATGTTATGTTACTGAAGTTACATTTAGTTCAGGTGTTCATGTGCATGTAACCATTTCAGAACCATTTATCATGCCTAACATTTGGGCCCTTTGATCTTGTGGACCTGAGGTGAGTGAGGGTGCGCTGTTTGTGTTGGTGTGGTTGTTTGAAGAGGAAACACAACATGGTTCTCAGATCTTCTTGTGGAAGTTTAGTTCAGTTGTGTCATAAACAAAAACCAAACCACTTCGATAAAGTTTCACCCACATCAATGGATGTTTTATCAAAGAATTGAATGACACATCAATGTGTATCTCTTAAAGAGAGCAATTTGCAGTACTACAAACTATAAATTGACAAATGGGGCCATCACGGGGGACAGTTAATTAAGTAAAATCTTCAGGAACTTCAAAGATGTGTCAGTGAGAGATAAAAGCAGACTGTTCTATTACGGTTTCCTCTGAACAGTGTAATTGCTGTTTTTTTACTTGCGGTTTGTTGTGAGTGAGGTAGTCGGTGAGTCAGTAAATGAGTAGGTACTGATGAATGTGGAGGAACACAGTATGTTGTCATCACTGGAAGTTTTGAGCTGTTCTCAAAGTCTCTTTTAGAGTGTGATTTATTTAGAAATGCTACGTAGTTGTCAGGGGTTCAAGAATGGTTGGGGTTGATGGTTTTTAAATGTTGTGTTCATTTTAGGAGTCTGTGTGTGTGTGTGTGTGTGTCCATGTATTCCCTACATTGTGGGGAGCAAATGTCCCCACAAGGATAGTAAAACCTCACATTTTTTATGTTGTGGGGACAATCAGTTGGTCCCCATGAGGAACACGGCTTATAAATCATACTTCTATATTTTTAAAAAAATAAAAAATGCATAAAGTTTTCTTTGAGGGTTTGATATAGGGGTAGGGTTATGGGATAGAATAGAAAGTTTGTACAGTATAAAAACCATTATTTCTATGGAGAGTCCTCATAAAACTTGAAAACCAACAAGTGTGTGTGTGTGTGTGTGTGTGTGTGTGTGTATACAGTGCATTCAGGAAGTTTTTGCATTCAAAATATGATCGAACTGTTTGTCCTCAATTCCAATTGTCATTTTTGGAGGAAACCAGGCACCACTCATCACCTGGGCAATACCATCCAATGGTGAAACATGGTGGTGGTAGCATCATGCTGTGTTTTTCAGGGGTTTTTCAGCGGCTGAGACTGGGGGACTGGCCAGGATTGAAGGAAAGCTGAACAGAGCAAAATACAGAGTTATTCTTAATGAAAACCTAGTCCAGAGTGCTCAGGACCTCAGACTGGGGCGAACGTTATTTTTGGACATTGTCACAGGACAATGACACTAATCACACAGCCAAAACAATGCAAGAGTTGCTTAGGGACAACTCTGTGAATGTCCTTGAGTGGCCCAGCCAGAGCTTGGACTTGGACCCAATCAAACATCTCTGGAGAGACCTGAAAATGACTGTGCCCCGACGTTCCCCATCCAACCTGATGGAGCTTGAGTGGATCTGCAGAGAAGAATGACAGCAAATCCCCAAATCCAGGTGGTAAAACTTGTCACATCATAACTAAAAAGTTATGGGTCTGAATACTTATGTTAATGTTATATTTGAATTACTCTTTTTAATACATTTGCAAAATTAGCAAAAATCTGTTTTTTGCTTTGTCATTATGGGGCATGGATTGTAGCTTTATGTGAAAAAATTTAATAAGCATAAGGCTGCAACACAACAAAATGTGAAAAAATGAAGTCATATATATATGTGTGCTAAAATGCTTTAAAATTATTATTATTGTTTTTTACATCAATCTACTGTGTTAAAATAATTTTTAGTATTTAAAGTATTTAAATATATGCTGACTTTGCCAGCCCTGATATATAATGTACATTTGTTCTTGTACAGTATGTGTGTTTGTTGTCATGTTTGTATTTACAACTATGTGTTTGTGTAAGATTGTTGTCACCCAGAGATATCATACTGATGAGCAACTGAGCACTGCTGCACTCTGTTTTAGCTGTCAGATAACAGTCATCATACATCCACTGTTAGAGACTAGAACACACAAAGTGCGCGCACACACACACACACACACACACACACGGACAGATAGAGTTTTGCTCACTATACTGCTGGTCTGAACTTGTGCTTTATAATCACAGGTCTGTTTTGTTTGTGTTTATGTGTGTGTGTGTGAGAGAGAGAGAGAGAGAGAGAGAGAGAGAGAGAGAGAGAGAGAGCAATTTAACCAAGTCTCTCTCTTAAAGTTTCCTAAAAACCAGTTTCATCATTAGGGCAAAAGGAAAGACATTCATTTCTCAGAAATATTATTCAGACATGAACACACATATGGCACTTTTCCACTGCACATAACGGTTCGACTCGCCTCAACTCTACTCGTTTTACTTTTCTGAGCTTGATTTTCCACTGCAGTTTAGTGCCACATCAATGTGGGTGGGATTATAGACCGATCGTCATAGTTGCGCCGCCTCTACTGCCGTAACATCATCTTAAACATGAGACAAACTGACCAAAACAATAACACAACTGCTAGCTGTTAGCTACTAGCTCATGGTGCTTCATAAATCAGTTGTTGCATGGTGATTTTACACAAGTGTTACAGTTAAATTGGTCTGGTTGTTTTAGACGTAAGCTTCTAGTAGCTGGTCAACTAAATAAAGTGAAGCTTTCAAGCAGAGTAGAGTTAACGTAACAAAACGTACCATCCTCCATCGTGGCTGTGTACAGGGCACTCTCCCTCCCATTGCTCGCCGGTTTAGATAGCGTCCATTTGGTCGAACCACTTCCCATTTCCTTGATGGTTCTGTAGTCACTATTACGTTTTTTTATTTTATTATTCCCTACACTGTTGGTAGGTCCGGTGGTAGCCGTGTGTGACAAACAGCTGAGACACTTCCTGAGAGACATTTTCGCTTCGCTCATCGCTAACGAGTGGATCGTCTGCACCTCGTTTATTTACCATGACGTGGTTTTGCGCACAGCCATTTCTTTTTTCACAATTCGAAAATCACGTGAACAAATTATACTGTTATCGCTGTTGCTAACTTTAAAACTAGCGAGTTGATATTCTGTCGGAAATCAAGTGACAATGGTAGTGATGATTCTCACATTTAGTATCGGCTCAGCTCGCTTGGAGCCTCGACCGAGGTGATACTAAAAAAAAGTAACAGGTACCAGGTACTATCCACAGTGGAAAACCCCAAAAAACCGAGCAGAGTCGAGTTGTACCGTGCAGTGGAAAAGCCCCTTTACACACACACACACACACACACACACACACACACACACACACACACACACAAACACACACTGCAGACCAATAACATCTGTAGTCACATGTATGTTTTCTTGTGTGAGAGCCTCGGGCATCGGGTTCTGTTAGGGGTTTCTGGTATAGCTGCTCCTGTAAGATGTGAATATCATTGTAGTAAAACCAGCCAATCTGGCACCAACAATCATGCCATAGTCCAAATCACTGAGATAAAATGTTTCCCCATTCTGATGGTTGATGTGAACATTAACTGTAGTTCATGACCCGTATCTGCATGATTTTATGCACTACACTGCTGAGACATGATTGGCTGATTAGATAATTGCATGGATGATTGTTGGTGCCACATGGGCTGGTTTGAGTATTTCTGGGATTGTCTCACACAGCAGTCTCTAGAATTTACTCAGAATGGTGCCAAAAACAAAAACATCCAGTGAGTAGCAGTTCTGTGGACGGAAATATCTTGTTGATGAGAGAGGTCAACAGAGAATGGTCAGACTGGTTTGATCTGACAAAGTCAACGGTAACTCAGATAACCGCTCTGTACATTTGTGGTGGGAAGAATATGAATGCTATTCTGAGATGTGGGTTGGCACTGTTTTGGGGGGGCTTACAAAATATTAAGCTGGTGGTTTTAATGTTGTGGCTGACAGTAAAGATAAATAAGATATTTTTAAGCAATAACCATTAGGAAAAGTTTATTGACCTAGTACGATTTTTTGTACAAGGAATGTGTTCAGTTCCCATCATGAAACACAATACATTTATACAATGTGAATTGTTTTGACTCTAATGTATTTATTGTTAAAGTGTTATTAACTGAACATGGGTGTCTTGTATCATATTTCTGATATAATATCATATTATTGATTTAATAAAATGCACATGCCATACAGTATAGCACAACAGCACAATATTCACAATATACTTCAATATCAATATACAACAATGCAAGTGTATGTATCAGTGCAAAAATAAAACATTCTAGTTGAAAATGGCGTATTGTTGATTGTGTTTGGGCTTCTGTGTTCAGGTTGTGGGACGTGTCTTACTACTGCAGTTGATCGATTATCTGACCAGCCGTTACCTGAGCGACCCGTGGGTGACCCGTCTGTTGAACAGCAGTCGCGTGCATATCCTGCCATCAATGAACCCAGACGGCTTTGAGTCCTCTGCTCGAGACTGCATGTACTCAATTGGCCGGTGAGTGTTTGTGTATGTATGTGTGTGTGACAGGGATGGTAAAGCCACATCAAACTTTCCAAGCTACAAGTTACTGATAACTTAAAATAGTTAACAGTCAAGCTGCTCTTTTGAAAAAGTAGTTAGCCACACTACAAGTTACAAACAAAAAAGTAGCTAACTACTTTGAAGCTATTTAAGGAAGAAATGTTTTTTAGTTTAGCTGTCAATAGATAAAAAATGAATATCATGATATGCTGATTAATTAATCATAAATATAAATATTTGCTGAAAAAGGCCTGCACATAACAGTAATTCAACAGTGGGGAAAAAGAGGATTTGTATCAAAATGTCGGACTTGTAGGTGTAAATGCAACCTGACATTGTGCCAATATACACATATTGTGCATAGTAGATCTTGCTGCAATAACATGACGAAAAAGTAGATCTAATTCCATAGAACTGTCAGCACTTTATTTGACTACAATATACATCAAATAATTATTATATGACAACAGACTCCACCCTACCCAGCACAGTTTACATTTCTGTTGCAGAACACTGAGTTGTTTGCATAGGGATCAACCCAGGGACAAGCATTTAGCAATGCTTAATGTCGAGCCCTGCTCCTGATAGTTATACATGCATTTAGGTGATGTTCCCTAATGAAAATTAACCACGTTTTTACTACAGTAACCATGTTAAGCATAGTATTTGGAGTAAAACTGTAGTAACCACAATATTAAGCATGTTTACTACAGTCATGTTCACTACAATTGTAAAGCCATCATTACTAAATGGATACTAGTAGTACTGTAGTAAAATCATGGGAAGTTGTATTAAAGGGATAGTTAACCCAAAAATGAAAATTCACTCATCATTTACTCACCCCCATCCCATCCCGGATGTGCATGACTTTATGTCTTCTGCAGAATACAAATGACGATTTTTAAAATAATTTTTCAGCTCTATTGGTCCTCACAATGCAATGGTGAATGGTGACCAGAACATTGAAGGCACAAAAGGCAGCATAAAAGAAATCTCCAGTGCTTAAATCCATATCTTCTGAGGCATTATGATAGGTGTAGGTGAGAAACAGATATGAAGTCCTTTTTTTAGCTGCAAATCTACACTTTCACTTCTACATTCTTGTGGGAAGTGTCTTTTACATTCAGCCACCTATTGGCTGGAGCTGGTCAAATGTTGGGATTGATATATATATATAAAAAGGACGTAATGTAAATATTCATCTGTTTCTCACTCACTTCTATCATTTCAATTCTTAAGATATGAATTTAAACACTAGAGTCATATGGATTACTTTTATATTGCCTTTTGGGCCTTCAAAGTTCTGGTCACCGTTCACTTTCATTGTATGTACGACAGAGCTGAGATATTCTTTACTTTTAGTTAACTTCTTCCCAACACTGGTTGTCTTAAAATGTTACTCAAGGGTTTTTTCACCAAAAACAAGTTAATGTTGTCATTTTATATGCTCTCACAGACCCTCAGTCCTTTTTGTTGTTTTTTTCCTATATATGACCCCTTTAACATCATGGACATATAAAAAAATCATTTTTTGCTTTTTTTTTTTAATGAAAAGCTGAATTTATTTTGCAGCAAAGAATTCTAAGTAGTTTATTCCCAAGGGTGCGGCCCAAATCACACTTCTGCTCTATTTGACATCATTCCGTGTGGAATGTTGGCCAAACCATGCACTTAGCGCTCATGGTGCTAACGCCACTAAAGCCAAACAAATGTACAGTAAATAATGTAGAATGTAGCAACTAGCAAAGCTTAAGGTAAGACAGCATCTTCCAAACATAATTTGAAAGTTTTACCACATTCCACAATGCATGAATATGTACATAGGTCGAGATACAAATGTTAAACTAAGGTTGGCTAACACGCTAAAACTAGCAGCAACACATCGCATGTGTTTGAAACGTCGAAACGACAAAAAGCAAATGCTTCCATATAGTAAAGAAATATATGTATAGTGTTCCATTTGTGACCATACTACACTTTAAAAATGCATACATTACACTACAAGAGTGCAAAGTGTATATTGTTAGTGTATAGTGAATCATTTTGTGCACAGCTTAAGTTGTAAGAGTTTGTTGCCTCAGAGGGGACGTTTAGAGTTTAGAGTTTCCCACAAATCACCCAAAACTGTGCTGATAAGCAGGATATAAAGGCTCTAAACACACATTTTATCTGCCACACACAATCTCTCACACACATACACATACACGCACAAAGATAAACATCCTTTATATCAAACCGACTGAAACTCAAACTGTGTTACCCACAGACTCAGAAACATACTGTAGCTTTCCTGAAGGGAAGAGGGTCTCATAACTTCTTTGGACTGTTGCCATGCCCAACTAGTAAACAAACATCTACCCATGTGGAAAAACGGTGAGTCTGTTCAAATCTGCAGTCAGATGATATGAAAAGCTCTATCAGGATCATCGAGTTTCATTCATCCTGTAGATGTACAAACATTTGTGACAATGGTGCTTTTGAGCAGAGAGTACAAGCCAAACAGCACAATGCCATCTAATCACTTGGGTATCTTCTGTTTTCGACGATACCCATCAAAGGAAATCCAAACCCCCACATTGTCCTTTTTCGTTTAAAGATACTACAGCAGATGCTTTAATCGAGATGTATCATCTGAGGCAAGTCTTGAAAGTCCATGCTGGTGAACCCTATCTAGAATGCCTCAGTATGATTAGCAGTAAAACACATTTAATTAGTGAAACTCAAACACTAAAGACAAATAAGAGATGATACGTGTCATGATACGTGTCATTGATGTGTTTGCCTACAGCTAATGATGTTTGTCTTGCTTTCAAGAGTGAACAGAGTATCAGGTCTCTTCCAAACCCTAGTGAGCTGCCTACCTAGTAAGCTATGGCTGTGCCAATACAACCAATTTAAACAATATATAGATACAGCAATTCTCGTGTATTGATATCTGTAGCAAATTTGTGTATTGATGTGTACATTTATTTAATTTCCTTCAATCCTTAATGGATTTGGGAATCGAGAGCTTGTTCTCATTCAGAAAGATCTTATTCTTTCTGAGCATTCCCAGTCAATCTTACGAGGTTGCTGCCTTAACCTGCAAAAGAAACCATCTTAAACCAGCCTGAGGTGGTTTGCTGGTCTTAGCAGATTTAGGTTGGTTTAGCTGTTCTCCCATGTTCCCAAAAACGTTTAAAACCATTAGACTCCCTGTCCTGTAAATACTAGCTTGGTGGCCAGTTAAGGTCAGCAAACCACTTTAGGCTGGTTTAAATTGTTTCTTCATCAGGGTTTTAGACAGTACACAGCGAGGTAACTCAATAGATTTTGAAGCAGTGTTATCGTTCTAAAACCCCTGTGAGACAAACTCAGCCATATGCCCAACTCAATAAGCCCCAAAACGTTGGAGACACACCAAACCCTGTCTAATCCCATAAAAGCCACATCTTTAAATACAAACCTGTCCTCCTCCTCCAGTCTGAGACCACATAAACTCAGATGGGGCACAATAGGAAACAGCTCTGATCTGGATTTGATGATGTGGTGGGTAAACTCAGAGAGAGACTGAGTAAGAGTGAAAGTGAGAGAGAGCACTCGAACAGCAGACATGCAGCTGTGCACATTGATGATAATGATGATGGTTACGATGATGGTGGGATTTTTATGCGCATAATGCCGTGGCTCTCGCTATGAGCTTCCTGTGAGGTTTGGCAGGCCAGCGTTAACCACCACTCTCAAACAGTTAAAAAAAAACCCATCATAACCTGTCAGCTACTGCCACTGGCTCTCTGACCTATGACCTTTCACATTTTGAGAAATAGGGATGGGAAGCTTAAAAATGGACAAAAAATGCACCATTAATGCAGTCCATTTGACTCGTGTGCTACAGTATATTCCAACTCCTTTGTAGCCACGCAAACTGTTAATCTGGTCAACAAAATTACCGATGAAAATGTTTGTTGATGTAGAGTGTAACGGGGTAAGGGCTGGGCAAGGAGGAGGTGGGAAACAGCTAAACAGTCAACGGCATGTTTGTTTTAGGTATGCAGCCAATAACCTACAAATAATGGAGTCTTAAATAACGCCCAAACTAAAGACTCAGCTAACTAAATTCAGCTGACTCAATACATGTGTTGATGAACTAAGATAAAGGCCTACTCGGACAACATATTGTTTCCTAGAGCTGACAGAAAATACTTAAAACAGACACAAGCCGCATATCTATCAACCACAAATAATATATTTTGTCAGAGTTGCATTGGAGTGATGTCACCACCCCTCTTCGAATGACTGGCTAGAGGAGGAGCTGTCGATCAAGAACTAGTGGACCAATAGGGATGCAAACCACCCCGATTTACATGAAATTTACGGATTTACATATTTTTTTTATCTGCACTTATTTTTTTTATTCATGCTTATTATTTTTGGATCT
The DNA here is from genome assembly GCA_032164185.1 of Moxostoma hubbsi. Taxonomy (NCBI): domain Eukaryota; kingdom Metazoa; phylum Chordata; class Actinopteri; order Cypriniformes; family Catostomidae; genus Moxostoma; species Moxostoma hubbsi. Next base: position 19,891,051 of record JAVLUX010000043.1, read on the forward strand.
GAGGCCGCAATACATTTGGTGGGATTTTGATCCCATTAAATTGTTGTTTTTTTTTTTTTTCTTTCTTGTTTTAAGCATAATCTAAAATGTCTCTGAAAACAAAACTTAATATCATTCTGCTTCTAAAGTAATTTGTAATTCTTGTTTTCAATGTTTAGATAATATAATATTTACTGGAACATAAGACAAACATTTTTTTTGGCAAGAGCTGCATTACAGTCCTTAAAAAGATTTGACTTTTTTTTTGTTCATCGGTCAACAGTAATAACTTTCTGAAGAAGAACATGCTCTTGTTTCCCAAATCTAATAAGAATCTATTAATTTTCTTTTCTTTTTTTGAGTATTTTGCAAAGAATTAAAAGCTTGAATATTCAAACATGTGGATCCAGTCTTTTGATCCATTTCTGATCCCCTATATCCACTCGATTCAAAATCAAGTCATTCTTGTCATCTAATAATACAATGTATTACTTGGATAATGTCTACTATTAGTTTGTGGGAAAAGGTTACACAAGTCCAATGCTGACAGGAGTACAGAAGCAACAGCAAACGGTTACCCTTGAGATCCAAAGGAAATGTGTCATTCTCAAAGGACTAATTGACAGGAAACACTGTGATGAGAAGCCTCAAAATTTCAGTAGTTCATTAGGGAAATGGTCTATTTTCAGATGCTCATGTACTGTGACTATATTTGGTGACTATCAAATCCTTGTTGTTGTCAGATTTATGTCCAATCTGGCAATAATTTCTCCTTCCAGTTTAGGAAAAGACAACTCTTGTGGTTTTAGGTTAGGATGATTTGAGTGGATCAAAAGTTTCCACAAATGTTTTGGCCTGGTGTTCCATGTTTTCTCAATATGGATAGAAGCACACACACGCACAAACCACTGGTCAGTTCGTCACTGGCGCAAATCAACCATCATGTGAGGTTTCAGTAAAAAGAACTATAATTTAATGCCGAACGAACAGCTGGACTGTATGATTTTTTCGCTGGAATATGTGGCCAATACATCTTGATTTCATACCATCATTTTGTACCAACTCACACACCCTTAACATACAGGGCATTTTTCTGTAGGGTTAAGTGTTGTTTTTTTTATTATAGTATCGTTAAGATACTTTCTCCTCTCCCAGTTTAATGGGCTGAGACATCTATACTTAAGTAAGCCATTGGTATGTTTATTTCCTGAAGAGTGTAACCCTGCTGTTCTCTTTGTTTGAACGGACAGCCTGTCAACTTGACTCAACTGACAATTTACACTAACGTGTGCATTTGCTGACACTTTTATCCAAAGCGCCTTAAAAATTATATTTTTTTAGAACAATAAATGAGCAATTTACCATTTTATGCTGATAGTCAGCCTGATCTCACAGTGAATTCGGAAACAGTAGGTTGACTTTTCTTTAGCTGAAATCGGTCTGTGGTTACCTAAATTTGAAACACTGCGCCCAATGGCCAAAGCGGTAAGTGTTGTTGGGCAGATGGGCACGTGTAAGCTCAATTTTCTTGGTGAAATATCCATGGAGGGGTGCCAAAAGTGAGTTGTTTTCAATTGTACATGCTGTAACGCATTGAAGATGAATGCATATTTTATAAACTGAACCCCCAAACCCCAAACCTAAACATCAGTGGAGTAAAAATGTCATTTTAGATAGAAAAATGCAACCTCTGAATCACACTCGTCATCAATTATATGAATGCAATAACTTCCTGGCTTCAATGCAGGATATGAACCCGGGTCTCCCATGCTGCTGACGCAATGCACTTCTGGTCACGCCACAGGTGAAGATAAACACACTGGAGCTGATGCAAACATGTCTGATATGAGATGACGCTTGCTGTTAAGTTATAATATGTACTATCATAGGGCACCGGAACTCATGGAGACAACATGCTGATGTGTGATTGTGCCACAGAATACTTAATTTTTAAAGGAAAAATCCATCTAAAAATGATTGCTACCAATCAACATTACCATCTTGGAAGAAGACCTTGAATATGGTCCAAATGTATCATAATATAATGGTGCCCCAGTCCCCATTCACTTTAATTGAATAGGAAAAAGCTGCTAAGTGCTGTTTAATAATTAAGTAAAACTAAAGATACCTTTATGTAGCTAATGATAAAATACTAAAGAAAATGTACACACACAGTACATTGGTTAAATGTAAATGATAACCACATTTTATTCACGTACAAACTGCCATATGGATAATGTCATTATCTGTGTATATTCTATTTAAGCTGATTCAAAAGAATCAAATTGATCAAAGGTTCAACTTAAAGATTTAACACATATGAACATTTCTCCAGGAAAAGCGGGACACTTGAACAAATGTTAAGGCACTTAACTTCATCAGTATTTCACAATGTTCTTCTTAACGTTTAAGCCCCAAAACATTTCATCTGCGTATTTGGCTATTAAATAATTTGATAAAACTTACATGAACAGTTTCTTCTCTTTTCATTCCCAACACACACTGTACTGGATTCCGGGTTGTTTTGGTTCAGATTTGCAAAATTGATTCACAAAATATTTCACAGACTACTTTTTGGACTATTTTTTACTTTTTCAGAAGAAACAATTTGATCAAAAGATTCAACTTTAACAATTTGGTTGTGAATCAGACATCACATATTGGAGGACAAGTGTTCGTTTTCTCTTCAAAATGTAATGAAGTTGAAAGTCTGGCATTGAGTAAAGTAGAAATATATATATATAAAAAAACGTAAGTACATAAAACAAATGATTTGCACTTTATTATACTGTGCACTACACAAAGTTATACGAGTGGGTGAGAAAATGATTCATTCATTTCATTTTTTGGCCAAATTATTCCTTTAATGATCAGTTCCATACACAGCAAAACATTTCCACTCACCTGTAATCACTCCACAGCCAAAAAGCTTGACATAAACACTACTGAATACCTTTCACTCAGAGATTAATGGCTCTCACACATCCAGATGACCGTTGACAGCCCTGATACTCCTCCAAATTAAACTGACTGACCTAGAGTGCAGTCTGACGAGGATTTTATGGACACGTACACAAAGAGATCTAACTGTGTGGCATGCAGTGTGTAAAGTGGCAGTGATACACAAGTTAACCCAAAGAGCAGCACCATGGTAAATCAGCTGTGTGCTGTCATTACGTATAAACAGTGGCTTGAGGAAAGTAAACCCTGCCATACTGTGTTTACTTCCCCTATCAATCAATGCAAGCAGAATGGGCAACCTTAACCATAACTTAACTAGAGGTTAACATCAGGGACCTAGCAATAAGATATTATACCAATATATGGGCCATGTTCTGAAAATGTTGTGATTCAAAACCAAAAATATTAAAGGGAAAAATGCAGACTGATCACACTTTTTGCCATTAGGAGGTCAAAAGTTCTGCTGCTGAAATCAGTCTGTGCTTACCAAAATTCAAATCACTTCCCCCTGTGGCCGGAGCTGGAAGTGTTGTTGAACATATGTGCAGACGCAAGCTCCAGTTTGCACGTAATAGGTCCACAGAGTGGCGCCAAAAGCAAGTTGTATTTTTAATTGTATATTATGTAACACAGTGAACAGGAATGCCTATTTTATTAACTCTACCTCCTAAACCAAACCCCAACCCTATACTTAATCATCAGTACAGTAAAATTGTAATTTTAAGAGAAAATGCAACCTCTCAATCGTGCTCACCATTATTTATGTGAACGTGATTACGTCTTGGTTTCCTGGGACCAGAACACATGTCTTGGATGTTACTCTAGAGGGAAAGGTGTTAACATTTGAATTGATGCAAACATGTCTGGCACGTCATTTGGCAGAATGGGATTGATTTTAGTGTGCGTGAACATTCTGAAGCAACATGTCCATTTCCTGTGTGATCATTTTGGAAAAATGTCACAAAATACATTTGAGGTCAAATATTGCGAAACTCAGAAATATAGCTCCCTCCTGCACACACATCTTAACTTTATCTATTGCAAGAAAATTGGCAAATACTTTTCCAATCAGAAATTCAGAGTGTCGGAGAAGATGAAGGCTTACAGCGATCTCACCCCCTCCCAACCCTAAAATAAAACTAACAACTCAGGCACTAATGGAAACCTCAAGAGCTCTTTTAGAAAAAAAGTTTATACAATTCAAAGCTGTTAATCAACCATTCTCGTGACAAAAAGTGGTTCACGCCACACAGATCAGCCAAAGTGTGCGGTGTCATTTAGATTTAAGAGTGGAATCGGGTGTCTGGATGAGGCCTGCGAAAGAAAACATCCCTTCACTATGTTCAAACTGAGCCAGGAGCACACGAGATTCTGAGTGGATTTATGAGGCACTCTATCAATTCATAAAGCGGCTTTCAAACGAGTTGAAGAGGTCCAATATTTGTGAGAAAACATGATGTAAACAAGTCCATCTCAGCCATTAACTTAAACAGATATCGATGTTGAGAGAGTGCAGGCCAACTTTTGAAGATTTTGTTTTTGATTGTATTGTGAAAGCAGGAATACATTGTATTCTGCTGGAATGCTGGTGAAATGTGGCATACACATCCTGTTTATTGCATCAGGGTTGGTTTCATATGCATTTTGATGACGACCACCCAAGCTGACTTGCTTCTTGAACCCTAAACCTCTAAAGGAAACCAAACAAAAACAAAACATGTTAGCCTGTTTTTATTGCACCGTTTAAAAAAAACAAAAAAACATTTGTTTTGTAAATTACAAGGTCCTGGATCAAGACTTTTGACAGATTCAACCTTTTTTCAAAGTTAAATAAAGCCTGTTTAAAGACTTTTTGCATTGTGACATTATTTTCATAACTATTATGCACATTTAATGCCTCCCCCTAATGTCAACTGACTACTATAATGTGGAAATACAGGGACAATAATTAAATTCAACAATATAACAATAATAATAAAACAATAAAAAAGGTCTAAAAAACCCCTTAAAACCTATCTTAAGGAAACTGTGATGTTATTTCTTGTTCCAAAACATGGAAAATATAAATGTATTTTTATTGAAGATTGATAAATAAAAGGTCTAAAATGACCTTTAAAATAAAACTATCCTGAGGAAAATGTGATATTTTTTTATTTTCCCAAAATATAGACATTTTGAATTTAGATTTATTGCAAATTGATAAAGGAACATCATTTGTGTAAATGTAAATAATGCAAGAAGTTATGAACGTGAATATAAAGGCAGCTAGTGTAATTCAGCAATGAGAGTGAGACTTGTTTCACATTACAGTAAGGAATGTCAAAGAGGAAATGTGCTTAATTTTCGAGAAAATAATGTTACAATGCAAAAATGGTCACAATGGTCATTGATCACTTTAAGCAAAATAAAGATTTTCTTCTATTTGTCCACATTTCCACCAGGTATTAAGATGCATTTTTGGTGATCCAATTACATGTGGTCAGTGCTAAATACAGGTCTAAAAAATGTTTTGATCGTATCACAAATACAACATAAGAATGTGGTCATGTCATATTTGATGTGTAAAGGCTAATTCGTCCTAAATGCGTGCCGGCAGCAGCAAAGCGCCACCCCTCACCTGTCAATCAACTGCTGCGCTAAATAAAATTAAAAAAGTTGATTCCTTACAGATCTTCTTCAGTGTGTCTGAAATCAACTTGCAGGGACACTTATGAAAAGTGGAAACATCTGAAGCTCCTTCATACAGATAACGGACAATTCTGCTCGAAATGCTGCTTTTGAGCTCAGATTAAATTTTAGATGCATCTGGGAGAAATAACACACAGCTTTTTTCGCGCTTTGTCTTTTATGACTTTGATTCATTTTAATGTCATGCAGAAACACACTGACATAATGATTGATACATGCCGTCACGAAAGGACAGTGTCCTTCCCCTCTAAATCCAATCCACAAGTGGTCACAGGTTTTCCAGATCTTCTGACTTCTGTCTGCTTGTTTTACATTCGTTGTCTTCATTCAGTCATTTAATTACTGCAAACAGCCAATTTAAGTTGCTTTTTTGATGGATATGAGTCTGGTAGATCGAATTCCTCTGTTATATTTTGGAATTTGTGTGTTTAAGCTTCAGTTTCTTGTGAATTTAAAGTTTACGTTCAGTTTGTGACACCTGGCCATTATAGCACCTAGCAGCCACCGTCTGTAACCATAGGAACAGATCCAGTACCCACACCGCCACAAGAGTTTTCCCATTTAGGCTTACAAAATCTTACAAAAAAACTCTTTTACATTATGTTACATGACTCATAGGTTGTAACAAAAAAGGGAAATTAGACTTTTCCTTCTGCCCACACATTCTTCAACGGAGGATTCTTCACGGATCTGCTCATTACTACCATGACGCATACACGCCTACAAACACATTCTTCAAAGAGGATTCCTCACGGATCTGCTCTCTACATGACCACGATGCTCATCTACAAACACACTCACCGCCTTCTTGCTGCAGTCGGTGCCAGGTTCCCTATGCTTTGCCATCCCTGCTGTGTTCCAATTTATTGTAAATAAATCCTGTGAACTGTTCCTCCACACTTGGGTCTCTTGCTTTCTGACAGAAAAATCTAGCAATGATGGACCCAGTGGAGGAATCCACTCTTCGCTCCGCCCTTTCTCAGCAGGGAGCTTTATTGGGACATCAGCAGGATCAGATCTCCGCTTCTAACCAGGTTCTGGAGATGATGGTGTCACAGCTCGCTGAGCTCACCTCTGTCATACAACAGCTCCGCCAGTCTCCCGATGCCGGTTGCACCCAGGAAGTGCCCTCACCTGCTCTGGCGGTTCTCCATGTTTCTGGACGTTCTGAGCATAATCTCAATCCTCCAGCCCTGTTCTCAGTTGAGGCGGGTTCTTGCCACACCTTCCTTTCACAATATTCCTTATACTTCTTGTTGCAGCCTTCTGTTTTCCCTTCGGAGACAATGAAGGTGGCATACGTCATCACGCTCTTCACCGGATGGGCCGGTGAATGGGGAACCGCCATGTGGGACAACAGACATCCCTATTGCACTTCATTCCAAGCATTCTACGCAGAGCTCTGCCAAGTGTTCGATCGCTTGACTCAAGGTCGTGAGGCTTCGAGGATTTTATCTGGATTGTCTCGGGGGAAACCATCTTGTGAGTGGAATTCTGCATGGGCTATCCGATAACTTTCAGGATGAAATCTATGCCTTGGACCTGCCTCTCTGCTTCAATGACCTGGTGGACCTAGCCATCAGAGTGGAGCAGCACCTGACCCTGAGTCACCGCCATTACCGTTCTTCACATGCCCGGGCAGCTGCCTGCCATACCCAGTCCACTGTTCCGGCAAGGCCAATCGGAATCACAGTCCAAGGCAGAGCCCATGTAGATCGGGAGGACTCAGCTTTCTCCAGAGAAGAAGCAGCAACACCTCACCCAAGGACTCTGTTTATAGTGTGCCCGTCCTGGCCATGTCTTCGCCTCCAGTAAAAGCCACCTCTCGTCAGTAGGCAGGGTGTTACTGGCGAGCGGAACCCAATTGCAATATGGATCAACCAGTCACGTTGTTTCCACATTGGTTGATGGTGGACATCGACTTGGCTTCCAAGTGACAAGTTCCGGTGGTCCAGTTGAATGAACCTATCACAGCACACCCTTGACCATCGTCACTCATTCCACCAAGCCATCTTAGCCATCACAGTTAAACTTCTACCTGGTCCAATCTCCATCGGCACCAGTAATGTTGGGGCATCCTTGATTGGTCACGCACAACCCACACATACATTTACATTTATGCATTTGGCAGATGCTTTTATCCAAAGCAACTTACAGTGCACTTATTACAGGGACAATTCCCCCAGAGCAACCTGGAGTTAAGTGCCTTGCTCAAGGACACAATGGTGGTGGCTGTGGGGATCGAACCAGCGACCTTCTGATTAACAGTTATGTGTTTTGGTATCCTGGGATGTGGAGGCCAAAGTCCATGCTGCGCTACATAACACTGCTCCTCACGCTACATGCCCAGCTAGTCTGATATTTGTTTCAACGATTAGTTCGGATGCACGTCCTACAGTGGGGCCACTCATCCATTGTCACTTGTCAACCAGGGGTGGCTCGCACCCAGGTGCTCATTAGACAGAGATTCTGGTGGCCATCGCTAGCGCAGGACGTATGCTGGTTCGTACTTGCTCCATTTGCGCTTCAAATAAATCCTCCATTCAACCCCTGGCCGGGCTACTCCAACCTCTGTCAGTCCCTTTGAGACCCTGGTCTCATCTCACATAGCCATGAATTTTGTTACCGGTCTCCCCCCCCTACCATGGCAACACAGTCATTTTGACTGTTGTAGATGGGTTCTCGAAGGCGGCTCAATTTATTCCCCTGCACAAATTACCCACAGTGAGGAAGACCGTGGTGACACTCATTAACCACGTCTTCTGCATTTGTCTTCTGTTTCTGACAGAGGCACCCAATTTGTGTCAAGTTTTTGGGCAGAATTCTGCCGAAAGCTGGGGGCTACTGTGAGTTTGTCCACTGGGTTCCATCCTCAGATAAATGGGCAGGTGGAGCAGGCTAATCAGGAAATTGAGAAGACCCTGTACTGTATGGCCTCTCCGTAATCCGTCTTCTTGGAGCTCTCATTTAGACTAGGTTGAGAATTCCCACAACTCTTTGCAGTCGTCTACGGGGTTCCAGTGTAGCCTAGCCTCTCCCACCCAATAGCCCAATGTTCAGGTCCCATCCGCTCACACCTTTATTAAAATGCACTGTCACACCTGGAAAGCTGCCAGAAAAGCCCTCATATGGACTGGTGCTCGTGTTAAAGAGGTCAGCGTACTGGCACCAGTCTAAGCCCCCAGCTTACGTGTGTCGTCAGAAGGTCTGGTTGTCCTCCTAGGACATTCCGCTCCAACTCCCCTCAAGTAAGCTGGGTACCAAGTTTATTTTCCATCGTTAAGGTCATTAGTCCGGTGGCAGCCCATTACCTCCCTACCTCAAATGCATCCATCCTGTTTTCCATGTTTCTAAAATGAAACTGGTTTTTCTTTCCAATTTGCATCACACCACACCCATCCCACCTCCATCGCACCTAGTTGAGAGTTCTCCGGCATATACAGTCAAAAGGTTGATTGACGTCAGGCGGAGGGGCATAGGGTTTCAGTACCTGGTTGACTGTGGGAGGGTTATGGACCGGAGGGGAGATGTTGGGTCCCAGCTCGGCACATCCGCGCACCCATTCATCAGTTCCACCTCCGGCAAGGTGACTCTGGTGGGGATGCCAAGACACATGCACACCTATGAACACACTCTTCACGGAGGATTCCTCATGGATCTGCTCTCTACACTGCCACGACACATACACACCTATGATCACACACTCTTCACAGAGGATTCCTCACATATCTGCCCTCTACACGACCAAGATGCACACACATCTACAAACACACTCACCACCTTCCTGCTGCAGTTGGTGCCAGGTTCCCCAAGCTTCGCCAGCCCTGCTGTGTTCTCATTTATTGTCAATAAATCTTGTGAATAAACGAAACTGTTCCTCTGCTCCTGGGTCATTTGCTTTCTGACACAATCAACAAATTTAACAAATGAAAAACATTAAAGTACTATAGTTTGCATGAAAAAAAGTTAATGTATTTATAGCCTACTTATAAATACAAAAAATTAAATAATGGAGTAAACTAAGAAAATTACAATCAAAAAAATTAACAAACAGAACACATTAAAGTAGTATTAATTAATGAATTTAAATAAATAAAAATATAACAATCTGAATCAAATTAATAAATACAACAAATAAAGAAAATGTAATAAAAAACACAAAATAATATGGAAAGTAATTTTCAATGAGCAGCACACCCACTCCACTTTCTTTTTCAAACAAGTTCTGTTATGTGCTGCATTTTAGTTGATGCATTAATTCCTGAAGATTCATATGTCTGAATCAGAGCAAAATGACTGACCATCGTTTCTGGGAGTAACATGTTTTCACCACACAGGTATAATAAGAATGGAGTGGACCTGAACCGAAACTTTCCAGATGCGTTTCAGGCGAATTCAGACCGGGAAAGGGAGAAGGAGGTGAGGGCAGTGATGGACTGGCTAAACACGGAAACATTTGTCCTCTCAGCCAATCTACACGGAGGAGCGGTGGTCGCTAGCTATCCCTATGATAACAGCAATGGGGGTCAGTTACTCACATGCACACACTAAAGCTGAATGCCTTAAACCTTTTAGATTTCATAAAGCACTTCAAGCACACGAATTCAGCAGTAAAACTGTTTCTTGCTTGATGTAGTCCCACTTCAAAAAGTTGATTTTCACAATTTGAGAAATTCTGGGACTACCTTTCTAGGTGCAAGAATGTGTGGTTATGTGTAACTGATATAATTCCTGATGTGATTGTTTTTAAAGATTTATTCATGGTGCAGCCAGTGACGAAGTGTTGACCAAACATAATTCTTTTGAAGGAATATTCCGGCTTTAATACAAGTTCATTTTAATCAACAGCATTTGTAGCATAATGTTGATTACCACAAAAATGTATTTTGACACGTTGCCTCATTTTCTTTAAAAAAAACATCAAGGTATCAGTGAGACACTTACAATGGAAGTGAATGGGGCAATCTGAAAACATTTAAAAATTATAGCCACAATACGTCAACAATATGCACGTTAACATGATTTTACTGTAAAAACCTTTTCTGTGTAAAGTTATATCCAATTTGACAACTTCGTTGTCATGACGACGTAACACTGTAAACAGTGTAATCCCAATGAATGACAACTTAAACAACTTTACAGCTCAAATAATACACAAGTGCTTTTTTCAAATGATAAGTTTCACATGCCTTTAAACCCTTTAAAAATTGGCCCCATTCACTTCCATTGTAAGTGCCTCTCTGCAACCTCGATTTTTGCTTCTTTTTTTTAAGAAAAGGAAAAACAAATTGACTGATTAAATTAACTTTTATGATAATAAAAATAATGACGCAAATGCTGTCGATTGAGCTTAACTTGGATTGAACCCAAATATACCTTTAAGTCCAGTATCACAAGTACGGCTAAATCTCACTGCTAGAACAGCAAACATCTCGGACGCTCAGGATAAACCGGAATCTTATGCTTTCTCACACAGGAAGTGAGTTACAGGGTGGCAAGAGCGTGGCCCCTGACAATGACGTGTTTGTCCACCTGGCAAAGACCTACTCCTCCAGTAACACAGAGATGCTTAAAGGAGACAGCTGTTATGATTCAAAGGACTTCACTGATGGCATCACTAATGGATATTACTGGTATCCTCTACCAGGTAAAAGATTAGAGTCAAGTGTTTGAAACACCATGACTCACAGTTTTAATACACTAATCATTTATTCAATAATACATTTCATAAGTCTTAATCTAGTGAATGTTATATAGGGTTTTATACAGTTTTATATGGATTATTTTGAAATTAGTGGTCAAAGTTTGTGGGTTTTACCATTACTGATAAATATATGTAGAGAACAGGGGGTATGTAAGTGATGATGTACAGTCAGCCAGTTATCGCTAAATAAACCCCAACAGGATCATGCCAGGGTCGTGTATCGCAGTGAAGGGGTTTATTTTGCGATAACAACAGCTGAATGTACACTATCCTGCTTATTACACAGCTACTAACCAAATAAATTAATACATGAACTTAAAATATTGAGTTGCATTGAAAATATGCAATTATGTGAGAAGAAATAAATCACTGAACAGCTGAAATCCACCACCCGTTTGGGTTCTGGAACTGCTCGCTAATTCATTAAAAGCCTCTCATTTTAAAAAAGGTGTCATTTAAAAGCTTGGAATTTGGACTGCTATTTAAAGTTTGATGGATGCAACATGAATCAATTTACTGTTATATCTGTAATATCAGTTTACCTATATTACAGATGTACTGTATTCTGATTTAAATGAGAATTAAATAATAATGCACTTGCATAAATTATGGTACCCATTCATATAGGTGTTTACAGTTATCCTGGTGACTCAAACAACTGTAATAGTACATTAAACCAAAATGAGGTGATAAACTGCATGTAACGATTATTAAACAACAAAGCACACAAAACAAACCCTAATATTTGTATACATGGTGTATTGGCAGCCAGAATTTGTAATGAAGTAGTAAGTGAAACGCATTTCATTTATTGCCTCATGAATATGGAAAATGCCATTGTTACTTTTAATCACAGCAGATGATTAAAACCAGCCCCGAGCATTCCTAGTTTATTTTGTAATTAATGACCATCTGACTCCTCATTATCCAGCAAAACTACTTGTAAGAGAAATAAATAAAAGGACATGAAACACAGATTTGAGCTTTGATTGATTTAGCCTACTTGTACAGAACGTGCAGTGATCTGAGAAGCAGGAAAGTGCAGTTGTTACTGAGAAATATCATTCCATTAGATGGCGCCACTAACAGATCAGAATTGAGTATTCCTGAGAGCTGTGTTATAAGTTAGTTGTATTTCACAGTAAGCCGGTCATTATCGAGATATAAACCTTTCCAGGGTGATCAGGACCTTAAAACAAACACACGTTGCTGTAAATAGGGCAATTTCCAATATTTCATTTAGTTACAATTAATTAAATTACACCAAGTCTTGAAAGCTAATAAATCTCCTTCTCTCTCTCTCTCTCTCTCTCTCTCTCTCTCTCTCTCTCTCACACTCTCTCTCTGTCAGGGGGAATGCAGGACTATAACTATGTGTGGGCACAATGTTTAGAACTGACACTGGAAATCTCTTGCTGCAAGTTTCCTCCAGAGACAGACCTTCCTGGTCTATGGCAAGTCAACAAACCTGCACTACTGGCTTACATGCAGCAAGTACACCTAGGTAACCACACACACACACACACACACACACATACATACATCCACACATCCACACATCCACTATTGTGACCACTGAATCAACAATAAAAAGCATTTCAAGAAACATAACAAACATAGTTTTAACCAGCCGGATTAGTTTGCCCAACACAAAACTGTCTGTCATTTGTGTGGTATTCAATATTAGGGTGTAGACACCGCTGTATTATTTCCCCACATTTAGAATTACCGGATCTTGTTACAGTCACAAATAAATTACACAGACACATTACCATCCCGACCTTTGGTGATAGTCCCAAAGCTCCTGTCTCGGTCACTGCCCAACCACAGGCAAACTGTCATGTCTGTGTGACAATACACCACCACACCTGAGCTCTTTAACACCAGGGTGACATAAAAGCATTGGTTAACCAGCAAGATATTACCTAGAGTCCTCTAACCTCTTGCAAAGTCCACTAAAAGCTGCTTGTTATTGTCTTATTTTTTTTTGGACTGGATCCTGGTGACCATGCCACCACACAACTCCTATCTGATGATGACACATACTCTCAGGTGTTGCCACTTTAATCAGTGTTTACATGTAAAACTGACATCATAATAGTTGGAGGTCACGCAGGTTTACAAGAAAACATTGCTGGAAACCAAGAGGACATATTTTCAGTACCAGGAAAAAGGTTTTGTATTTACTGGTTTCCGGAGCTGTCAGACATAATCTGCACAAGGTCAGTAATTAAGGGGCACTCAGGGCAAAAATGCCACCAAAAAATGTAAAAAATGCCCCAGAAATTCTAAACGTGGGGGCAAGTAAACACCCAAATTTTGTATTAGTAACATCTGAATAGTTTTTAATATTCTATTATAGCCTAAGTTATACATGTCATAGAATCTGTGTTCTGAGATAGTTCACCCAAAAATGAAAATTCTCATCATTTATTCACTCTCATGCTATCCCAGATGTGTGTGACTTATTTTTTTCTGCAGAACACAAACAAAGATTTTTAGAAGAATATCTCAGCTTTGTAAGTCCATACAATGAAAGGTAATGGTGAGTAGAACTTTGAAGCTCCAAAAAGCACACAAAGGCAGCATAAAAACAATCCTTAAGATTCCAGTGGTTAAATCCATATCTTCAGAAGAGATATGATAGGTTAGATTAAAAAAAACAATATTTAAGTCCTTTTTTATTTATTTTTTTTTTTTTACTATAAATCTACACTATATCACTGCCACATTCTTCTTTTATTTTTTGACGATGGTCAGGGCTGATCAAATGTGGAGATTTACAGTAAAAAACAAAAGGACATTAATATTGATCTGTTTCTCACCCACAACTAGCATATCACTTCAGAAGACATGGATTTATGTGCTTATTGGAGCGTCAAAATTCTGGCCACCATTAACTTGTATTGAATAGACCTAAAGAGCTGAAATATTCTTCTAAAAATCTTAATTTGTGTTCTGCAGAAGAAAGAATTGATAAGATAATTAAAAATGTTGGGTGAACTATCCCTTTAATGTTGATTTAATAATTACTTGATTAATTTTAATATTTGTAATTTATTTTAAATTAATATTTAATTAATTACTTGATTAATTTAAAGTCAACGGATGAGACTCAGTTTGTTTTTAAAGGTTAGAAAAAGTACAATATATCAATCCCCCTAAAAATCTAATTCAGGGGAACAGATTGCCACTTTATGATCTAATGTTAATCCCATTTGATTTCTGACACTGATTCTGCATATGTGTGTTGAGTAATTAATTACTGTAAACAGTCAATAAGTAGTGTAACGTACATTACATTTTTCCCCAGAATATTCTGGAAATAGACATTCTAACGTTCTCTTTGGTTAGCCAGTAATGTTTTTTTGTACTGAAATAGAGCACACCATCTAGGTAGAGAATATTCCCCTAATGTTGCTCATGAACATTAGTTCTCCTAACCTCTATATTCCCATATTCTTTCTGCAACCCTGTTGTAAGTCACATTTTACAAAGTTGTGATTCCCAGAAGGCTCCGGGAATGTTGGTTTATGATTCTAAAATAAGAACCCAAAGATAACGTTTATGGAATGTTATTAATTGGTTCTTCCGCCAAGTGAAAATATTAGAAAAAGCTTAGACAAGTAGTGACACACCTCTGCTCAACAAGCTGCACATTGAGCGGAGTCTCATATGTGTCACAAACAGTGCGAGATGAGATACACACCAAATTTAATATTTAGGTTTAGAGGTTTGTTCAATTCACAGAGTAAAAGTATCACTTACCTTAGCAAACACCATTAATAATATTATAAAAATGTAATCATCCCAACCCACTTTTTTATGTTCAGACTCTGTGTTAACAGAATTTTATTGAGAATGCACCATAATACAAATGGATGAAAGATGTTCTCTTCTATGCAGGTGTAAAAGGTGTAGTGATGGACTTTAATGGAAACCCGGTTCAAAATGCCATAGTTGAGGTGGAGGGGAGGAGAAATCTTTGTCCGTTCAGGACTGATCGTAACGGGGAATACTACAGGTTACTTTTGCCCGACAACTACACCATCACGGTGAGATTGTGTCCACTTGTGGTCAATTTCATTACTGTTCAAAGGAGTCACAAGCATTCAATATTGGCTGAAAGGAGCTACTGGTTGCCACATTATGACATGTTTCCACATTGTGTGTATTGCAAAACAATATCAGCCATATAACAGAGTTCAAAGAGAGCTTGTACAAATGGCACAAACCCCATTTAGTCAAAATTATAGAAAAGTACTACTGTACCCTAGCACATGTAGGTTCTATAAATAAGGAGGTACAATTTACACTTTTTGTGTATGCACAAACTCAACTTGTCCAGTCAGATTAATGACTAGAACTAACTTGTGTGTGTAATGCGTAATAACTTTTAAACCCCTTCTTGAGCTGTGAATGTTGATGGTCACAAGTCAGTTCCCTTGAATGTTCCCGCTATGAATCAGTTTAAGGATGATGTTGGGTTCGAGTTAGCCAGGGATTCATCAGTAAATACAGAAGGAATGCAGTAGGCAGTGTATAAGTACTGTTTTTCTATCTCTCAGAATAGTAAATGCAGTTCCTTGTGGAGATATCAAATGTTCTTAACTCTAAAATAGGGGCCAAACGGTAGCAGCTCAAGGCCAAAAGCTTTATTCGCTAAATGAAAAGGTCACGTGTCAGATTGGAAAAATGATCTGCAGTTAAAATAAACCTAACAAATTCTCATAAATACTTAAGGCATGAATCATCTGAAATATGTGCTACAGTATTATTTTTAACCTGCATCAGAAAGTCAGCTTTTTTGATTGTGTTTCTTCACAGATTATAAATGGTGTTGGATGTAATTTGATTACAAAGTAATCAGTTACAGTAATGTTTGTTTTTTGGTCAAAAGTAGTGTAATACATTACATTTTGAATGTGTGAAATCAGTGTTTAGAGCTTTCAAGTAAGTTAATTACTTTACTTGGGTTGCACGTAATTGAAATATAACGAGCGTATAACAGGAAATATAACAAGCCCCATAATGAGTCATTGTGAAGGAGAAACAAGTGTATAACTTGCGTGCAACAATATTTAAGTCCTTTTATGTTAATATTTAAATATTGATCTCCCAATCCTATCATATCACTTCTGAAGACATTGATTTAACCACTGGAGTCATATGGATTACTTTTATGATGCCTTAAGTAATTTTTGAGGCTTCAAAATGTTGGAAAAAGAGCTGCGATATTCTTCGAAAAATATTCATTTAAGATCAGCAAATGAAAGAAAGTCATACACATCTGGGATGGCATGAGGGCGAGAATATATACTGTGTATATATATATATATATATATATATATATATATATAATTGCATATTGCAAAAATTGCATATATACGGTATATATATATACACACACACTGGCAGCCAAAGTTTTGGAAATTGGTACTTTAACCAAAGTGGCATTCAACTGATCACAAAGTACAGTCAGGACATTATTGATGTAAAACACAACACCATCACTGTTTGAAAAAGTCATTTTTAATCAAATCTAGACAGGACCCATTTCCAGCAGACATCACTCCAACACCTTATCCTTGAGTTATCATGCTAAATTGATCATTTGGTTCTAGAAAATCACTTTCCATTATATCAAACACAGTTGAAAGCTATTTGGTCCATTAAATGAAGCTTAACATTGTCTTTGTGTTTGTTTTTTGAGTTACCACAGTATGCAATAGTCTGGCATAAGAAATAGATGCCTCACATGTCCTCAGCTGACAGCATCATTTAATTCTACCCGCTAAACACCAGTTTCATGTACAACAGTAAAGAGAAGACTCAGGGGTGCAGGACTTATGGGAAGAATTGCAAAGAAAAAGCCACTTTTGAAACCGAAATCAAAAAGAAAAGGTTAGAGTGTGCAAAGAAACACAGATATTGGACAACAGATAATTGGAAAAGAGTGTTATGGATCTTAACCCCATTGAGCTTTTGTGGGATCAGCTAGATTGTAAGGTGTGTGAGAAGTGCCCCACAAGACAGACACATCTATGGCAAGTGCTACAGGAAGTGTGGGGTGAAATGTCCCCTGAGTATCTGGACAAACTGACAGCTAGAATGTCAAGAATCTGCAAAGCTGTCATTGTTGCACTTGGAGGATTTTATGATGAGAACTATTTGAAGTAGTTTAAGAAGTTCTGAACATTTGTTTCAAATTGTAATAGTAATATTTCACATTATTAATGTCCTGACTATACATTGTGATCAGTTGAATGCCACTTTGGTGAATAAAAGTAATAATTTCTTTCCATAAGAGCAAAATCTGTACATTATTCCAAACTTTTGGCCGGCAGTGTATATACAGGGTGTGAAATGAAGCCCCGGGTCACTAAACACGATGTAAGCATTTAGGGGTTAAACACATTTTACAGGCCATTAATCATAACTGTGATGCAATCCGGACACAATTTTTTTTTTTTTACACTTTTTAAAATTAAAATAAGCATAAAGAAAATGTAGCATAACTGATATAACTGCCATTACTGCTTTTAATATCATTCTAATTTAAATAATATTTCATTGTTTTTCTACTCTTTTCAAAATATTATTTCTTAATTTTTGTTCTTTTGAGATTCAGGTCTCAATATATGACCAGTACATGTTCTAGACAGGTTTCGTGAGATTTTTACCCAATTAAATGAAAACAAAAACTGAAAATGAACATTTATTTATTTATTTAATTTTTTTGCAGAATTTAACCAAAAATGGAAACGAAGTGAAAAGAGTGAAAAACTTATTTTCAAATGTTGTCATCCAAACTATCATGTGCATGTTTTAAAGATACATTTTATATTTCTTTTTAAATAGCCAGTTGTATATTTGAAATATTTAAAGTATTTTTGGTGATATATTGAATATTAAGGAGACATTTTTTGAAAAGACATTATTGTATTTGAACGACTGTATACTACACTTGTTACGTGTCCATACTAATCAATCCCCCACATTGGATTACTCATTTTTGCAAAGCAAGATGCTTTTTTTGGGCTTTGTGTATTATCCAGTCATCTCACTTAGTGAGATTTTAAACTGTATTGCTCATGCCTTTCATTTTTGGACGATGTAGATGTAAAATAATAATAATAAAGAGCTCTATATTTAATCTTTGTTTTTCATTACTTAAAACTATGTTGATTTATCCACAGGTGACATACCCAGGACACAAGACCATCTCACAAACCATCTCTGTGCCGTATGGTCCAGACACATTCTCTGCTCTCACCCACAACTTCTTCCTTCAAAAGAGTGACTACAGCGCAACATCAACACAACCGCCCCAATGCTGCACCGCCCCAAATCAGAAAAACCCAGAGAACAACAGCGCCGCCCTGCTGCCCAGCACCCTCACTGCACTCACTGCCTTTACACTCCAGAGACTGCTGCTGTGCTGAAAGAAAGACTCTTTTCAAATCTACATTAAGCTCCTCTTTGCTTAACTTGAACAATCAAACTGTTTTTTTTTTTTTTTTTTTGTGCAATATATTGAGGCCATATCTACCATCGTCAAACCTTTTTACTTGAGAAAGAAAACAGATTCAAATAAACAATAGCTCAGAGTAACACTATGATTATACTGTTGGTAGAACAGTTAGTTCAGTTTTCCAGTGATATTAGAAGTTAATATTGTAAAGTGAGAAATGAAAAAAATGTGCCTGTATATCTGTTGTCAATAGTGGAGGGCTGGTTGTAAAAACAAAACAAAAGATGCTACAGTAGTGACTTATGAAGATTATATATGTTGAAGGCAATGCATGTACATGTATGTTATATAAATATGGATATTTGTATACAAATCTGTAACATACCCATTTTTTCAACTGCGCAAACATCCTACTCTCGATTGTTTATTGTTTTACATTTTGAAGATGATGCAGATAGTCTTGCAAATTACCTTAGTAACATACATTTTATGTTTATTTGTCTTGTATATTAACAGTGTCTTTTTGCAGATGTATAATTGTAAAATGTAAAAATGAAGAGTGAAACAACAAAGCCAAAAATTGGTGCCCTTTCTACCTCGCTCTATCAATCTCAGATTAAAAAGACTGGCAGTGCCTTAAATAAACCATTTCAGAAACATTTGCATATTTTGATGTCTTATTTTCCAAACATATCAGATACTGTTTTAATTTTGAATACAAGCATTAAATCATCACAGTTGATATTTTCATATTTAACATTAAAGCTGCTGCAAGCGATTGTACCGTTCTGAAGCTTTCGCGTAACTGAGCTGTTGAGTTAGCCACGCCCCTCATTCCAAAACCTGCCCTCCAAAGATAATTTCTAGACCAAAACTGAGCAAAAGAGCAGCATTGTTTGTGCCTGTGGCTGTCAGATTCAGCAGTGGCACAATGGCGCCCTCAACTGACAAATATTGTGAATCATAGCCTCAATGATCTGCTTCAAATACAACACTATGAGAACGATTGACAGAAGTAAAGTGTCAATGTCCGTGGTCTACAGACACAAGTCTACAGCTGTCACAGAGACTGGTGAGATATCTCAGAACACATATTTCATAAATATATTTAAGGGAGTGGGACACTTTTCATGCATACTTTTCCATGAATTTTTCGCTTACAGCACCTTTAAAAATATGTATATGTAATATGTGAATAAACTTAAAAAAGAAAAGAAACCAGATGTTAAGTATTTTGAGTTTACAAAACTTCAGGCAAATTAGTTGTAACAACTTAATTCAAGTTGGTTTGTAAGTTCCATGAACTCACTATAATAAGTTCAGTAAACTCAAAAATATTAATGATAATAAAGTTCAATAAACTTGCATTCTTAAGTACAGCTGTCCGTAATTTTCAAAACTTTACGTAAACATGACAAACTTTTTACAATTAAAAATGTATGTGCTGTATAACACGTTTGGCTGCAGTTTTCCAATGAAATGTCCAGCTGGGGGCACCAAAAGCGAGTAAAATATTGTCGTAATCAGACAAGGTTTTAAAGTAATAGTTCTCCCAAAAATGAAAGTTCTCTCATTAGAACACAAATAAAGATTTTTAGAAGAAAATAGAGCTCTGTCAGGTCATTATAATGTAAGTAAATGGGTGCCAGCACTTTGACGGTCCAAAAGTCATATTTATCTGCTTTTAATTCCGGGAACGCGGAGGAGCGTAAACAAGCCAGTTATGCCCTCCGTAACTCTATCAGTGCAGCCAAACGCCAGTACAGGCACAAAATTTAAGGACAGTTCAACACCACTGACTCTAGAATTATGTGGCAGGGAATAAAAACTCCGCCATGAACACCGCTGCCTCTCTTCCGGATGAGCTCAACACATTTTATGCTCGTTTCGAGGACAATAACACCGCCCTCACGGAGAGAGCACTCGCGGCTGACGCTACAAAGGTTGGTGGTTGATGTAACCCGATCCTTCCGACGGGTGAACATTCGTAAAGCCACGGGTCCAGACGGCATTCCGGGCCGCGTCAACAGAGCGTGAGCGAACCAACTGGCTAATGTTTTTACGGATATTTTCAACCTGTCCCTCTCCCTGTCTGTAGTCCCCACATGCTTCAAAACATCAACCATTGTGCCCGTACCGAAGCAAGCCAAAATCACTTGCTTAAATGACTGGTGTCCTGTTGCTCTGACCCCCATCATCAGCAAATGCTTTGAGAGGTTAATCAGAGATCACATCTGCTTTGTGCTGCCCACATCTTTGGACCCATTGCAGTTTGCCTACCACAACAACCGCTCCACTGATGATGCCATCGCATCTACAATACACACGGCTCTCTCCCACCTGGAAAAAAGGAACACATATGTGAGAATACTGTTTGTAGACTACAGCTCAGCATTCAACATTGCCCTCCAAGCTTGATGTGAAACTCTGGGCTTAAACAGCTCTCAGTGCAGCTGGATCCTGGACTTCCTGTCAGGCAGACGTTAGGTGGTTAGAATGGGCAGCAACATCTCCTCATCACTGACCCTCAACACTGGAGCCCCACAGGGTTGTGTTCTCAGCCCACTCCTGTATTCCCTTTACACATTTGACTGTGTGGCGACACATAGCTCCAATGCCATCATTAACTTTGCTGACGATACGACGGTGGTAGGTCTGATCACTGACAATGAAACAGCCTACAGAGAGGAGGTGCACACTCTGACACGCTGGTGTCAGGAGCACAACCTCTCCCTCAACGTCATTAAGACCAAGGAGCTTGTAGTGGATTTCAGGAGGAAACACAGAGAACATAGCCCCATCACCATTAATGGAGCACCGGTGGAGAGAGTCAGCAGTTTCAAGTTCCTCGGTGTCCACATTACTGAGGAACTCACATGGTCCGTCCACACTGAGGCCGTTGTGAAGAAGGCTCACCAGCGCCTCTTCTTCCTGAGACGGCTGAGGAAGTTTGGAATGAACAATCACATCCTCACATGGTTCTACACCAGTACTGTAGAGAGCATCCTGACTGGTATGATGATCTGCCTGGTACACAATAGCACCGCCCACAACCGCAAAGACCTGCAAAGGGTGGTGCGAACTGCCAGAAACATCATCGGAGATGAGCTTCCCTCCCTCCAGGACATATATAACAGGCGGTGTGTGAAAAAAGCTTGGTGGACAATCAGAGACTCCAGCCACCCGAGTCATGGTCGCTCTCACTGCTTCCATCAGGCAGGCGGTATAGCAGCATCAGGACCCGCACCAGCCGACTACATGACAGCTTCTTCCCCAAGCAATAAGACTTTTGAACACTTGATCTCTCACAATCAACAATCAGCACTGCACTGTATTAATATTATTATAATTATATTTATAATCTTATAATTATAATCTTATATATTATAATCTTAAACGTTGACTATCATGGTGGCGTGAACACATCGCGACGCTCAGTGTCTCTCCAGATTCTGCAAATTTGTGGTAATATGCTTGTTTATCTCAAGTATTTTCAGTAAAAACAGTTTAGCGTACATATCGTACACCCGACATGAACTCTTGGACATCGGTTCCTGCAATTCTGACATCGTTATTAGCGTACTTCCAGAGATCGCTAAACCAACGGGACCTCCGAACATCCCCACACTGACTGGAGGGCTCTTCAGACGGACACGCAAACAACGCCGCAGGGGGTCACACGGTGGAATTTGAGCAAGGCTAAAGCTAACTCCACATCGACTAGCTCTTCCAAGCCTTTTCCTCGCCAATGTTCGCTCGCTGATGAACAAAATGGATGAACTGCGGCTGCGGATCACCACACACAGAATGATTATGGACTGCAACATCATGATTTTCACAGAAACTTGGCTCAACAGCGGAATACCCAACAGTGCCATTGAGCTAGCTGGACGCTGCCTTCTCCGTGCAGACAGAATAGCTGATGACTGCGGTAAGACCTGAGGTGGGGGTTTGTGCAATGGGGTTTGTGTGATGTTAACAAAACGTTGTGCACGTACACCACCATTACCGAGAGTCACTGCTCAGCTAACCTTGAGTATCTCATGGTTAAGTGTAGACCTTTCTATTTGTCCAGAGAGTTTACATGAACTGTAGTAACAGCAGCCTACGTACCACCGGATGCTAATGCTAAGATTGCCATGAAAGAACTGCATTCTGCTTCAGGAAACAACAAACTCTACATCCTGAGGCAGCCTACATTGCCACGTGTGACTTCAACCACTTGAATTTAAAGATTTAAAGAAGATTTTAGACCAAGTCTACACAAATATAGCTGATGCATACAAAGCTACTCCCCTCCCCCATCTAGGACACTCAGATCACCTCTCTTTGTTTCTACTGCCCTAGTATTTTTCCACTCATCAAATGTGTGAAATCAACAGTAAGGACAGTCAAAGTGTGGCCAGAGGGAGCTGACTCGGCACTTCAGCAGCATTTTGGAAACACTGACTGGAGAGTGTTCGCAACTCAGGCCACCCACGACTCCCACACGGACATTGATTCATATGCCTCCTCCGTTCTGGACTGTATCAACTCAAATATCAACAGTGTCACCACCCTCAAACGGATTACCACTTTCCCTAATCAGAAGCCATGGATGAACAGTGAGGTCAGACTCCTGCTGAAAGCACGAGACATTGCATTCAGATCAGGTGATGCTCAAGCTTATAGCTCATCCAGGGCTAACCTGAATAGGGGCATCAAAAATTCCAAGCACAACCACAAGCTAAGGATTGAGGATCACTTCAAGAACAACTCTGACCCCCGGCGCATGTGACAAGGCATCCAGGCCATCACCTGATACAAAGCTACTAACTCCACCCCCCTGTCACCGACACCTCCTTGCCTGATGAGCTGAACCACTTCTATGGCCGCTTCGATAGGGATAACAAGGAAGTGGCCATTAAGCCTGTGGTCTCTGCAGTTCACCAGGCCCTCACACTCTCCACCACCGATGTGTGTGTGTGGTACTGAGCAGGATTAATGCATGCAAGGCTGCTGATCCTGATGGTATCCCCGGACGCGTACTCAGGGCCTGTGCTGTGCATCTGACTTAGGTTTGGACTGATATATTTAATCTGTCACTTGCCAAAGCAGCTGTCCCCACGTGCTTTAAAACCACCTCCATCGTGCCGGTGCCAAAACACTCCAATGCAACAAGCCTTAGTGACTACCGTCCAGTTGCACTCACCCCCATCATTATGAAGTGCTTCGAGAAGCTGGTCCTGGCCCATCTCAAGACCTGCTTACCACCCTCACTGGACCCCTTCCAATTCGCCTACCGTCAGAACAGGAGCACAGAGGATGCCATCTCTACGGCACTTCACTCTGCCCTGTCCCACCTTGACAATAGAAACACCTATGTGAGAATGCTGTTCATTGACTTTAGTTCAGCATTCAACACCATCATCCCCTCCAAACTGATCACCAAACTCTGGGCATCAATTCCTCCCTCTGTAACTTGGTGTCCACATCTCTGAGGACCTCTCTTTGACCCTCAACACCTCTACCCTGATCAAGAAGGCTCACCAGCGTCTCTTCTTTCTGAGGAGACTCAAGAAGGTCCACCTGTCTCCTCAGATCCTGGTGAACTTTTACCACTGCACCATCGAGAGCATCCTCACCAACTATCACATTTTGGTATAGCAACTGCTCTGTCCATGACCAAAGCACTGCAGAGGGTGGTGAAAACTGGCCAGCACATCACCGGTTCCTCACTCCCCTCCATCGAGGCCATCCAGGGCAAACGATGCTTGCGTAAGGCGCGCAGCATCATCAAAGACTGTTCTCACCCCAACCACAGACGGTTCACCCCACTCCCACACCCGAACCAGGTCTCTCCACACCCGAACCAGCAGGTTCAGAGGAAGCTTCTTTCCCGTGGCTGTCACCCTAATGAACTCTAGCAACCCGTTGAAAATTGCACTACCCTATCCCACCCATTCTGTTCCATTTATTTATTTAAAAATGTACATACTGTAATTACACCTATACATAGCCATATTCTACTGCTCTTCATACTATTCATCCTGCACATACACTTATTCTTACTGCTCTTATAATGTTACCACACTGCACATAGCTGTACATACTGTACATATTTGTCTATATGGTTCATACAGAATATCCATATTTACTGTTTTTTCTTGTGATATATTCTACTAATACACTGCATATATCTATATTATTTTTACTACTATTTTAATATCACTGCTACTACATTGCACATATCTGTACATGTTGTTCATTAACACTATTCATATTACATAGCCATATTTATTCTGCTCTTATAACACTGCAATATATTTCTTGTCCTGCCTTTGCACCACCTGTCTACATCATATCACATTGGACCATTCTGCTTTTTTTTGCACTTCTGGTTGGATGCAAACTGCATTTCATTGTCTTTGTACTTGTACTCTGCACAATGACAATAAAGTTGAATCTAATCTAATCTAATCTAATCTAATCTAATTATCTCACACTGGACTGTCAATATTCTCCACAATATAACAACTGCATATATATATTTTATACACTCTTATTTTTTATTTTTATTGTATGTGTATTCTATATTGTGTGTATTGTTTACTGTAAATTGTATAATCGGATTGTGTCGTGTAAGTGTACATTTGATATGTAAATTGTGTTGTGTAAATATGTTGTTTATTGTAAATTGGTATATATCTCGTCACTGTCATGACTGCGCTGTTGATCGGAACTGCACACAAGACTTTCACCTACTGTTGCACTTGTGTATATGGTCATGTGACAATAAAGTGATTTGATTTGATTTGAAACATCAACTACTGGAAGGAAGCGCTTTTTAAAAGTGAACATTTTAATTCTGGTTAATTTAATTTAAACACAACCGTATCGATTTGCTTCAGAGGACCTTCACTGATCGACTGGAGTCATGTGGATTACTTTTTTGCTGCCTAAATGTGATTTTTGGACCATCAAAATGCTGGTACCCATGTATTTGTATTATAATTACCTGACGGGGCTCTTATCTTCTTCTAAAAATCATTATTTGTGTTCTGCTGAATTAAAACAGTCATACACTGTGCTGTATGGTTTGTAGTTTGTTGACAGATTTAAAATACTGCCATTATGTAATGTAATGTTTTGATATATTGTAACAGTTTATTTCATTTTAATTAATGTATGTCTTTCTTGCTACTAGAATCTTCGTAATTGAACTAAGGCTGTGTTGGAGCTCTATCTAGTGGCGGTTTTGGTATTTTCCACAACACTGTGATTGCTTCCAGGTAAAACAGGAAGTAGTTTTGTGGCGTTCCGTGTTGGCAGCTGTAATGAATGCTCTCCTCATTCGCATCACATTTCTTTAATTCTCAACCTTGCAACAGCATCGACTGCATGTATTCATTTGTTTTACATTCATGTTCATTGCAGTCACTATATGGATACTGTATGTTTTAGTTTAAAATGTAATTTGATCACTGTTTTCTACTGGGGTATTATTAGCAATGCTATGCACCTCTCTCCAGTGGTCTTATTCTTTGGTTAAATAGAAATATTGAATGTTTATTTGCAAGCATTATTGAACATTACACATTTTTATGCTGGTTGGACTTTTTCAAGTGCTGTATTAATTATCTGGACATTGGTATTGAAATAAGTTTATTCCTTTGGTTGTATTTTCACTCCTTACCTAAAACCACTAAACCTGTGGACTAAAGAGTGGAGTGAGGAAGGGGAGTTTAGCTGACTGTCAAACCACTAAGGCTGTGTTGAGGACAGAACATGCACATCTGGGATGGCATCAGAGTAAGTGAATAATGAGAGAATTTTCCTTTTTGGAAGAACTATTCCTTTAAGGTGTATTTTAGAATTGTATTTATTAAAACATCCCTCCCTAACAATATTGCTTAGGTTCAGGCAAAACATTCGTGTTTTAAAATATAAATGAGATGTTAAAAAATGCATCCTTACCAAATCAACGCTTAAACCTAAAGTTTTTAAATGCAGAAGTGAAAATAAAAACACATTTTCTGAAGCAGCTGCATCATTTCAAAAGATATGTTTGAGTAAATAAGTATTTATAAAGTCATTATCAGCCATTAACATCATGATTTGAATGAAAGTGAATAAAACACACAGTTGCTATAGTGTGTCTAGTGTTCATTTCACCTGGAAACTGCAGGGAATTGTATCTGGAGATACGTATAACAAGTTTTGCAAAGATGTATATAGTCATATTTTCACTGAGACCAGGTTGCAGCCAGCTAAGCAACAATATACAAATATACTCTTTATTAAGTAGATCTTTATAAAATAATGTGCCAACCCCACCATGTACCCAAAAGTTGCTTAAACTTAAAAGGTGGTGTACGAACAAAATAAATAATCTGCACCACCAAACTTGATATTGTATGTGCTCACTGTTTAAAGATGTCGTGACTTAAATGGCCCAAAACTTTACTTTATTGTTTGCTATATATTGATAGGTTCACTAACCTTGTTATTGGACACTTTTGGTTGCAGAATAAATTAATTATTGGTGCCAAATACACACACAAATATTTCTACAAAAGCATTTTGTATGATGCTGTCTCCAATGAAACCAGAAGCTTATGAAAATGTTGAAGTTTGATTATCCTGTAGAGGGCAGCAGAGAGTTACTGAAAATGTACAGCAGAAATACAATAGGTTTGCATGTTAGTGGATGTGTATTCAATTAGCCCTAGTTACCCTTGTATAGAGACATGTATATGGCATTCACTGTAGAAAATGGTGGGCTCTCTTGACTCAGAATTTAAGTATCAATGGGCAATTGACTAGCAACCCTAGATAGATCCATTTATCTATGGCAGTACAGCTGAGGGACACACAGGAGTCCACCGATGTCCATTATTTGTACCCAAAGTCTTTGTCTCTCTCACACACACACACACACACAATGACCACCACAAAACGTTATCACCTCATGTTGTTTTATTAGAGAAGGGAAATCTGATAAGTTGCCTTTTATTAATTTAACAAAGAAAAATTCCTTGATCCATAAAACATAACTGGAATTCTATATAAACTGTAGTATAGTAAAGCAGTTTATATAATGTCTGGACGTAAAGAAGCAAATGCAATTCAGGCTACATCAGAATGAATTACCTTGCCTTTCTATGAGGAAGACATGGGATAAATTTGCTTTTTGCAGAGATAATAATTCTGATGAACAGAAAAGAGGGATGCATTAAGACTGTGTTATGTGGAATGTTGTGCAGTTGTGTCGGTCATTATATTATTGTAAAACACAGCGTTCATGTACGTGTCTGTCTTTGTATAAAAACAAAGTTTAAAGTCTGGAGAGAAAAAAAATAAACAATATTACATTAATATAAAATATATCAGCCACAACATTAAAACCACCTGCCTAATATTGTGTGGGTCCCCCTTGTGCTGCCAAAACAGCACCAACCTGCATCTCAGAAGAGCATTCTTCTCACCACAATTGTACAGAACGGTTATTTTCTGAAAAATGTCTACAGTAACTCGAATAACCGCACGGTACAATTGTGGTGAGAAGAATATCATCTCAGAATGCTATACGAGATGTGGGTTGGCACTGTTTTGGTGGTACGAGGGGGACCTACACAATATTAGGCAGATGGTTTTAATGTTATGGCTGATATATATATATATATATATATATATATATATATATATATATATATATATATATATACATATATACATACATACATACACACACACACACACACACTGGTGGCTAAAAGTTTGAAATAATGTTTGCTGTTTATGAAGGAAATGGGTACTTTAATTCACAAAAGTGACATTCAACTGATCACAATGTATAGTCAGGACATTACTGATGTAAAAAACAGCACCATCACTATTTGAAAAAGTCATTTTTGATCAAATCTTCCACCAGCTATCACTCTGACGCCTCACAATTGAGTTATCATGCTAAATTGATCATTTGATACTAGAAAATCACTTGCCATTATATCAAACAGCTGAAAGCTATTTGGTTCATTAAATGATGCTTAACATTGTCTTTGTGTTTTTTTTTTTTTTTATCACGTCTTAAGTACAATATTAGTTCAAAAATGGCAAAAAAAAGAGAAAAAGAAACAGCTTTCTACAGAAACTCGTCAGTCAATCATTGTTTTGAAGAATGAAGGCTGTACGATGCTTGAAATTGACAAAAAAACTGAAGATTTAAAACAAAGGTGTACAATACAGTCTTAAAAAACAAAGGACAACTGACTCTAACAAGAACAGAAAGAGATGTGGAAGGCCAGATGTACAACTAAACAAGAGGATAAGTACATCAGAGTCTCTAGTTTGAGAAATAGATGCCTCACATGTCCTCAGCTGACAGCTTCATTGAATTCTACCCGCTCAAACACCAGTTTCATGTACAACAGTAAAAAGAAGAATCAGGGGTGCAGCCTTATGGGAAGAATTGCAAAGAAAAAGCCACTTTTGAAACAGATATTTAACAACAGATAATTGGAAAAGAGTGTTATGGATCTTAACCCCATTGAACTTTTGTGGAATCAGCTAGACTGTAAGGTGTGTGAGAAGTGCCCCACAAGACAGGCACAACTATGGCAAGTGCTACAGGAAGTGTGGGGTGAAATGTCACCAGAGTATCTGGACAAACTGACAGCTGGAATCTGTCAAGAATCTGCAAAGCTGTCATTGCTGCATGTGGAGGATTTTTTGATGAGAACTCTGAAGTAGTTTAAGAAGTTCTGAAAATGTTGTAATGTTTCATGTTATTAATGTTCTGACTATACATTGTAATCAGTTGAATGCCACTTTGGTGAATAAAAGTACCAATTTCCTTCCTTAAGAGCAGAATCTGTACATTATTTGAAACCTTTGGCTGACAGTGTATATAGGTTTTCTTCTAGGATAACCTGGTACGTGGCTTGATTCATGTGTCCTTCACAAATACGAATCTGCCCGATTCCAGTCTTGCTGAAGCACCCCCAGATCATCACCAATCCTGCTTCAGCAAGACTGGAATTCAGCAAATTCGTCTTTGTGAAGGACGGATGAATCAAGCCACGTCCAATGTTATCCTGGAAGAAAACTTGCTTCTGCTCTGATAATGTTCCCTAACTCTGAGGATTGGTTTTTCCATCAGGACAATGCTTCATGCCACACAGCCAGGTCAATAAAGGTGTATATGGATCAAGACCCTGTAATGGCCAGCCCAATCTCCAGACATGAACCCCATTGAAAACCTCTGGAATGTGATCAAGAGGAAGATAGATGGTCACAAGCATCATACAAAGACAAGCTACTTTAATTTTTGCACCAGGAGTGGCATAAAGTCATCCAACAGCAATGTGAAAGACTGGTGGAGATCATGCCAAGACACATGAAAGCTGTGATTGAAAATCAGGATTATTCCACCAAATATTTATTTCTGAACTCTTCCCAAGTTAAAACATTAGTATTGTGTTGTTTACAAATGAATATGAACTTGCTTTCTTTGCATTATTTGAGGTCTGAAAACATTGCATTATATTTTGTTATTTTGACCAGCAAAAAAAAAAAGCTCTAAATGACAATATTTTTATTTGGAATTAGGGAACAATGTTATCATTATAGAATAGAAAACATTTTTAATTTTACTCAAACACATACCTATAAATAGTAAATCCAGAGAAACTAATAATTTTGCAGTGGTCTCTTAATTTTTTTCCACAGCTGAGTGCATGTGTGTGTGTGTGTGTATATATATCTATATATTAGTATTTGACAAGCAGACTTAGCAAACCAGGAGTGTATAACTGAAACGAAAGTGTCGATTGAGTTGGTAGAGTGTTGCAATGCCATTTGATCAAGTCAGATATACAGTATACTGTATATCTGACTTTTATAAAAAGTGAATATGACTTTTGTATAAAAAACTAATTAAAAATATTCAAATATAAACCTGGGTCCATGTCATGTTCCTTTTAATGAGGAAACCATGTTTGTCCATGCAAATGCAAATCAAAAGAGTACCTTCAACCTAAATTCCACTGAATAAATTCAGGCAAAAAAAAAAAAAAAAAAAAGTGTTTATTCATTAAACAAACTTTGTTTTAACTAATTTTTCTATTTCATCTTGGTCAATTATTGTAGTGCAGTATGGAACAGATTTGAAAACATTTTGAGAAGAAAAAATATATATTTTGAATGAATACCATGACACCAGGTTTCACTTTACAAAACGGTTAGTGGGTTAGGAGTGATGAATTTAATCTAGTTTGCTAATTTACATATATTATAAAATTAGACAAACCAGCAAAATTGGATCTACAGACCTGCATTGGTTGTATGTCAATGAGTTATACAGCTTTATTTTGTATAGTTTGTAAAACCAGTGCTTTTGTGTAAATGTGATTCAATAATTTTGCAGCTACAAAAAAGGTCCAATATTGGATGAACACACATCACTTGCATGCTACATCAAACAACCAGACATTTACTTGAAACAGATTTTGGAATGATTGGATGATTTAATAGCCTGGCCGTGCACAGCCTGAAGAAGCGACGTGACACCCCCCTCTTCATCTCTTGGGCCCACCACCCATTGGAGAAACCGCATGAGTCGGGTGCGCTCTGACTCTGACTATTGTCTGTGCATATGCACCGAACAGCAGTTCAGAGTATTCTGCATTTTTGGAGACCCTGAATGGAGTCCTGAATAGGGCCCAAGTAGGGGACTCCATAGTGATGCTGGGTGACTTCAACACGCACGTGGGAAATGACAGGGCCACTTGTAAATGCATGATTGGGAGGAATGGCCTTCCCCATCTGAACCCGAGTAGATGTTTGTTATTAGACTTCTGTGCTAGTCATGGATTATCTTTAACAAACACCATGTTCAAGATGCTCATAAGTGTACGTGGTATCAGAGCACCCTAGGCCAGAGGTCGATGATCGATTTTGTAATCGATTGTCGAATCTCGGATTGAAGAGGAACAATGCGGGTTCCGTCCTGGCCGTGGAAAGACGGACCAGATTTTTACTCTCGCAAGGATCCTGGAGGTGGCCTGGGAGTATGCCCACCCGGTCTACATGTGTTTTGTGGATCTGGAGAAGGCGTATGACTGGGTCCCCCGGGAGAGACTGTGAGAGGTGCTGCGGGAGTATGAGGTGGGGGGGTCCCTTCTTAGGGCGATCCAATCCCTGTATGTCCAAAGAGAGAGCTGTGTCTGGGTCCTCGGCACGAAGTTGAGTTCGTTCCATGTGGGGGTTGGTCTCCGCCAGGGCTGTGCTTTGTCACCAATCCTGTTTGTGATATTCATGGACAGGATATCGTGGCGTAGTCGGGGTGGGGAAGGTGTGCGGTTTGGTGGGCTGGGGATCTCATTGCTGCTTTTTGCAGATGATGTAGTCTTCGTGTTATCATCGGTCCGTGACCTTCAGCTCTCACTGGATCTCTTGGCAGTCGAGTGTGAAGCGGCTGGGATGAGGATTAGCACCTCTAAATCTGAGGCCATTGTTCTCTGCAGGAAACCGATGGAGTGCGTACTCTGGGTAGGGAAGGAGGCATTGCCCCAATTGAAGGAGTTCAAGTACCTCGGGGTCTTGTTCATGAGTGAGAGGACAATGGAGCGGGAGGTTGGCCGGAGAATCGGGGGCGGTATTGCACTCGCTCTATCGCACCATTGTCACAAAAAGAGAGCTGAGCCGGAAGGCAAAGCTCTCGATCTACCAGTCAATTTTCGTTCCTACCCTCACCTATGGTCATGAAGGCTGGGTCATGACAGAAAGAACTAGGTCACGAGTACAAGTGGCCGAAATGGGCTTCCTCAGAAGGGTGGTGGGCTTTTCCCTTAGAGATAGGGTGAGGAGCTCAGTTGTCCATGAAGGTGCTCGGAGTAGAGCCACTGCTCCTTTGTGTCGAAAGGAGTCAGTTGAGGTGGTATGGGCATCTGGTAAGGATGCTCCCTGGGCGCCTCCCTAGGGAGGTGTTTCAGGCACGTCCAGCTGGGAGGAGGCCTTGGGGAAGACCCAGGACTAGAGAGATTACATCTCCACACTGGCCTGGGAACGCCTCAGGGTCCCCCAGTCAGAGCTGGTTAATGTGGCTCATGATAGGGAAGTTTGGGGACCCTGCTGGAGCTGCTGCCCCTGCGACTTCGGATAAGCGGTTGAAGATGGATGGATGATTTAATAATTTGCACTGGGAACACAGAAAACTATTTATGTTAGGGCATAAATTATCTGCTAGTAACAGTAACATAGTGTTCTGATTTTCTTTTAGGCCCACACCCAAGGCAGCTGTTATAATTTAAATGAAGCTCTGGTATGTGTTCGATCAGTTAGTGATCAATAATAATTTACCCTTGGTGAACTAAAGAGATGACTTCCCTCTCAGTTTAAAATTAAATACTTCTACTCCGTAATATATACACCAATCATCCAAAACATTAAAACCATCTGCGTCCACCTACCAATATTGTGTAGGTCTCCCTCTTGCTGCCAAAACAGTGCCAACTCACATCTCAGAATAGCAATCTTATCAGCACAATTGTACAGAGCTGTTATTTGAGTTACCGTAGACTTTGTCTGTTCAAACCAGTCTGGCCATTTTCTGTTGACCTCTCTCATCAACAAAGCCTTTCTGTCCACAGAACTGCTGTTCACTGGATGTTTTTTGTTTTTAGCACCATTCTGTGTAAATTCTAGAGACTGTCGTGTGTGTGTAAATCCCAGGAGATCAGCAGTTACAGAAATACTCAAACCATCTCATCTGGCACAAACAATCATGCCACGGTCCAAATGATTGAGATCACATTTTTTCCCCATTCTGATGGTTGATGTGAACATTAACTGAAGCTCCTGACCCATATCTGCATGACTTTATGCACTGCTGACACACAATTGGCTGATTAGATAATCACATAGATGATTGTTGGTGCCAGACGGGCTGGTTTGAGTATTTCTGTAACTGCTGATCTCCTGGGATTGTCACACACAGCAGTCTCTAAAATTTATTGCGAATGGTGCCAAAAAAACATCCAGTGAGTAGCAGTTCTGCAAATGGAAGTGCCTTGTTGATGAGAGAGGTCAACAGAGAATGGCCAGACTGGTTTGAACTGACAAAGTCTATGGTAACTCAGATAACCGCTCTGTACAATTGTGGTGAGAAGAATAGCATCTCAGAATGCAATTCTGATATGCAGGTTGGCACTGTTTTGGCAGCACGAGGGGGACTACACAACATTAGGCAGTTGGTTTTAATGTGGCTGAACAGTGTATAGCCTCAAAAACAAACCTTACAACGGTTTTAACTTTAATTTGAACACTGTATGTGATGCTTTGAAATGTTTAATCCAACAGTGGTCATCACTGTTATAGTTGCTGACAATTATACACATTTTTCCTACACAAATCTTTGTTCTTGAAACATATATTCACAATTAAAGAAATAATGTGTACTATAAAGTATGTATTTATCTGTCAAACAAACTTGTTAAAAAATAGATGAATAGATCAGTAACCATATGAATTTGTCCATATGTGAAACCCTTCAGTAACCCTCCATTTAAATAGTTCAGTGTGCTAACAAAAAAATAAAAAAATATTTGCATGTTTAAATTCTATTTTGTAGTTCACATGGGCAGTTAATGATTATTTTACTGACAAAAACAAAATTCTTCAGTCAGTCTTTGATCAGTATAAATGCCTGAAACTGGCAACCTTTGCTCTGTACAATAAGACTTGAGATGCAAACAAACAATAAAAATAAAATGCAAATAAAACTGCAAACAAAGACACTTATCAACACAAACCTGCTTTCTAGCATTCACTTGCACTCTGTCCCTCTATTCCTGTCCCTGTCCATTCACCTCAGAGCAGCATTGTCTCCTGCATTGCAAAGGCCTCCTGCCTGTAGTGTGCTCCTCCAAACAATTGGGGGAGCTGTTGCCTGCCAGAATGCTCCTGGTAGGGTCCTCTGAAGTGGAGCATAGAGTCCGAGATGGCTGCAGGGGCAAAGTTAAACTCCTCAACTGGATGAACGGGTGATAGCTGAGCTTTCTGGAAGCTGGGAGATCGGGGTAATCCCGCCGGAGAGCGGGGAGGCCCCGTCTCCATGTCCCCATACCAGCCCTCTCTCCGCTTGCGTCCCTCATAATGCAGTTCTGTGGGTGGGTAAGCAGGAGACCCCATTAGTCGGGTAGGTTGTTTAAGGTAATACTCACCAACATTGTCCATCTGAGCTGGAAGCTCTGCAGGAGCTACCCTAAGAGGGGGCATGCTGGGTGGCGGCCGTCGGTAGGTTACATAGCTGTTGTTCATCAGTTCTTTCTGTGGTGAACTGTTGGAAGAGGTACGTGCCGTTGTTCCATAGATTTGCTCGGAGTACGGCTGGCTGTACAATCTCTCCTCTGGCCGAGAATCATAGGAAGTGTTGACGGGTGTCATGCCAGGTGGGTAGTACAGAGGTGCACGGGGTTCTGGTTTAGAGTTCATGCTCTGTTTGGGCATCCTAAAGGGAGAGACACTGGTTCTGCCACTAGGGGGACGAGTGGGACTGCCTTGTCTGATAGAAGGTCCACTGTATGGCTGGGCTGGGGGACGAGAGGGCGGCCTTTCCACCTCTATAATCTCAATAACCTCTCCATCTTGTCCCGGGACATTGTCGTATTGCGAGGCGTTGGATGCACGGTTGGAGCCTGGAACAAACCCTCTGTAACGTGGCCGGCGTTGTTCCCCGGTGGCCTCCTCTGGAGTTGGGGACCTGGGCGAGTTTGGAACACCCATAATGGGACTTAATTGGCTCTCACGAAGGCCTGCTGCCTTGACTGCTTCCAGTTTGGTGTCGGAAGGCTTGACCCAGCAAGGTGCAATATCCCTGCGCATGTTGGATCTAACACCGGACTTGTGATTTGTCTGGTTCTGGGTTGACAACTTCCCACCATCTGTGACGGTGCTGTTGGGCATATGGGTTGGGACTCTTTCCTTTTGTGTGTCCATACCCCGCACCTCTCTATCGATCTTGTCCGGATGGTGCACCTTGTCAATGGAGCTGGGTGGTCGACTCTCTTGGTACCTCTTTGGTGAACCATCAGTGATGCGACCAGACTCTATTTGTTTACTGACACTTGTTGTAGGACTTGGACCACGAGGGGCCAGTTCTTCACCAGTCTGTCTAGCTGGCTGCCCGTTAGCCACATGTTTGGTTGCTGCTGCTGCCACCAGTCTTGGAGGCTCAGGGGGAATTTGACCTAATGGTTTCTTAGGAAACTCTTCCTCCTTACCTGTGCAGGTGATAGCAGAGCAGATGATCAGAGCCAACATCAACACAGAAATGCAAAGTAATAAAGACCCCATGAAATTAAAATTAGGAATTTTGTGGCATGGGCCGGTTGTGTGTGTATATATATATATATATATATATATATATATATATGTATATATATATATATATATATATATATATATGTATATATATATATTTAGACTAGTCTTACTAGTTAGGCATCTAAAAGTTTGGTCTTAACTTTTCAGTGTGTGTTGCATAAAAACTGTATTGAGCGTCCAAATTTTTTAAGCTGTTCAGTGTCTTAATTTTCCCACAATTAGACTATCTTACTAATGACAACTGTGAGCTTGTTTTATGCAATAGTCTTTTTATGATGTCTTTAGGTGGTCAGACTAATTGTTAGACGAAGTCTTAATTTAATGACTATGTTTATGCAACCGGCCCCATGTCTAGCTTAAAAAAGGGTCTAAATGCTATAGTGGTCTGCTCCTAAAAGTGGAGAAAATGTACTTAAGCAGATATGTTGATGACTCAATCAGGGGCGTGAACAAATTTTCGCCTAATAAAATGCTCTCTAGAATGATAATGTTCCTCCCCCTAATATAACCTGCCATCAAATAGCATTGCATGTAACTTAAGTATACTATTGAAAGGGACAAGCCCTTCGATATGTTCTAACCCAACATCCTGTTTCATTAAGAATTACGTCAACACAGGAAAAAAAAAAACACATGTCAAGCAGTTTCATAGGGTCTTTTAAACATCAGAATATGAACAAACACTGAGGAGCGAAAGTCATGCAGCTGAATGTCTTTTAGAGGAACCAAACTGCCAAACAAAAAAAGTTACAGTTGACACTTGATCAAATAAAAACATCCACAGCTGGTGTCAAATCAAAGCTCAGACTGGGAACACTGAGGATTGAAGTAGCTATAAATACGAATGAAAATACCAACACAACACACTCAAAGCCTGAGTGTGAACATATAAACCATGTCAAGAAATGATGTATTAGGTACATTTTGGAACACACAGCATATGCACAATATTCAAGTTCTCAGTGAAGGAAACTGAAGAAAACGTCAAGGGAATGATGAATGTTTACACAGAGATACTGATGGTTGGGGCTGCTCTTGGTGTGTGTTGAGAGGAGATTGTGAGGTACAGATATATTGCATACACACAAACCAATCCACATCTCAGAAGGTGCTTATTTTGAAAGAGGATTAACATCTAGGGTCCAAAATGAACAGTTGCCATGCACCAAATGCGAGTAAAATTGTTTTTAGTGAGTAAATAAAACAGTAACTGGCCAATTGGAAACATAGCATTTGGTCTGACCCTTGCAAAGATGAGCTAGTCAAGTCAGGACAAACAGTCAAATTAAGAAAAGTTCAGTGTCTGGTATGCAATTTTTAACATCAGTGTAAAAATACACCATTAGATGGAAGCCGAAAGTTCTGTTCCAAAACCTAGTGAGCTGTCTTTCCTGTCTTTCTATCTTTTCCTAGTGTGCTGCCATCCAAAGTAGAGTCTAGTTAGTTTTTCCGGATGCTGTTACATATTCCGCATGGTCGAGCGCACTAGCAATTTCAAAGTATATTGAGACATAGTGGCAAGCGAGAGACTAAAGTATACTTTGGCCTTAAGGCAACATCCTAACTAAAATAGAACATCATTAATAATTTCAAACACCACATAAATGGGCCTTCCAAAGCATAGCGCACAGGAGACTCAACATTGAATTGATTTGACATTAATATGTTGCTGTAGGTAATGTCGCAATTCTCTTAATATACAGAAAGACAAAAATCCACGCACAAATACTGGATAAAATGTAAATATTTTAATAGGCTGAACAACTTTTCAGTTTAAGTACTATATACCTTTATATACAACAGTTAGTTCCGGCCTTCGAATCTGAATGGACGAGAGACATTCCATGAGTACTGAAGTCTCAGCACATCAGCACTCGGACACTTCACTGTTTGTATCACTCCGATTGCGTTCATGCTGTTCTAAACTAAAGAGGAGCACAGATGTACAGTGGATATACACACCCCTGTTAAAATGTAAAAGAATGAGACAAAGATAAATCATGTCTGAAATGTTTCCACTTTTAATGTGACCTATAATGTGAACAATTCAATTGAAAAACAAACTGAAATCTTCGTGGGGGAAAAATTAAAAGTCTCACAATAACTTGGTTGCATAAGTGTGCACACCCTCTTATAACTGGGGATGTGGCTGTGTTCAATCACATTCAAACTCATGTTAAATAGAAGTCATTACACACCTGCCATCATTTAAAGTGACTCTGATTAATCACAAACAAAGTTCAGCTGTTCTAGTAGGATTTTCCTGACATTTTCTTAGTTGCATCTCAGAGCAAAAGCCATGGTCCGCAGAGAGCTTCCAAAGCATCAGAGGGATCTCATTGTTGAAAGATATCAGTCAGGAGAAGGGTACAAAAGAATTTCCAAAGCATTAGATATACCATGGAACACAGTGAGGACAGTCATCATCAAGTGGAGAAAATATGGCACAACAGAGACATTACCAAGAACTGGGCGTCCCTCCAAAATTTATGAAAAGACGAGAAGAAAACTGGTCAGGGAGGCTTCCAAGAGGCCTACAGCAACATTAAAAGAACTGCAGGAATTTCTGGCAAGTACTGGCTGTGTGCTACATGTGACAACAATCTCCAGTGTTCTTCATATGAATGAGCTATGGGGTAGGGTGGCAAGACTGAAGCCTTTTCTTACAAAGAAAAATATCCAAGCCTGGGTGAATTTTGCAAAAACAAACATCAAGTCTCCAAAAAGCACGTGAGAAAATGTGTTATGGTCTGATGAAACCAAGGTTGAACCTTTTGGCCATAATTCCAAAAGGTATGTTTGGCGCAAAAACAACACTGCACATAACCCAAAGAACACCATCCCCACAGTGAAGCATGGTGTTGGCTGCATCATGCTTTGGGGCTGTTTTTCTTCAGCTGGAACCGGGGCCTTAGTCAGGGTGGAGGGAATTATGAACAGTTCCAAATACCAGGCAATTTTGGCACAAAACCTTCAGGCGTCCGTTAGAAAGCTGAAGATGAAGACGAAGTTCACATTTCAGCATGACAACGACCCAAAGCACACATCCAAATCCACAAAAGCATGGCTTCACAAGAAGAATATTAACATTTTGGAATGGCCCAGCCAGAGCCCAGACCTGAATCCAATTGAACATCTGTGGGGTGATCTGAAGATGCCATGCTAATATATTCCTATCCAAAAAGACTGAGTGCTGTAATAAAATCAAAAGGTGCTTCAACAAAGTATTAGTTTAAGGGTGTGCACACTTATGCAACCAGGTTATTGTGAGTTTTTTAATTTTTGATTTTTAAAGGTGGAAAAAGTTCTGACATGATTTATCTTTGCATTTTAACAGGGGTGTGTAGACTTTTTATATCCACTGTTTAATGTCACATGGAAAAATTAAAAGACACTCTTTTAAAGACTTTAGCCAGCAGGTGGAGGCAAAAGACAATTTTTGTGTGTCATATGAGCCAGTTGAGTTTTCCTCGTTTTTTTAAATTTACTTGTTCATCGAACTGTTGCATATAAGCAATATCACACTCGCAATCATGCGATATGGCCCAAAATCAGCACTGCTGTGATTACCTACATCACACGGACTTCGGCCAAATCCCAGCAGTGCTGATGTAGGTAGAATCTAGATAGATCCTAATCTAGATAGGCAGCTCACTTGGTTTTGGAGTAAAGGAGTACCCGCAAATTCCTGCTGTTATATGAGAAACAACATCCTGGCTTGGTGAGAGGTG
Source organism: Moxostoma hubbsi (assembly GCA_032164185.1). Classification (NCBI taxonomy): domain Eukaryota; kingdom Metazoa; phylum Chordata; class Actinopteri; order Cypriniformes; family Catostomidae; genus Moxostoma; species Moxostoma hubbsi. The sequence continues at coordinate 19,930,952 of JAVLUX010000043.1, forward strand.
CCGTCTAATATGACAAAGAGAGGCAATCTAATAAATGATACTATGAGTGACAAAACGTGAATAGCAGCAAAATAGTTATTTATTCACAAGGCAAAATATATATTTTAATGAAATAATATGAAATAAAGTTTTATGGCAGGTAAGAAATATGCATGAATGGTCATTTTTCTCAATTAATTCGCTCGCAATTGGAGTGGGGCAAAAAGTGGGGCAAAAAGTAAATTTTGGAACCTGTTCACATTTATTGACCACAATGATCATTATAATTATAAATAATCTAGAAATCATAATTATATAATCATCTTCTGCAAACAAAAATGTGACTATGACAATAATTTGTCCGAAACATATTTACTAAAACAAGCTACTTTGTCAGTAACATAAAATACCAACTACTTTTCTTTTGAAAATAGTATTTTTATTGGTTACTGTACTGGTACTGTACAGGTAGGTAACTTTCTTCATAGTATTAGTCCTTGAAAGTTAATTTAACATACCACAAACATTTTTGAAATGTTATTAAGTAAACTTGTCTGTTTTGTGACAGACAGAGAAACAAACGAGAGGAGTGAGACGTGTGTGTATTGGGGGTAGACGAATGAATGGTTGATTGACAGACAGAGTATTCAGTGTGTTTTGCCCACCGGTTGGTTTTGTAGGAGGGTTGGCACCCCCCTTTCCCAGACCCACTAGTGTAAGCCGAGGCTATGTTTGAGGCGAGAGGGAGAGAACTCAGATTAGACACAATACACAGCAGCAGTGAGTGAGCGTGAGACAGAGCGAGAGAGGTGCAGATAGAGTCAGAAAAAGACAGATTATAAGAAGACAGTGTTTTCAGTGCCACTCTACAGATGATTATAGTGTGTTTGTGTGTGTCTTACAGTAGACAGTAATGTACCTGGTGGTGGCAGGTCCAGTTTAGAGCGTCTGAGCTCAGACATTGAGTTCTGAAGCTGTTCTATAACAAAGTCATCCTCAAGAAAGAAATCCTTCGACAGAGTCACCTGCAGAAACTTCACCAGCTCCTCCATGGACAACTTCATGAGGGTCTCTAAAGAACACGCACAAAAGAAAATCAGCAGTTAAAGCTAGAATATGACATGATCCAAGTAAATGAAACTGCACAAGAGAATCTCACAGAGTGAGTTTACATGCACAATTTGACACTGATTATGCTAAATAAACCGACAACATGTAAGGTCAAATAAACGCCTTAAGTCTGTTCTTTTATTGGAGTATGGGCATAAACGGTTTAAGCAAAAAACCATCGCCACACCTAGATTTTTGACCATTACTCCGATTTCACTCTCCACGTAACCAGCTTCACAGCTGTTCTGGCGTCTTATCCATTGTTGTGATGTTAAAGAAAAATACACCAGAGAAAATTTTAGATTTTTGATGTCAGCGTATTACTGCACATGCAAACGCGCTCACAGAGGTTTCATTACTTTTGTGGAGTTTGAGGATGGTGTACGACATCGCGGTGAGAACTCGCTCTCCTTCCAGAATATAAATGTCCCATATTCTCAGCGTGAGCGTAAATGGGGTCTATTCAAACAAACAAACACAAAAACAGACATACAATCAGTAAGAGAATAAATAAGCAAATAATGAATGCTTTTATGTACTGAAAGAATGTTTGAGAGCTCATACCCGATCCAAGAAACACTGAAAGAACCATTTTAATGTGTACAGGCTGGCGAATACCTCTTGATTATCCTGCAGAGGGAAGCAAAGTGTTATTGAACACACAGTTCAGCAAAGCAATTAAAAACATCATTCACATCAAGGGTCAAAGGTTTGACTGGATAGCTTCAGCAGTTACCACCTGCAGGTAGATGTGCTAACAACACCATTATGTGAACAAAAAGCATCTTTCTCCATATATTAAAACTACTTTGGGATGGAATACTAGGGATTTTCTACCCTTTTTCTCCCAATTTGGATTGCCCAATTCCAAATGTGCTCTAAGTCCTCATGGTGGCTCAATCCGTGTGGCGGAGGACGGATCTCAGTTGCTTCTGTGTCTGAGACCGTCAACCCACACATCTTATCACGTGGCCTGATAGTGCTTGTGGAGGCTTCATGCTATTCTCTGTGGAATCCACGCACAACTCACTACGCGCCCCACCGAAAGCGAACCACATTAAAACGATCACGAGGAGGTTACCTCGTGTGACCCAACCCTCCCTAGCAACCGGGCCAATTTGGTTGCTTAGGAGACCTGGCTGGAGTCATTCAGCATTCCCTGGGATTCAAACTCCAGTGGTGGTAGCCAGCGTCTTTACCACTGAGCTACACAGGCCCCTGTAATTAAATTTTTTTATGAAACCCCACAACCACCCCTCCCAATCCCCACATGAGTTGATATACAGAAAAATAAAAGCAAACAAACACACAAACAAATATATGTATAATAATCATAAACAATTCTACTCTCTCCATGCCCCAACCATGAGAGCCCTCCGAAAAATCCAAATATTTGCCCCATTTCCCAACAAACAAATCTGAGTTACCCCATCTTCCCAATGACACCTCTTCAAAAGCCACCACCCTCCCCATCTCCGTGCACCACTCCAGAAATGGGGGCGCATCAGTTGACCTCCAACCCCTCAAAATAATATGCCTGGCGATCATCACACATGTCAGAACCCAATTCTCTATGTGAATATTCCTCACATCGACGACCACCCCATCGCCCAAACCACAAACCACAAAGTCTGGGGCAAAACGAAACCCGATTGCCCACCGTGTCACACACAAAATTCTGAACCTTCAACCAGAATTTCTGGATCTCAACACACCACCAAAAACATCGCCATCCTCCGATTGGCATTGCCAGCAGGTGGGTGTGTCTTTAAAACCAAGCCTATATAATTTAGAGGGGGTCCAATAAAATCTATGTAAAAACTTGAATAGCATAAGATGGTTTACAAAACTAATTTTGTGTAAAAATGTCTATTATTTATGCAATCCATCAAATAATGAGTCCAGATGGACATTCCGTATATTTGGTTGAATACTGCACATTGTTGACTGTGTGGTTCAATGTATACATTCTGCATACAGCAAAACTACTATGAGTAATATGATAGTATGTTATGCTGAACATTGCCATAAACACATGCACACAGGAAATAAAGGAATATAATGAGTGAAGTTCTTTCTCTTTCATCCTCTCAGGATTTTTAATCCATTTACATCAAAAGCCCGACTCACACACAAATAATTAATTAATTCATCCATCTCTTTATTTATTAATATTGCCTAAATATTAATCTGCCCTTTAATGAACCAGGACTGACATTTCTTTGTGAATTCTCAATGTTACATGAGTTCTTGGGGTTTGCCAGCTGTTTAGGAGGGTTTGCTTGGTTAATCTGTGAAATGACTGTAAAACACAGTTTTAATCCAATATGGTCTGACTGAACCAAGCCCTAAAATCATAGTAAGTTCACAGGCAAAGCACAACTTGCACATACTCCTTAATTTAGCTTTATATAAGCAAGCTTGTAACCATATGAATCCATAACTCTTCCCAACTGCTTGGGAAGTTTTTGTCTGTTTGTCAGTCAATGTGAAAGTTTGACTGATTTTACTTTAATCAAGACAAAATTAATATCTACACAATCAGAAAAGTGTCAGAAAATACTGTGGTATTACCATATTGTTTTTGTTTTTTTTCTTCTTTTTTACATGGTACCATATTTTTTTGGACATGTACCATGCTAATACCATGATCGACAAACATTCATTGCAATGTTATAAATCAAATTATAAATCAGTGCTGGTCCTGGATGCTGATCATTTTTTTTAGGTTCAAGTGGTTAAAAATCCAGGTGTCCCATCTTTTGAATGTGATGCAATGCTTTTTAAGAGTGACGTATTGTGTGTGATGAAAAGCAGTGTTCTTCTTACAAGATGTTGTTTGAGTTTAGGCATCATCTTCTGTAGGATATGGTCGTGATGTTCCTGGAAGCGCATGAGTTTAGGGAACCCTGGAACAAAGAAACCTACACAAACACAACAACTTTATCAATGCACATTATGTAAAAAACGAAATGTGTCATTTGGATTTAAAGTCAGTCATGCCACAATAAAGGGGTAAACTTATAGAGGTACATAGGTGTCCACTGTAAATACTATTATAATAAATGTTACACAAAAGAAAATAAGAAATGTCCACAACTTAAAAAAAGAAAAAAAGAAAAGAAAATATGCCAAATACACAGTCACTCCCTCAGCAGCTGTTTTTATACCTCATCACAGCAGTGTTGACTAGTTTATATATACATAAAACTCAGCAAAAATGAAACATCCTCTCACTTTTGTGACCAAATAAATTTATTTGGTCACAAATGCGACCATTTTTAGTCGCAGTTTGGAGCCCTGCACAAGGATGATGATTTATCGACTTTATAGACATTACTTTTTTATCGTCTGTTAATGCTGAACTTCTGTAAAGCTGCTTTGAAACGATGTGTGTTGTGAAAGGCGCTATACAAATAAAATTGACTTGACTTGACTTGACTTTCAACTGCTTTTATTTTCAGCAAACTTGACGTGTAAATATTTGTATGAACAAAAAGATTCAACAACAAAGACATAAACTGAACAAGTTTCACAGAAATGGAACAATGTGACCCTGAACAAAGGGGGAGGGGGTCGCTAGCCCACCCCCTCCAATCCAACAGGTCCCAGACGTGCTCAATGGGATTGAGATCCGGGCTCTTTGCTGGCCATGGCAGGACACTGACATTCCTGTCTTGCAGGAAATCCCACACTGAATGCGCAGTATGGCTGGTGGCATTGTCATGCTGAAGGGTCATGTCAGGATGAGCCTGCAGGAAGGGTACCACATGAAGGATGAGGATGTCTTCCCTGTAACGCACAGCGTTGAGACTGCCTGCAATGACAACAAGCTCAGACCGTTGATGCTGTGACACACCGCCCCAGACCATGACAGACCCTCCACCTCCAAATCCATCCCGCTCCAGAGTACAGGCCTTGGTGTAACACTCATTTCCTTCTATGATAAACACAAGTCCGACCATCATCCCTGGTGAGACAAAACCACGACTCATCAGTGAAGAACACTTTTTGCCAGCGAAGGTGGGTTTGTGCCCATAGGTGATGTTGTTACAACAGGTCTACAAGCCCTCAGTCCAGCCTCTCTCAGAGTATTGCAGACAGTCTGAGCCCTGATGGAGGGCCTGTGCATTCCTGGAGTAACTCAGGCAGTTGTTGTTGCCATCCTGTACCTGTCCTGCAGGTGTGATATTCAGATGAACCAATCCTGTGCAGGTATTGTTACATGTGGTCTTCCACTGCGAGGACGATCAGCTGTCCTTCCTGTCTCCCTGTAGCGCTGTCTTAGGTGTCTCACAGTACGGACATTGCAATTTATTGCCCTGGCCACATCTGCAGTCCTCATGCCTCCATACAGCATGCCTAAGGCACGTTCACGCAGATGAGCAGGGACCCTGGACATCTTTCTTTTGGAGTTTTTCAGAGTCAGTAGAAAGGTCTCTTTAATGTCCTAAGTTTTTATAACTGTGACCTTAATTGCCTACCATCTGTAAGCTGTTAGTGTCTGAATGACCGTTCCACAGGTGCATGTTCATTAATTGTTTATGGTTCATTGAACAAGCATGGAAAACATTGTTTAAACCCTTTATAGTAAAGATCTGTAATATTATTTGGATCTCTACAAATTTATCTTTAAAATACAGTGTCCTGAAAAAGGGACATTTCTTTTTTGCTGAGTTTATATATATATATATATATATATATATATATATATATATATATATATACACACACACACATACACACACACACACACACACCTATCAGAAACAACATTAAAACCATCTGCCTAATATCGCATCTCAGAAGAGCATTCTTCTCACCACAACTGTACAGAGCTGTTATCTGAGTTACTGTAGACTTTGTCAGATCAAACCAGTCTGACCATTCTCTGTTGACCTCTCTCATCAACAAGGCATTTCCATCCGCAGAACTGCTACTCACTGGATGGGTTTTGTTTTTGGCACCATTCTGAGTAAATTCTAGAGACTGTTGTGTGTGAAAATCCCAGCAGATCAACAGTTACAGAAATACTCAAACCAGCCCATCTGGCACCAACAATCATCCATGCAATTATCTAATCAGCCAATTGTGTGGCAGCAGTGCAGTGCATAAAGTCATGCAGATATGGGTCAGGAGGTTCAGTTAATGTTCACGTCAACCATCGGAAAAAATGTGATCTCAATCATTTGGACCGTGGCATGATTGTTTGTGCCAGATGAGATGGTTTGAGTATTTCTGTAACTGCTGATCTCCTGGGATTTACACACACACACAACAGTCTCTAGAATTTACACAGAATGGTGCTAAAAACAAAAAACATCCAGTGAGCGGCAGTTCTGTGGACAGAAAGGCTTTGTTGATGAGAGAGGTCAACAGAAAATGGCCAGACTGGTTTGAACAGACAAAGTCTACGGTAACTCAGATAACCGCTCTGTACAATTGTGGTGAGAAGATTGCTATTCTGAGATGCGGTTTTGGCGACACGAGGGGGATCTACACAATATTATGCAGGTGGCTGTAATGTTGTGGCTGATCGGTGTATAACCATATATATAAAAATGTTAAACAAAAAATGGTTAAATAAATGTATATTAATTAATAGAAAAAATTGAAATACACAAAGTTTGCTAGAATTAAGCAGTGGATTTCTGTGAAATCTGTAAAAAGAGTTCATTAGAGTTGTGTTTGTGATTGAGTGTGTGTGTGTGTGATTGTACCATGCATGGCATATCTCTGTCCAGACAGCAGTTTGACCAGCGCCCAAAAAGCATCTTCCTCATTCATATAGATAAGCAACAGAGCAGTGATCTGACTCATGCCCTGACAATAGCCCACTTCCTACAGATACAATGAGAGAGAATATTTAATGTTCAGCATTTTATAATATGACATAAAGACCTCTATTTTGATGTTATTTTGAGTAATTGAGCAGCCCTGAAGGATTGTGAAATTAGTCTACTTTTGCGCTCTTTATGAAACTTAATGGCTAAATTAAAGCACGTTAAAATCATTGCGATATACACGATATTGGTCAATTTTACATCGCCAGCATAATTATCTCGATTATATGGTTAATATTCAATATATCGCCCAGCCCTGGTTGGACTGAGTAAAAATATTGATTTTCTGATTTTCTCAACTCTCAATTCTTAAATCCTAAGATCGATGTTTTACTCTATGAACAACCCTTCACTACATTGAGAGGAAATCACTTGCATTTGCAACCAATATATGAGCTATGCGACTAAACATGCCTGTGATTTGCCACTGGCTGGTAAATGTTCAGATTTCATTAACCAGTAATTATATAGTTTAGTAGTATTCAGCAGCGAGATTCACTGCGTGTTGACAGTTAAAGTTGTTCTGAGTAATGCGTGTCCAAATAGGAGATCCACGCAACCCATTTATCATTGAATAATTTCGCTTTTAATACCCTTTCTGTTCTTTACAGTTAGTTGTTGATCAAAAACAACAACAAAAATAATTCTAATCACGCATGGCATGGATGAGTTAAGCCATTCGTGTCCTCACTCTTTATATACGTTCATCTACACATGCTCTTTACAGAACTGTCAGTTTTCTTAAAGAGACAGTACCGGATTTAAGCATGTGTTAAAATCAGTTCCTGTATTTGCAGTTTGGCGATTCCACCCACAGATACTGTATCAAAGAGCAATTAATCACTTTAAACACTAGCCAAGTTTGTGTGTCAGCAGATTCATAATAATAATAAAAATAGGCCTATAATAATAATAATAATAATAATAATAATAATAAAACGAGACCAGAGCCAACAGTCCCAGAGAGGCCGGTAGAGAACATAATACGACTCATACATCTCGGTCCGGAGAAGCACAGATGACGATACATAGAGCAGGTAATGGATTGCACACAGCTCATTTAACACTATCAAATTATTATGAATGAGCTGTCTTTATTTATATTGACATTGACAAAATTTGACAGAAAATGAAATCTACTGTATAAGAGGACGCAGACAGTGCATCAACAGGAGAAGACCCTCAGAATTAAATTACACTTGAACCAGCCCATTAGCGCTTTGTGCGTGATTTCGCCAACCCACCTTGTGCAAATTTAGCCCATACTTGCATGAAAATATAAAAAATCTTTATGGCCATGCCCACTGACTTTGTGCATATGACAGATCACACAGAGCTGTGCTTAAGGCATAGCACTCTTAAAATAGGGCCCAAAATCATTTATTCACATTGTGAAATTGGGCTAATGGCTCTATTTGTCTTTAGTGCAAATGCATTTTACTTATAAAAATAAATAAATAAAAAAAATATTTTTGGACAGACATAAAGATTAAAACTGTGTCTGTGATAAGCAAGCTCCACCCACTTTGAAATCTCATTGGTCCAAAATCCCGCTCCACGTAGCTGTTTTGATTGGCTGTGATTGTGTAATTTGTTTCATGATGGAATCTGGAGTCATATTGTGCTTTGTCATGAGGACACTCAGAACACAAGTCCAATAAAATGTGTATACCACTACAAGTCCAATAAATCTAAATGTAAGTGTAGACTTCAAAGGACGTCCAGTGGGAAATCCCCATTGTTACTGGAGCTTACTCCAGGACAAAATTTTGTCTAACAACTTCCTGAAATCAAACTGTCTCTTAATCATTTTGCAGTAGAACGTTTTATTATAGGATCAATATTAAGAATAAATAAAATAGTTGTGGGTATTTTTGACTCACCGTGTTATAAACAGAGTATGCCGTGAGCACATGAAACAGATCCTGCTGTCTGCAACACAGCACACACAAAACAATCATGAACAAGTCCTCCATTCTGCATTTCTATTATATATGTCAATGATCATTTCATTTTAGCACATTTCTCCCTGTGCTCTGCCATTCTCCTTTTTGTCTTTTCCTGTTTTTCTGTCTCCTGGATGTATAAGACCACACTGTGAGAATAATTTGACTCTTTCACATCTCCACAGGTAAATGTCACATCAGTCAATATGAGCACTTTAGCCCTGTCACAATTCAATACTCTAATAACTTGAAGAGAACGGAGGGGTGTGGGTATCTCTCTCTCTCTTGCTCTCGCTCCATTGCTTTCTCAACGTTTTCAATTCACATGTCGGTACAGTGCAGCAGTTTTATGGCCGTGATAAATGAAAGTGTCACTGAAGAGGAGTTAAAAAAATATATTTTACACTCAAGGGCCCTGTTACAAAGAGACAGATTAAAGCCCTACACTAAAAGTGCTCTGTAAAAGATTAACATGGAGGGTCATCATCAGTAGTGTAATACAGTCAAAAGGCCAGCTCAAACCATGTCCGATTTGATTAAATACCAAGTTTTACAAAAAAATAAGTGTTACTGCACAACTCAAAAATAAAGGCTCATTTACCTTACCAATGTTTCAGCAATCAGCCTTTTTCAAGGTATTTTATACGGTTTGACTGGTATTCTCTTTTTTTTTTTTTTTTCATGACTTGCAGTCTGAATCTGAAGTGTGTTTACATAATTGTCACTTTAAAGTAAACACCAAGTATAAAATATTTATCATTTTTTTTGCACTATTCACATTAAGTACCAAGTCAAATCTTTTGGGGGTACATGTTATATCGGTGGACGATATATTATTGGCCAATATCTAGAAAAATCTAAATATAATTTTTGCGTGATTTTGAGTGATTAATTAGATATTAGCTCCAGATTAAAGGGTTAAAAAAGTACAATTATCGGTTATCGGTATCTGCCATAATGAGCCGTGAATTATAAATTATCGGTATCTGCCATAATGAGCCGTGAATTATAAATTATCGGTATCTGCCATAATGTCCTGCGAATTATAAATTATCGGTATCTACCATAATGACCTGTGAATTATAAATTATCGGTATCTGCCATAATGACCTACGAATTATAAATTATCGGTTTCTGCCATAATGACCTGCGAATTATAAATTATCGGTATCTGCCATAATGACCTGTGAATTATAAATTATCGGTTTCTGCCATAATGACCTGTGAATTATAAATTATCGGTTTCTGCCATAATGAGCCGTGAATTATAAATTATCGGTATCTGCCATAATGACCTGTGAATTATAAATTATCGGTTTCTGCCATAATGACCTGTGAATTATAAATTATCGGTTTCTGCCATAATGAGCCGTGAATTATAAATTATCGGTATCTGCCATAATGAGCCGTGAATTATAAATTATCGGTATCTGCCATAATGAGCCGTGAATTATAAATTATCGGTATCTGCCATAATGAGCCGTGAATTATAAAATTATCGGTATCTGCCATAATGAGCCGTGAATTATAAAATTATCGGTATCTGCCATAATGAGCCGTGAATTATAAATTATCGGTATCTGCCATAATGAACCGTGAATTATACATTTTTTATACATTTATAACCTAACCCTAACCCTATCTGTGCATCCCCAAAATTTTTAGAATTCTGTGACATTTTTTTGGGAAAACAAAATTAATTGTCCACATGCAAACAATAAACATAACCAAAAATTAATACAAAATAATTCATTTATTATTTTGACTCATCCCTCAGTTTGTAAACACAAACAAAACACTGACATAATTCCTGTGGAAGGAGTTTGCTCCAAACAGTTCTTTGTGGGTAGTAACATCACATCCCTTTCTGGTATGCTTGTGTGTATCACGTGAAAGTTACTGGGTTTACAGAATTTACATGGTTATGACGAGTTGAAAGATTGGAAGTTATTTGAAGCTTTACAGAAGATCAGGCATTAACAGAAGATAAAACCGTAATGTCTATAATGTCGATGAGTCATCATTGTGTAGTTTGATAAAATACGATTGTGCAGTGTGTTTAAAAATAAGTAATTAAATAATAATTGTATTAATAACCCCAGTGAGCAAGCGACTGGAACACAAAACTGCATAACATGTTGATTAATGGAGAAAAATAACCTTGGGAGAAACCAGACTCACTGTGGGGGCCAGTTCCCCTCTGACTAACATAATGAATATAATGTCAATATTACTTATGTATAGTTAAAATCATGGTTTAAAATTATTAAACTAACCTACGCAGACAATGTTGGAAGTAATCACACTAGTCTTGTGTTAACTTGTATACCATTTACATTTAAAAGTTCCCAGTGCAATACCTTGCCCCATAGACTTCCAGTGTTTTACTGTAAATAACGTTTATGTTTGTATTAATAAACGAAGGGACAAATCAAAATGATTTTCCATGTACAAGCTTACCTTGTATTGAACCCAGAACATTCTTTTAAGAAAAATGTCATTAAAAACTGCTAAACAGTCCTATTATTTTACCTGCAGCAATGAGTTCTTCTTCCTTGACAGTTATGTTGAAATTATAAATGGTGTCAATACAAAACAAAAGATCTAACTCATTTGTATGAAGTTCAATTAGCAACAGTGGGGTAAAACACAAAACAGAGCAATGATGCATATCTGATGCAGTAATAAAATGTAATACACTCACTTGACATCATAGCGGTGCATGAACATGATGTGATCTCTGTATGTACGATTCACATCCAGATCAATCTGACGAATATCAGGAGACAAACTCTTCGCTCTGACCTTCAGTTTCTAGAGAGAAAGATTACACACTCAATATTCACCACATATAATATTTATTAAAGCTGATGTGTAACTTTTTCAATGTTAAAATAACTTTTTCGATGTTAAAATACTGTCTCCTATCCCAGCTTAATATGCAGAGACAACTATAAGCAAACCATTTGTAGATTATTTCCCCTCAAAAGTGTAAACACTGTGTCTCTATGGCTATTTAAACATTACTCTGTTTATCTGAGCAGCCCGTCCATCCTTAAAGATCAACATCAACCAGTGTTTAAGCTTAAATAAAATATCTTAGCTCAGTAGGTCCTTAAAATGCAAGTGAATGAAGCTCCATAGAGAGTCAGCATAAATGTCATTGATGCCACTCCAGCGGTTAAATTAATGTCTTTTAAAGTGACACGATCGCTTTTGGAGCTAAAAATATAAATATTTAAGTACTTTTTTAAACTCTAAATCAGACAGAAGAGCAGAGCTGTTTACAAGTGAGAAGGAAGAATGTTGTACAGAAGCTTGGTTGTTTTTTGGTTTTGATCTGTATTGATCTGTTTCTTTACACACAATAGTGCATTTGTGTGCTTATCCCGGATGTCTCAACCGAGAGGAGAATGTGAGATTACTTCAGTATCATGGCAATGCGAATACATCACACGAGAGACCGCTTGGACTCCACCCTCTCAAGAAGCTTAATGAAAGCATTTAATTATAGCTACAAAGTAGTTATATATTGATATTTTTTCCACACCAAAAGTGACCGTATCGCTTTAGAAGACATTATTTTATTCATTTAACTGCTGGAGTCATATCGATTACTTTTATGCTGACAGTCTGTGATTTTTTGAGCTTCAAAATAGCTCCATTCACTTGCATATTAAGGACCTACTGAGCTAAGATATTTTTCTATTTTAATTTGTAAGTTCTGGTAAAGAAAGAAAGTCACGTACACCTGGAATATTAAGAGGGCGAATAAATAATGAGAGAATGTTAATTTGTGGGTGAACTATCCCTTTAAAGTATCCATTTCAAATTGTTTTTATAAGTAAAAGTAATTTTATTTTTCCAAACAATTTGGACAAATTAGCAGTAAAAAAAGCTAACTTGAGCCAAAAGGTGAGTAGTTTGCATCCCTGTATATGTTTAAATACTGTATACTAGAGGTTGACAGATTTTTCAGATACTGATAACTAAGGTGATGGAAAAGGCTGATAACCGATTAATCTGCTGATAGCTTTTAAAACCATTCATAGAATGTCCAAAAGAAATCTTATTCTAAAAATAAAGTAATAAATTATTTATTATTTTCTCACCATGACGGGCACAGACAAAAAGTCCAAAATGAAAATCTGAGATGCAGTTTATTGTTCAAACAAAATCCCAATAATAAAAAAAAAAAAAAAACATGGAGCATAACAAGGAATCTTTAAGTACAAACAAGGCTGATATACACTGGGGACTCTTATTTTGCAATGACAAAATAATGGGGAAAAAATAAAAACTATCGGCAACCATCGGCATCGTTTTTTTGCCGATAACAATAGTTCCAAAAAGCGACTATCGGCACCGATTAATCGGTAAAACCGATAAATTGGTCTACCTCTAATTTAGATAGATAGATAGATAGACAGATAGATAGATAGATAGATAGATAGATAATACACCATTTAGTATACTATACTATTGAATACTAAATCAATATGTTTGTTAACCAATAGCAGATGGAGTTATTTCTGGAATTACATTTGGTTACGCTAGTGTTGCAGAAATTAAAAACTTCAACTTTAATAATGTCTGAAAATCTTATTTTATTTACATTGCATATTGTGGTAATAATTTTTTTATGGTCCCATTTTATTTTAGGGTTCTTTAACTATTGTGCACCTACATTACAAAATGAAGCATTTGATACAATGCACTTAGTGTAAACAGAATTCAGTTAGAATATGGACTGCAAGTTGTGTTTTCTGTCCAGTCAGACTGATCTGTTGTCCGTTTGCAGTGATATTTTCCTATGCTGTGTGTGTGTGTGTGTGTGTGTGTGTGTGTGTGTGTGTGTGTGTCAAACCACATAAGTGGTACATTCAAAACCTCGGGAACTGGCTATTTCAGAAAGTCATACTTAAGCATAGAACTTGTGCTTGCCTATTTTACACACACTTCTGTCAAATCAAAACTACAGTAGCTCTTAAGCAAGTCTTGAATAAGCTGGATCAACTAAGTGTGTGTGTGTGTTTACCTCATAGAAATCCTTCTTCTCCTCCTTAATTTTGGGGATGTCGAGAAGCAGACACCAAACCTGACCTCTGAGCTGCAGTGGAATTCCCTTATAGATCCTTCTTACCAGCTACACACAAGACAAAAAAATCTCATGTAAGTGTGTTTTTTTTTTTCAGATCTATTAATCGAAGTTGCCGAATTGAGAGGAAGTTAAGAGTTCACACATGCAGTACGCTTTATATCTTTGTTGAGATATAAGGTGTGGCCGGGCCGTGAGGGTGCACCCCTGGCACTGAGTTGCCCCAATCAGCAGGAAAGAGAGATAAGGAGCACACGGGGACACCAGAGGGAGGGAGAGAGAGGCACCCTCCTCGGGTGAGAACCGGGAGAGAACCGGATTGTTTTTCTTTTTCCTCTCTCTCTCAGGCTCTCCTGCACTATTTCTCTCTCCCCTCTCCCTCCCCTGGTCCTACTCTGATTTCCCAGGAGGCGGGAAAGACCAATCGGCAGGGGAATGGTCGAAGGGGCAACTCCTCCCCTCCAGGAAGGATGGGGAGGGAGTAGGTCAGGCCGGTTGATTTCCCGGCCTGAATTGGGCATTGGGGGTATTTGACGAGGAGGAGGGCATGGCCAGGCCGTGAGGGTGCACACCTGGCTCTGAGTTACGATGAAAAGCACTTCTATGTTGTGTTTTGTTGAACTAAAAGTCTTTTGGTTGGATTTCGCTGTCTCCCGCATCCTCCTTCGTTGAAGAGCTATGAACCTGGTTACATTGGTGCCGAATCCAGGGAAGGAGGAAGGATACGCTGTCATGGATTCCTCGCTGCTGCCATCTGCCTAGAGGCAGAGGCAGTACCGCCGCTCCCTATAAGCAAACTATGCAGTCTGTGTAGGGCACCAACTCCCTAGGGGGGCGCCATTTTACCCTAGGAGGGCACCAGGAAGTCCACCAGCTGCCCTTACTTGCACGTTATATTCTTTTCAAGGACCCGACAGCAGCTGCGGAACACAGATGATCGCTTTGTGCTCATATCATGCAACCCAACCTACCCCCCCCCCCCCCCCCCCCCCGCGCGCGTGCGCGGCGGCCATGGGCGGAGGAGCCTGCTGCCGTCCACCAGGAGAGAACTGGATTGTTTTTCTTTTTCCTCTCTCTCTCAGGCTCTCCTGCACTATTTCTCTCTCCCCTCTCCCTCCCCTGGTCCTACTCTGATTTCCCAGGAGGCGGAAAAGACCAAACGGCAGGGGAATGGTCGAAGGGGCAACTCCTCCCCTCCAGGAAGGATGGGGAGGGAGTAGGTCAGGCCGGTTGATTTCCCGGCCTGAATTGGGCATTGGGGGTATGTGACGAGGAGGAGGGCATGGCCAGGCCGTGAGGGTGCACACCTGGCTCTGAGTTGCCCTAATGAGCGGGAGAGAGAGATAAGGATCAGCCAGGGATACCAGAGGGTGAGAGAGAGGCACGCAGCAGTGTTTGTATGCATGCCTTTATGTTTTGGTTATGCTGAAAAGCACTTTTATGTTGTATTTTATTGAATTAAAAATCTCATGGTTGGATTTCACCATCTCCCGCTTCCTCCTCTGTTGAAGAGCTACGAACCTTGTTACATAGACATAACAGCAGTAGGAGTGAGTGTGTCTCACAGGTAATTGTGCAGTCAGTGAAGATTAAACTCCCATCAGAGGGCAGATTAAGAGCTCAAAAGCAAAATGCTGAACCAACAAAAGCTAATGGCCGGCGTGAATCGTCTCTACGCTACAATAAAACTCACCCCACTGAAACAGAAAGAGAGAGTGATGTATGACTGTGGCGGGGGGAGAGGTGAATGAGAGGAATGAACACTCTTCCGTTTTCTCTTTACATCTGTCCACATTACTGCAGCTAAGTGAATTCCTGAACATCTTTTTCCCCCTCAGGGCACATCTGAGACTGTGTATGTGTGAAATTGATGGCTGCTGAGTAGCTCATTCACGATAATGATAAAGATGATATTAACAATCTTTGGGAGAGCTCTTGAGGTAATTATTAACTGACGGCAGCACATATCCCACAACCACACGGCGAAGGAGTGGGTGTGTGATTCTGTGTCTAATCTCGCCTAACACTGTGAAACAAGACGATTAAGAGTGTTTGCTTGTTTGAACGAAACAAGACATTACAAATCGGCAGGTGTCTGAGTGATTATTTGTGTGATTTATATGTTGATGCAATATTGGTTTTGTAATTGCAAATATGTTGGAAGACTCCATCTGTGAGACAAAAAACAAACACTTTATACAAGATGTCTGAATGTGTGTGTTTGTGAGCTGTGTATGGAAAAACTCAACACACATGTGCTGAACAATACTATATTATAAAGCTATAGCGCAGCTATATAGATTAGCTATAGTAGCAATAGTCACCTTAAAGGAATATTCCAGGTTCAACACAACTTAGGCTCAATCTAGAGCATTTTTGTCATAATATTGATTACCACAAAAACGTATTTCGACTCGTCCCTCTTTTCTTTAAATCAAGATTACAGTGAGACACTTACAGCGGAAGTGAACGAAGCCAATTTGTGGAGGGTTTAAAGGCAGAAATATGAAGCTTATCATTTTATAAAGCACTTACATTAATTCTTCTGTTAAAACGGATGTTTATTTGACCTGTAAACATTGATTAAATAGTCATTTTTACAGTCGTTTGATTTTTTTTTCCATTGCGCCCGTTTCACATTGCAAGCGTGAGATAGGTGGGAACAGAGCATATTGTTTTGGCGTCCATAATAACAGATTAGGGCATTCACATGCACATGCAAACTACAACTTATGAGCCTGAAAATATTAAAAAAAAAGCTGTTTCTTAGTCTGTTCTGTACTATAAAACATAGGCAGGGTCTATAGGATTCAGCATTACCCAATCACAGCCGAGTTTGCTTTCACTTGTAAACACTTGCACGTGACAGACCCTGACATCGGTAAATTAAAAAATAAAAACAAGTCTGACTGTGGATGTGGCAAAGAACAAAGTGCTTTATGACCCTCAAAATACTTTTTTTTTATAAAGATTCATCCTCAAAGGAAAAAGCCTGGGATGCAGTTGCTTCGGCTGTTTGTGCAGATGGTAAGTTATTTTTATTTAATTTTTTTACAAGTGCGATCTTTTTGATTTGAGGAAAGTTATTAGCGCTTAATAGTTTTTGTTGGTGTTTAAACAAAAAGATATTGCCATTCAATGGCTGAATTTAACTATGTATAACTTCTGACCCACTCCTGATAACCATTTTATAAATGATGGTTTAATGCAAATAAAAACTTACCGTAGTTACATAGAAATCACTTCATTTTTCTGTATTGAGTCGCTGCTGTGATGCTGTAAAAATGTTTCCAGTGTGAAAGCCCTCGCGAGTCTGCAGCTGTAGTAAAGATGTAGTTAAGCTGACACTTTGCTCACGTCTTGCTCAAGTTTGCAATGTGAAACGGCGTAACATCGTCATGGCAACGTAGTTGTAAAACTGGCTATAACTTCACGCAGAAAATTTTAGTAAGTGTTTTATCACACTAAAATCATGTTAACACGCATATTGTTTGTCTTGTGGCTATACTTTTGGAAAAGTGAGTATTTAAAAGTTCAAAAATTGGCCCCCATTCACGTCCATAGTAAGTGCCTCATTAGAACCCAGATTTGAGTTTTTTGTAAAGAATTTTTTTTCTTTACTATTCAGAAATAGTATCACAGCTTGTGTCGTTTCTAATAATCACATTTTTGTGGTAATCAATATTATGCCACAAAAGCTGTCGATTGAGCTTAAATGGTATTGAACCTGGAATATTCTCTTCAAGGTCTTTTTAAACCAGGTTTGATGCAACTAAACAACATGGAAAAATAAAATATTCCTTAATTTCTTACACATTTTTTCGCACTGAGTCTGATGCCATATTTTCAATAAGAAGTTCATAGACACAGGTAGTTTAGTTTTAAAATATTAACATCCTTTAAACAAGGTACACTTACTTGAGTCAACACATTAAGTCTTGTTTTACAGTCTTGTGAGTTTTATGCTAAAAACATGAAAAACTGTTTGTCAATTGGGTAAATAGAAAAATATTATTCTCTCCGGTGAATATGTTTATTTTTCGGGTTTGTGTATGCTACGTTTATAAGCTTTTTGCTTCTAAATAAAAAATAAATAATGTTTTGAATGTTTTAAAAAACAATTAAATAAAAAAGGTTTTGCACATATCTTTTTAAAACAGGAAAAAGTTGAAAAGCATGATTTGTATTTTGTAGGTCTGTTCATTTATCTAATTTGAAATCTGGATATTATACAAACACTATATGCACTTCTACAGCCACTTTTAGTTTTTGAATCAATGCTTTACAATAATATATATGAAATAAATGTGTTATATATGATATATTTCTATAAATGATTATGTGTCAAATAAATGTATTTGGAGGCATTACATATACATATTGATCTAGAATTAATCTGCAAATTGTATTTGATCGACATCCCTAAAATTTTGGTTTTCAAAAAATGTGCATAGTTTGCATGCAATGTGCACAGACCTTTTTCTTACACCATTAGTAAATCATTTTAATTGTTTCAAGCATAAACTTCACAACATTTTGTAAATGTAAGCAAATGTTACTAATTTGAAAGATGTTAAAATATTTCTAAAAAAAAAAAGACAAAAATACTGATTTGAAATGATTATTATTTTGCAATGGTATGGGTGTGCTTTCATGTTCCAAAATAGTCAAGTACAAATTGGATGATTGCACCCTAGAGAGCGACACACTGTACACAATTTACTCTCCTCTCTCTATTAGTTCCACACAGTAATGAACTGCACAACTGTCACGCTCTTAACTCAGGCATCATTACGATTTCTCAGCTGCCGCCAGCAATGTTTGTGAGCTGAAATACAATTTAACATACAGACCACTGCATGGACAGACGGACATACAGCATACACTGCATATATACACTACAGGTCAAACGTTTTGAAACACTTGACTGAAATATTTCTCACAATCTTAAAAATCTTTTGATCTGAAGGTGTATGCTTAAATGTTTGAAATTAGTTTTGTAGACAAAAATATAATTGTGCCAACATATTCATTTATTTTATTACAAAACTAAAATTTTATTAAAGAAAAAAGTTTTTAAAATTGATGACTAAAAGAGATGTAGTGTGTGCGTTCACCTGTTGCCACTCCCAAGCAGAGATGCTGTCAGCTTTCTGAAGATCAGCTTTCTCAGTGGAAAAATAACCGTCCAAGCGGGGGTATTTCTCTCTATTTCATGGTAGCCGGTGCGCAAGAGTCTTTCACTATAGAAACCGCAATCTTCTCCGCCATTTTAAACAGCACATTCTCTCCAATGTGGAAAGTCTGGTAAGAGGTAAGTGCCTTGAGTTGTGTAATTAATCAGTCTGTTGTTTCTCTCAGCTGTGATGAGCCGTAATGCTGATGTTGTTCATTTAAAGCCGTTTAAAGCTATTTCTTAGCATTAGTAGTGTAGTAAAAATACATGCAAAAAGACACATACACAGTAACTCTTACACAGATCTGCACTGCTCTTACACTTTAGTTTAGAATGGTATTAACACAAGCGGAGTGATACACACACGTTGAAGCATACGAGTACTGATGGAGTCAGATCATCAGTGCTCATTGAACATATCTCGTCCAATCAGATTCAAGGACCATAACTAACTGTTACAGATTTGAAACACTTAATGCAGGACAGGGGTTTTGTGTGGAGTGCGCGTTAATGATGCCCAAAACACAGGACAGAGACAGCCAGAGGACTACACCGGTCATTTACATACACAAGATACAGAGGATCTTTCTGAAAGTAATTGAGAGATATAAAGTTAATTTATATAGAATACACCCACCTTGTCACTGTTCTTGTATTTCTCCCAGCTTTTCAGCATTTTCAGCCATTTTGCCGTTCTCTCCACTTCCAGATGCTTTTGCTAAGCACATGAATTACAAACAGAACACACTCAATAAAAAAGTTCAAAAAATCACAGCAATGTTTAATCTGTGCCTTTAAATCAACACTAAACGTACTTAAATGGCTTTTGAGGTCTAAAAGTTTGATTGTACTACAAACTGTTTAAGATTAAAAACCTTATTAAAATATTTGTGGTCACCCAGATACAAACACCAGAGTCATTTTAAATATCTTCTCTCATTTTCCTTCAACAGGAGCAGATAATGGCCTTTTAAGCTGCAATTTTATTCGGTTTCTACAGTTTAGCACTCATTATTACTTTAAAACTTAACACTAAGTGCTGTTGGTCATGATTAAAGATGTAATGACAAAATCTACATCTCAATTTGACATTTGGATTGGACTGCCCAAAAATGGAACTTCAGCAACAAAGGTCACACCTATAAAATGTCTGAATATCATTGCATTGCAAAATACAGTATCAAACCAAGTGGCCTTTTCTCAGGACTACCTTCACTTTTCTGAGCAAGCTTTTTAATGCTTTGTAATGACTTTTAATCAGCTGGTGTATAGGTGATTTTTAGTGGATGTATGAAGTCCATTCCTGTCAAATTCACATTCCTGGAGTTCAACACATTAACTATGGATATGTCCCACAAACATATTACAACCAGAAAGTCTTTTTAAGATAGGTTACACTTGAAAAGTCTGCTTTTGTGCTTTCTTTCAAAGACTTCAAGGCACTAGATTTGATATTTTGTTGCCAAAAAAATAAATAAAAATAAATTCATACATTTTAAATGTGCTGCAAGTGATTTATTTTTATTACATTTTTATTAAATCTCTGTCCTCCCCCTCCACCACCTGACACATCACTGACAGCAGATATCTTCGCCACATTTTTTACAAATAAGGTTACAAGCATCAGCAACCACACCCTGTCAAACACCTGGCTCCTGTATGTAACTATTCTTTCTCTAAAGTATTCACAGCGCTTCACTTTTTCCACATTTTTGTTATGTTACAGCCTTATTCCAAAATTGATTAAATTCATTATTTTCCGCAAAATTTTACAAACAATACCCCATAATGACAATGTGAAAGAAGTTTGTTTGAAATCTTTGCAAATGTATTAAAAATAAAAAAAACGAAAAAAAAAATCACATGTATATAAGTATTCACAGCCTTTGCTCAATACTTTGTTAAAGCACCTTTGGCACCAATTACAGCCTCAAGTCTTTTTGTGTATGATGCTACAAGCTTGGCACACCTATTTTTGGGCAGTTTCTCCCATTCTTCTTTGCAGGACCTCTCAAGCTCCATCAGGTTGGATGGGGAGCGTCGGGGCACAGCCATTTTCAGATCTCTCCAGAGATGTTCAATCGGGTTCAAGTCTGGGCTCTGGCTGGGCCGCTCCAGGACATTCACAGAGTTGTCCCGTAGACACTCCTTTGTTATCTTGGCTGTGTGCTTAGGGTCGTTGTCCTGTTGGAAGATGAACCTTCACCCCAGTCTGAGGTCCAGAGCATTCTGGAGCAGGTTTTCATCAAGGATGTCTCTGTATATTGCTGCTTTCATCTTTCCCTCGATCCGGACTAGTCTCCCAGTTCCTTCCGCTGAAAAACATCCCCACAGCATGATGCTGCCACCACCATGGTTCACTGTAGGGATGGTATTGGCCAGGTGATGAGCGGTGCCCTCATGAGCTCTAGGAAGTATCCTGGTGGTTCCAAACTTCTTCCATTTACGGACGATGGAGGCCAATGTGCTCATTGGGACCTTCAATGCTGCAGAAATTTTTCTGTACCCTTCCCCAGATCTGTGCCTCAATATAATCCTGTCTCGGATGTCTACTGACAATTCCTTGGACTTCATGGCTTGGTTTGTGCTCTGACATGCACTGTTAACTGTGGGACCTTATTTAGACAGGTGTGTGTCTTTCCAAATCATGTCCAAGCAACGGATTTTATCACAGGTGGACTCCAATCAAATTATAGAAACATCTAAAGGATGATCAGTGGAAACAGGATGCACCTGAGGTCAATTTTGTGTGTCATGGCAAAGGCTGTGAATACTTATGTACATTGAAGCCTTTGACACAGTCACCCATCAGATCCTTCTCTCCACCCTCTCTACTCTGGGCATCAGAGGAACTGTGCTTGACTGGTTGAACTCCTATCTCTCTAGAGAGGTAGCCTGGAGAGGTGAGGTATCCAAGCCACATCAGTTACTTACTGGGGTACCTCAGAGATCAGTGCTTGGGCCACTTCTCTTCTCCATATACACAACATCATTGGGACCCATCATTCAGTCACATGGTTTCTCTTACCACTGCTACGCTGATGACACACAAATCTACTTGTCACAGTGACTGCTCGAATCACTGCCTGTCTGGCAGACATCTCGCCTGGATGAAGGAATACCACCTGCAACTCAACCCAGCCAAGACCGAACTCCTTGTCTTTCCAGCCAACCCTGCTGTTGAACTCAACATCACCATGCAGATGGGTTCAACTACAGTATCGCCTTCCAAAATGGTCAGAAATCTTGGGGTAACCATCGATAACAAACTAAATCTCACAGACCACATCTCAATGACTGCAAGATCATGTAGATTTACACTCTACAATATCAGGAAGATAAGACCTTTCCTCTCTGAACATGCCACACAAATGCTTGTTCAGTCACTTGTCATTACTAGACTGGACTACAGTAACTCTCTCATTGCAGGCCTTCCTGCATGTGCAATTAGTCCTCTGCAAATGATCCAGAATTTTGCAATCCAGAATTGCAAATGAAGCAAATTTTGTTTAAGGGAGATGTTTGTGTACATTTTCTATTGATTATATCAGCAGTAATTTATAAAATATTTATAAAATAATGAGAAGAGAGTTATAACCTGCCATATATCCAGATGTGCGTTGCAATTCAGCACACTTTTAGAATGTTAACCCTATTACGGCGTACGTATCAAATATGATACACAATGTTTGACGGCTCCTGTTTCACTCTCTGTTCAAGCTGATATGCAAAACAAATATATGGTATTTTAGTTTCATATATTTATGGCGCCATCTAGTGATTATTTGTGAAAAAATTGGTTTCAGTGTTTATATTGATCTATTTAAAATGGTGGCGGACTTCCGCAAAAACGACTCTTATTTTGGGATAAATGACAGCTTATTTTAATAAAGTCAAAGTGACAATAATTATTATATTGATATATTGATAAGATATTTTTAAATAAGTATTTGCTGAATATAAACAACTTGTGCTTGGTTAACATTTTGTATATTATTTTATTCAAAACGCCAGTTGAAATTACATGTATTAAATATGAAACAACAGGCTTTTGAGGTACATCTCTCAATCACCATTTCATTCCATTCATTCCCACTATAAAAACTGTTTTAAAAATCACAGAGCTTTTTCGGACATATCCACCTTTTTCCAACATCCCGTGATGCTTAGCGCAAAATGTAGGTGTTACTTCCATTGTCAAGTAAACACAGCTGCTGTTGTTGTGCCGTTCGTCCATTCATTGCGGTGTTGGGATTTTGAGGAGAGCTTTTCTGATTTCATGAGGACATACATCAAGCACTATATCAGTGTGTTACTGAACGTTAATAAACTGCCAAAAAAAGTCCGAAAGACAAAGAAAGCGCTAACAAATCTGCCGTGCTGTTTCTCCAGGATGCAGTTTTAATGAGATTTAATCTAAGCACAAACGAAACATTTCGAGCAAAATTATCAGTTGTTTTAGTGGAGTACCTGTGTTAGTTCAGCTTCAGATGTGTGTACTTGTCACCTTGCATGTTCAAATCAGACAGACACAAGAGTTTAATGTCAAAAAATTTGAATTTTCTGACAATTCTTTCATATGTCAGGCTTTACAGGGTATGTCTGTATCACAATAGTGTATTAATGCTGTTCAGTCTCGGCAGAATGTGTCATATCACGGTGGTCAGCTGCGGTGTATAGCCCTCAGAATCGGCCCCCAAGATTGGAATTGTGCTTGCACATTGCGTTCATAATAGATTTTGTGGACGCTCTTGCCTGATCTGCACAATTCCTTTAGTGAATGGAGAGCTAGAGAGCGTGTGCTAATAAAGGGCGCATTTACAGAGAGCAATTCATTCTTAGCGAATTCCCCCCACAGTATTTAAAAATCTTTATAAAGTAAAAATTCTAAAACCGATTCACAACAAATCTTTTAAAAAGTGTCAGCTGAATAAAACAATGTCCTCAACGAATTAAAAGACAAGCATGAGAGATTATAAAAGGCTAACAAAATAGTTGTTTTGTTGACAGCAATGATATGTCCTTGCACAATTATTTTCCAGATAAAACACTATGGACATGTTTTCACATCTGAGTTTTTACAAACACAGGAATAGTCTCACCTTCTCCTCCACTACGTCATATTGTGGAAGCTCATTCTCACTGAAAAAGAGACAACACATATCCAGGGTTACAAGTGTACACACACACACATTCACGTTTACATAATCTAAATAAGTCTATTATAATTACTGTAGACTAACCAAAACCCTAAAAGAAAAAAAGAAAAAAAAAAGTAAATAGTGCTTCCAATTAAGTGCTTCCCTAGATATATACATATGGAGATTTAGCAAGCTTCTAGCGATGATTTTGTCCCTACAGTAAACCGACACACGTTCAAAAGTTGAGTTTGAAAGGGTCATAATGTCAACAAATTGTTTTCCTTTGGCTACAACTGACATTTAGACATCTGTGTTTCTAAAATATGTTTTAAATATGTCTAGATGTCATTTTAGCCACTAATGTCTGCCACTTTTCAGATAACTTCATGGCTGCACAAGGAGAGAAACAAAGTGTAACCGTAAGTCAAAAACTGGTTATGTTGCTGACATCAAATCGAAAGTCCTGCAAACAGTTTGCATGTACTTCTGAAAAAGGGAATTACTTTGTTTCACAGGAAGTACACTCGCTACATAAATAAACAGCACTATTGGTAACGATGCCCTTATGACCCCCACCCCTCAAACTGTTCAAAGTGCGAGATATCAGTCAGCTACGCAAACAGGAAATGACTCTTTCCAAGACTGCCATTTCAGATCTGATCTGGGATATGAGTTAACCTAGGAGAGCATACATAAATAGCTGAATTTAAAACCTTGTTACTAACGGGTGTCTTCAATTGAGAATGTGTGGAGATTTATTAAGCACAAAATATGGCAACGACGGCCCCGTACAATAGCGCAACTGAAGACCTGCATAATGGATGAATGGGGGGAAATTTCACTTGTTAAACTTAAAAAACCTGTATCTTCAATGCCCAAATGCTTAATAAGTGTTATTAGAGGAAATTGTTACACAGTCAGTTCTGGACAGTGTTGATGTATAGCTTCTCCTTTGCATAGTAAAGGCTTAACTTACATGGGGTGCAGCAGCGAATGCCACTGACCGACAAAGATTTCCCAAAGAATTCCCTAGCCCATGTCATGATATCCATTACAGACAAATGACGGGTTTTAAGACAGTGAAGAAAGATTTTCCCAACTTTTTCAGATTTGGGTTGTAGTCTAATCTTATTGAAAATGTACTATTGATAACAGCTTGGATGGTTCTTTCCCTCTTTGACCCAGAGAACACAACGGCTGTTTTTTTTTTTCCTTTTCCAAAAACTTTTTTAAATGTGGAATTGTTGGACAACAAAACACGATTCCACTGTTCTACATTCCATCTCAGATGAGACCGAGCTCAGAGAATTTGGTGGCACTTCTGGACAGTGTTGATTTATGGCTTCTCCTTTAAGTAGTAAAGCCTTAACTTGAATCTGTGTATGCAGCAGCGAATGGTGTTTACTGACAAAGGTTTTCTGAAGTTTTTTCTAGCCCATGTGATGTGGAGGTGAGGGCCTGGTTGAGCATTCGTCTGGGGAGAGAGGACGCAGTAAGGGGTTTTCACCTCAGATGAATTGCTGGTAATTGCTGTTTCTATGTTCACAGTGAGAGATGGGGGAAATAAAAAGGGTGCCAGACATTAGAGTGTCAGAGAGAGAGAGAACCCAGTTGACAAGCTAAGTGCTGTTTCCGTAAAAGAACCCGCTGAGTGAATTACCTGAAGCTATACCGTTGCACATTCAAGCGAACGTGTTTTATGTTATTAATAAATGTACCTTTGAGATAGATTCACCATCTCTCTTTTCCTCATTCTTTGAACTGGTTACAATCCATTATAAACGAATGATGGCTTTTAAGACAGTGACCATTACATTTATAATCAGATCAATGTTTGGTTTGGCATTGTCCTGTTGGAAAACCACTTCTGAATGCACGTGTTCTCAGGTCTCTCAGACATCACTGTCTAAAAACCCGTCATTTGTCTGTAATGGATATCATGACATGGGCTAGGGACTTCTTTGGGAAATCTTTGTCGGTCAATGGCATTCGCTGCTGCACCCCATGTAAGTTAAGCCTTTACTATGCAAAGGAGAAGCTATACATCAACACTGTCCAGAAGCACCACCGACTTCTCTGGGCTCTTGACTCATCTGAGATGGAAAGTAGAACAGCAGAATCATATTTTGTGGTCCGACAACTCCACATTTAATATAGTTTTTTGAAAACAAATTAACAGCCATCGTGTTCTCCGGACTAAAGAGAAAAAAGGAAGCACACAAGCTGTTATCAGCATCAGGTCCAAAAGCCGGTGTCTGTCACAGTATGAGGGTGTTTCAGAGCCCATGGCATGGGTAACTTGTACATTTGTGAGGGCACCATTATTAACGCAGAAATATATGTACAAATTTTGGACCAATCTGTACTGCCATTTAGATGCCATCTGTTCCAGGGACATCCCTGCATTTTCCAGCAGGACAACGCCAAAACAACATACTGCCTGAATTACTACTAGAGTGCGGATGTTAGATTGGCCTGCCTGCAGTCCTGGCCTTTCTCCAATTGAGAATGTGTGGCACATTATGAAGTTCACAATCCAGCAACGAAGGCCCGTACAATTGTGCAATTGGAGATCTGCATAATGGATGAATGGGCAAAAATTCTGCATGTTAAACCTAACAAACTTGTGTCTCCAGTGCCCAAACGCTTCTCTATCCATCTATCCTTGTCTAATGTTCTATCTTTCCTTTTCAGTCTTGTATCTTTTTCTTTCAATCTCTTTAAAACTATAATTATAGGTTCCTGATCTGCCAGCCACATGCGGTACCCTTTAAATATCCCATTCTACAGTGCTGTTTAAGGGGCCTGGGTGAGCCACAAACCTCCTTGCCAGGACGAGAAAAGAGAAAACAGAATAGTGCAAGAGGAGCAGAGAGACATCAAGATAAGAGCTGTAAAGTGGACTGGTCGGATTCTTTGAGTTCTCTGCTGGGTTTTTACAGTATTTGAAGTCTCTTACTGCAGGAAGCCGAAGCGGTCCACCACTTTATACAGATCATAATTGGCCTCCTCCCATGGCTCCACCTTGGCACCTTCTTTACCCTGAAAGCACAATGAATACACAACAGTGAATGTGGATCAGAGTCCTGACCAGGGGTTCCGTTAACCAAAAGTTCTCCCTCATTTACTGATTTTATGAAAGACTGATGGACAATTTCAAATGCTGTCAGACATTTTGACAGATAAAAAAATAAGAAAACTTTATCACCTAGTAAATCAGTTTTGACTTCACTGTCTCTCTCACAAACACTCCTGCTGCATGTGTGTGTGTGTGTGTGTGTGCCCTGTTTATTGCCTTGTATTAAGATGCATATTAACAGGCGTCATCATCATTAACACCTGGTAGTATGCATCTCTTTTGACCAATTGTGTTCAGATTTCGAGGAGAGGTCTGAATAATTGACTGCATATCAGTCATTACATTATTGTGTGTCACTTTAAGCGGCACATCATTTCAGCCAATTACTTGTATTTAATCTAAGTGCAAACATTAGCCTACGTTTAGAGTAGAATTGTCAGAGTACCTGCATTAGAGCATCTGAGATGCATGTGCTTCTCCTCTGTGACTTTATTGTTATAGGCTATCAGGCACATTGAAGAAGTTCTGTGAACCTGTGCATTTCCGATCAGACAGTTATTTCATTTTAATTAAATTGTTTTACTGCAGTGGTTGATTGATAGGTAACTACTCTCACCCAAGAGTTCCTTGGTTTCACCAGACTTGCGCTTGGGGAGTCAAAACTATCATTAAGCCTATCCACTGTCATGTGTATGCCGTTATAATGGAAGCTACACCCCTGAATATAGTACTTCTAAAATTAAAACAAGTATGATAGATCAAAAGTCCGTCAAAGTGAAGAATAAATATTTTTTCTAGGGTAACCTCTGGTCCAGACACAGTTGAAGGCTTGAGTTCGCGAACCACAAGGCAGAACTGTTAACTTTATATATATTTAAGGCAGGTAATGGAAGTGTGGGCAGCGTGTGGACAGAGTGTCAGCTGCTTGGCTTAAACAGCACATATAGAGAGAGACATCTGGGATAGACATTTGGGTAGAGACAGGTTGGCCTTGCATGCGTTTATGAAAGGAGAGAAACATATGGGCAGAATGCTCACCATACGGATATGCATCAGCCTATTCTAGTGAATACATCTGAATGTCCACAGAAAAGATACACACATTTCTCTGCGGCTTGCAAGACAGACAGAGAAAAAATGAGAGAGGAAACAGCGTCCTTTGGATTAGCGAGAGTTATACAATGGTAATATTATCTAACGGTAAGTATTTTGTGTCTTATGTAACAAAAAATTGCTATTTGGAGCCCCTTGTACAGTTAACAATATATTAGAGACTATTTAAACAATATTTAATTGCCACAGACTTGTGATATGTAAATCAGTAATAAAGTGATTAATGACTTCAAAGATCAGTCAGGAAACTACATGGCACAAGCTGAGTCCTATGAACATGCAGGGCTCTGTTTTCGTGACAGCACAACCACCGTAAATGGCATCCTATTACATTTGTATGAGAATGCTAATTGTTTTGCCTCCACCTGCTGGCTAAAATATGTAATGCCACAATATTAAATGTAGAGACACACAGCAGCTCTTAACACATCTGCACTGCTCTTACACTTTAGTTTTGACAGCATGAACACAAGCGGAGTGAAACACACAGTGAAGTGTCCGAGTGCTGATGGTGTCAGACCATCCATGCTCATGGAACGTCTCTCATCCAATCAGATTCGAGGACCAGAACAACTGTTTTACACACACACACACACACACACACACACACACATACACATACACATACACACACACATATATACATATACATATACACATATATATACATACATATATATATATATATATATATATATATATATATATATATATATATATATATATACATATACATATACATATACACACATATATATATATATATATATATATATATATATATATATATACATATACATATACACACATATATATATATATATATATATATATATATATATATATATACATATACATATATATATATATATATATATATATATATATATATATACATACAGTATATTGCATATTTATAAAAACTAATTTTCTTCACAATGTACCAAGACAGAAGGTCCCTGTATATTTTATTGTGAGATCATTTCTTTCACATGTATGGAAGAATCAAAATGGACATTATAAATGAAGAATACCATTTGAATGTGAACTGAATCAAATTGCATCGAAATCAAATTGAATCAAGTGCTTGTGAATCAGAACTAGAGTCCGTAACATACCAGCCCTACCCTCAAAACCCTGCATAATTCACACATTTGGACAGAATATAATTTGATTAATGGCACAATTTTACATTTATGCATTGAATGCATCACTTAGGAATGTCAAAAAAAGAAAGGTAAAGCACTTTACCCACTGACGAATCACTTGATCCCAACAGGACATTAACCTCCTGCACCATATCCTAAATATTTATGTATGCAATACACAATATATGCACTTTGCTGCTATGACAAGAAAATGTAGGCAAATGTAAATCTAATAATAATAAATCTAAAGAAAATATGAAGGTCTTAACAGTTCTAGGAAGAGAGGAAGATTAGGAAGTAACAGGAGAGTGGGAGAGAGAGAATAAATATCTTGCATAAAAACGTGAAGAATGAAGTGTTACAGTGAGGAACCATGCCAAGGGTGCACACACACACACACACACACACACACGTTTATCCTTTTCTCTCTCTCTCTCCTTGATGTCACAGGCATAAATTTACAGTGAGATATGATAATCAAGTTGCACGTCGCAGTGACACACATGGCGGTGAGCAATATTTCTGCCTGCAACACACACCAAGGACACACCCCTCCACCACTGTTTTCTCTCTTCTCCTCCCTCCATCCATCGATCAATCACTATATGCACATATAGCTCAATTTGGATGGCACTAGTTTTCCCAGAGGAGGTTTGGCAAATTTGTTTCACAGGTGTACTTTGTGATTTAAATTCCGTCTAAATCCAACGT
Organism: Moxostoma hubbsi; assembly: GCA_032164185.1. NCBI lineage: Eukaryota > Metazoa > Chordata > Actinopteri > Cypriniformes > Catostomidae > Moxostoma > Moxostoma hubbsi. The sequence continues at coordinate 19,961,296 of JAVLUX010000043.1, forward strand.
GACTTTGCTTTTCTCGCTTAATCGCTGTAAAAAATACATAAGTAAATAATAATAACAATAATAAAAATTAAAAAATATTAAAACACAGAAAATGACCTACTGTTGGGTGTCGTCTGAGAAATGTAATTCTATTTGCTAAGAAACAGGATAGGAAAACTTTTCATTTAATCTGACATTCGCAGAATACCGTAACTAAGTAACATCTTGCTGCTCTGCCTCAGTGCAACTACATAATGGATTTAGAACGTTTTGCCAACTTTCAGTGTAAAATATCAGTTTTGGCAGCAGCGTCAGGTATGATCCCCACCATCTTAATTATATACAGTAGTGTTGCTGGATAACATGGATGGATTCATGCACAAATTATGCAACTGTTTATGCCATCTTAAGTGCATGCTGTCTTTAAAAAAAAAGGTGGATGTAAAAAAATACAAGTTTTGAACATTCTGTATATTTTTTTTATTCAACTTTTTACTCAAATTCTTATTCGCATAATATAATTTCTAATACAAATGCAATAAAATTTTCCACATAGTGCACTTAAACTTTTGAACCGATTTGAACAGTGTAATAACTATATAATAATCACATAAGTCTTGTTTATTTCATGGCCGACTGTAAACAGCCACTCCCACATAAGGAATAATCCAGTGGTCAAATTCTCATCTTCAGAAGTGATATGATAGGTGTGGTTGAGAAACAGAAACATATTCAAGTCCTTTTTTTACTGTAAATCTTCACCTTTGGCCAGCCCTGACCAGTAGGTGGACTCAAATATTGATCTGTTTCTTACCCACACATATAATATAGCTTTTGAAGGAATTGACTTAACCACTGGAGTCATCTGGATTGCTTTTATACTGCCTTTATGTCCTTTTTGGACTTTCAAAGTTCTGCCCACTATTGTGTGGACCTATAGAGCTGAAATATTCTTATAAAAATCTGTAATTGTGTTCAGCAGAAGAGAATTTTCATTTTTAGGTGGACTATCCCTATAACAGTGCTTTAAAGGGGACACATTTTGAGACACAGCTTCTTAGAGAGTTTTATAATGCTGACGGTCTAACATTTACTGTTACTGTCAGATTGTTAGTATGCTAAGCACAGCACTGTGTCGGCACACTTAAACCTACTCTGAAAAGCCAATTAATCCCCAATTAAGCACCTCTGCTAAAATTATGAAATATATAGTACATATCCTCCTGAGCAGAGGTCGACTGATAGTGGATTTTACCGATACTGATAACTAAGTAGGGAGTACCTGCCGATAACCGATTAATCAACCGATAGTTTTTAAAATGGCAGTCGAGTGTGAAGCGGCTGGGATGAGGATTAGCAGCTCTAAATCTGAGGCTATGGTTCTCAGCAGGAAACCGATGGAGTGCGTACTCCGGGTAGGGAAGGAGGTATTGCCCCAAGTGAAGGAGTTCAAGTACCTCTGTGTCTTGTTCATGAGTGAGGGGACAATGGAGCGGGAGGTTGGCCGGAGAATCGGGGCAGCGGGGGTGGTATTGCACTCGCTCTATCGCACCGTTGTCACGAAAAGAGAGCTGAGCTGTAAGGCAAAGCTCTTGCTCTACTGGTCATTTTTCATCCCTACCCTCACCTATGGTCATGAAGGCTGGGTCATGACCGAAAGAACTAGGTCGCGAGTACAAGAGGCCAAAATGGGCTTCCTCAGAAGGGCGGTGGGCTTTTCACTTAGAGATAGGGTGAGGAGCTCAGTCATTCGCGAGGAGCTTGGAGTAGAGCTGCTGCTCCTTTGCGTCGAAAGGAGTCAGTTGAGGTGGTTTGGGCATCTGGTAAGGATGCTCCCTGGGCGCCACCCTAGGGAAGTGTTTCAGGCACGTCCAGCTGGGAGGAGGTCTCGGGGAAGACCCAGGACTAGGTGGAGAGATTACATCTCCACACTGGCCTGGGAATGCCTCAGGGTCCCCCAGTCAGAGCTGGTTAATGTGGCTCGGGATAGGAAAGTTTGGGGCCCCCTGCTGGAGCTGCTGCCCCCGGGACCCGACTTTAGATAAGCGGATGAAGAAGGATGGATGGATGGACTGAATGAAAAAATAACACTAGTAAAATAGTGCTGAACTTTATTACAAAAAAAACATCACTAATTGAACCATGAAAATGTATTGTACTTTTTAAAATGAAATAAATATATAAATATCCATATATATGAACTAATAATCACATTTTAAAATCAGCTGATTTTTAAATTGACAATGTTTCCTTAATCCACAAGAGGGGGCAAAAAATACATAAACCATTGAGCATATGCAACAAATGTGTATAAAGTAAATAAATAAAAAGTATTAGTCAGTCCATATTCTCAAATGTTAAAAAGTCAAAAGTAAAATGAGGGGGAAAACGCTTCAATAGACAGTTCACATAGTGATACTCTTGCACACATTCTTACTACTCCAGACTCAAGCTTCATAATAACAGCGAAATAACACATTTATATGTAGAGTAGCAATATTCACAGATAGAAGTGGTATTCGGCTGAACTTGGTGGTGAAGCGGCTCAGACTATGATCCCAGGCCAGGAGCTGTTCACTCAGCTGGAACACAGCAGACTAAAACTGAATGCAAGGATCTCTAGACAGACACATATTTACACGTTGAACTAATTTCCTGACAAAGCGTTTAAAAAAACATATTGCTTAATCTGAGAAATGCTTATAAGACAGCAAGACGCAATGGCCAAAGACCTCCACCAACTGAAAGGGGCTGTTCACACCGAACGCTTTTGCAAACATCCATTTGTTTTTCTATGTAAACACTCGCTAGATGAACATCTTTGTTTCTGTTTGTTTTTGTTTATTCAGCGTCTCGTGCAAGAGCAATCAGATGCTTTCTGATTTGTTTATACATTTCTCTCAGCTGCATGAAGATATTCATTTGCTAATTTAGATGGTTAACAAATGCTCCCGTCTCATCATAAGAAAAGACCACGATGTGCTGTGTGTGTTTGTTGGCTGGTTATTTAGTAATGTTGACAGTTAGATGAACAGTCAGTTCTCAAAACTATTGAAAAGCAGACCGGTATTGAGATCACTTCTTAAATGTTCCCAGTAAGCGACTCTAACACGAGCAGCATGCGCACGGTGGAAAAGGGAGCCAAAACCTATTGGCTATTTAAAAAAAATCCTGTTTCAGAAGAAAATACACCGATCGGCCACAACATTAAAACCACCTGCCTAATATTGTGTAGGTCCCCCTCGTGCAGCCAAAACAGCATAAGTGTGCATCAAAATAGTATTTGTTTTTCTGAAATTAATTTATGCTGATTTTACTAAATGACAATAAAAATAATCACTGTCTTAACTGGATGTTTTTCATTATTCCATTACAGTAATGAGATATTCTGCATTACAGTAATGCTAATAAAGATTTAATTGTCACAAGAAAAAAAAAACATGATGCAAATGTTAAAGAATATGTTCATTTTCTTTCTTTCTTTATTTAGCTATTTACTTTGAATTTGTGGTGAAATACGACCCAGACATTTCTTTATGAGATTCAACCAAAAGAGAGAGAGAAAAAAAATCATGTTGGATAAAGTAAAAATGAAGACATAAAAAGAAAATGAAATTAAATGACAAGAGTGTGCATGTGCTTTTTTTAGTTGAGATGAGAATCTGGAAGTAAGAGAGCTTATCACAATCATATTAACAGACACGTTCCAGAGTCACAGCCCCCTAATGAGAGCTCAGATTGCACTCAATTAAAGCTGGACATGAGCGGGATAGATATGAGACGTTACAAGAGGGTTGCCTTAAAACAGAGCGACAGCATGTCAGACAGTTCTGGGACAGGTCAGTGGGAGGTAAGAATAGCCAATTATTTTGATGGCAGAATTTGGCTCTGATATTGCAGAATAACCAGAACAACATTTCAGATGCTTTGCAATGATATTGGGCCGATGGTAAGGCCAGTTATGAGCAAAGTATGACTTGTTGAGGGTGGCAAATTCTCAGAACTCTTCGTCACGACTTGATGGGCATCTAAAAAAATGTATTCGATAAATGTGTTTCCATTGCAGATTCAGAGCATGTCCATTTACTGAATTAAAATAAATTAATAAATCAATAAATATCCATGTCAAGCAAGCTTTTTGTATTCATTTTTGGAATATTGTATTGACACGTTGTTCTTTCCATCCAGCATGTTTTTTTAATAAAACAAAATTGGGATGGAAACCCAGCTTATGATGGAAGAAGGTGTTTGGCTTGATCTGAACATGCATTTCTTGGGTTTTGTGTATTTTATCAGTCTGTGGATAGGAGGGTATTTGGCTGGTGTGAATGGCAGCTGTTTTCTCTCACCTTGTCATATTTGGCGAGTATTTCAGCTCGCTCCTGTTCCAACTTCACTGCAGCATCCTGCACTGAGTCAGATGCTGAAGAGAGAGAGAGAGAGAAAGAGATATTAACCATAATTTTCTAATATGAGTAAATAATACAAGTCTAATATGTGAATTATCTCTCTAATAAGCCTACCCAAGAGACATTAAGAGAAATGCTGATGTTCCTCTTTGCACTATGAGTCATTTAAACACACACACACACACACACACACACACACACACACACACTTTTCTAATGGCTGGGACATAGCAACAAGTGGCTTTTCAAATAGGACTGAGCAAGTATGTGCTTCTTAAGGGCACACTGAGTCATTCACATCTAAAGCAAACAACATGGGTATGCATTTAAAGAATGTTCCGGGATTAATAAATGTTAAACTTTTAACAGTATTTGTGACATGCTGACGATTACCAAAGAAATTAAATTTATCTTTGTCCCACATTTATAGTTACACACTTACAGAAGTTGTGTATGGGGCAATTCACCAGAATAAACTTTGGTAAGAGGGAAGTGACATAACGATCCTCAAAATACTGTTTACATAGAGCGCCACTCAACTTTACAGCTGAAATAAAACACGTTTGTTTTACAGGTGCTTTAACAAAAATAAGAGCTTTGCATTTCTGCTTTTACAACCTCTGGAAGGCCTTACCTCATAGACATCCATTGTAAGCGCATTACTGTAAACACACTTACTAATTCTTTTTTTTTTTTTTTTTTTTTTTACAAACTCATGGATGAGCTTAAAGGAATATTCCAGGTTCAATACAAGTTAAGATCAATCAACACTAATTGTGGCATAATGTTGATTACCACAAAAATGATTTTATACTTGCCCTTCCTTTTCTTTAAAACCAGCAAATATCTGGATTCCAGTGAGGCACTTGGAGAACACTTTTAACACAATAAAAAAGGTAAGGAAGGAAGGAAGGAAAAAGTGAGATATAAGAGAATATATATTGTGTTAGGCCCCATTCTCACAGTCAGTGATTTTGTAGCTTATTTCTGAACTTGTTAGTAGCTAGTGAGTGTTCCTACTGCTTTTGCTCTAATGTTAATGGTCGGCTGCACATTTGGCCATAGCTTTAAAAAAATGTGAATAGATATGGGATATATTACTGGTAAAACTAAAATAGAATTCTTATTTGACTAGGATACAGTTGTTTTGCCTCTAATAATGAACTACAGTTGAGCTTAATCAAAGTCTTTCTAACAAGTCAGTCCACTGTCGGCCATCTTTAGAACTCTCTCGGGAGGTTTTTCCAGTCGTAACAGTGCAGCTCATCTCTACTTGAATGGAGAAATCTCAAAAATTGTTGGTCAAGATTATGAACAAAGAACATATTTCAAATCAGCAATACAATCTGATAATACTGGAATCATAAAATCATATTACACTAAAAAAAGGAAATTATCCCGGCTTGTATAGCTAATGTGCACGTGCATTCTAGAGTTGATTGGCAGGTGATATCTGTATCTAAAAGGTGATTGGCTCTTTAAACTGTAAGTTGGGACTTCCTTTCTATATCAATATACCGCTGGGCACTTAGAGCTCGTTGGTTGAGCGTTCCAATTTCTCCCATTCATTTTAATAGAAGTGGCCTGTCTAAATAATCTCTGGCTCAGTGCATCATGATCAAGACAAACAATCTACTAATGTATGACTTAAACTCACTCACAACGTTGACAACATCTAGTACATCATCCCGCAAAAATGTAGCATTCTGGAGAGGAAAGTATTATAAACTGCAGCAATGCTCATTTATATTAATGGATGATCTTTCAATATATCTTTCAATGTATCAATCAAACTACATCAAAGCAATCAATTTGGAAACTGTGCATGTATCATTGTTTTATTTTGTTCATGTACAGTATGTGGTTACAGACAAATTAATAAAAGTGAAATCAATAAGAATAGTGAAATCGATGACAACAACCATCGATTTCCTTGGACACATATCCTGTCGCCAATGGTCGCTCGTGTCGCCGGCTCTCAATGAAAAGTCTCCTGTCGCAAAAAATTGACAAAATCGCTGACAATGTGAACGCTTCTTTAGTCTGCAAAAGTCAAACCTACTGGATATCAGCCTAAACTTTATTGTTGTCTAGCTAGGGTGTATATACACACACACACACACACACACACACACACACACACACACACACACACACACACACACACAGATGGAAACTGTCTGGTCTGGGATGCTGAGTTTGGGCTTTCTGTATTTTGATTTTGCCCTGCTGCTAGTGCAGAAACATGTTTATTTTTCACACGAAACTGGCCAATGAAATGACAGTCATTCATATGGTGTGGCTAAACATTTCCTCTCCATGAATTTGCTTAACTCTGCCATTTCCTGTTTGGCTTTATTCCCTTTCTAAGGGTATTACACAGGCTTCACTTAACACACACACACACACACACACACACACACACACACACACACACCCCAAGCTTTCAGTGTGCCCCTGGGTCAAAGCCAACTAGATTACCCATGCGGGATGAATAGGCTTTTAAAGCCAATGGAATTTTTATAGAAGGATGGAGTGTGTGAGTTTACTTAACAGATGCATGTCTGGCATATAAAAGAAACTCAGAGGAGAAGACAGTCTATAAAACAAAAGATGGCATGAGACAAGAAGAGAAGAGAAGACACAAGACAAACCAACAATAAACAAAAGAGATGACATGGAACAAAATTAAAAGTGAAGACATGGGACAAGACAACAACAAACTAGATGAGAAGAAACAAGATTAGAAGAGACAATAAGACAAGAGAACAAACTAGACGACAAGAGATTGAGAGTAGACAATATAAAAAGAGAGGACAAGACGAGAAGAGACAACATGAGAGGAGAAGAATCAAGATGTTGAGATGATGCGAGGCAACAGCAAAAGAGACGAGAAGACATGACGTAAGACAGAAGAAACTATGAAAAGAGACAAGATTAAAATCAAAGATGACATGAGACAAAAGAAAATAGACCAGAAGAGATGATATGAGACAACACATGAGACGAGAAGAAACTAGATAAGGAGACCAGATTATAAGAGAAAAGACATGAAACATCTTGTCCCATGTCTTCTCGTATCATCTGAGATGATGAGAAGGTACAACATGAGACAATGAAAAAGATATAGACGAGTAGAGACTAGAAAAGACGAGATGACATGAGATGAGACAACAGAAGAAACTAGATGTTGAGATGATGCAAAACAAGAACTAAGGAAAAGACCAGACACGAGACAAAACAGAAGAAAATAAGACACAAGATTAGAGAAAAAAACATGAAACAAGGAAAAACAAACAAGACCAGAAGAGATGATACAAGATTAGAAGACATGAGACAAGACAAGAAGAAACAAGATGAGAAAAGACAAGAGAACACGAGAAGAGATGAAACAAGATGAGAAGACATGAGATAAGAGAAGAAACTAGACGAGAAGAGAAAAGATTAGGAGATGACATGAGACAAGAGATGAAACTATACGCTAAGATTATGCGAGACAAGAACAGAAGAGATGAGAAGACATTACACAAGATGTGAAAGAAATAGACAAAAAGAGACAAGATTAGAAGAGATGATATGAGACAAGAGAAAAAAGCTAAATGAGTATAGGTAAGATAAGATGACATGAGAAGAAACTAGATGCTAAGATGATGTGAGACAAGGACAGAAGAGATGAGAAGACATTATACAAGATGAGAAGAAACTAGATGAGAAGAACCTAGATTAGAAGAGACAAAATGAGACATGAGTAAAAAGTAGACAGGACGAGATGATACGAGACAAGAAGGAAAGAGAAGACGCAAGACGAGAAGAAACTAGATGAGAAGAGACAAAGTTAGAGGAGACAACGAGACAAAGCACAGCACAAAGTCCATGCGCAACACCTTATTTAAATTTTGAGAGTGCTAATTCGATGGAAAATTTTCGTGGCACCTTAAAGCGCAAGTGGGAGTGGGTTTTTGCGCTATCTGTGGGTGTATGCGCGGAAACTATGGGTTTATTGTATCCAAATGAAATTTGCTATTTTTCTGAGAAATAAGTCATTGTGCTAAGATGTTTCAGAGGCACCTCTATTCTCAGTGCAAAGTCAAAACTCAGTTCCAGCATTTGAGTCCTTTCCCAAACTCAGAAAATGCAGTGGAATATCAAATACATCCCTGACAATCACTGTTGTAGCCGTTTAATGAAACAAAAATCTTATATTTGGGTTCAAATTCATGGTCATAGATTATTTTTAAATTATTATTATTATTATTATTATTATTATTATTATGTTATTATTTGCATTTACTTTATAATATGTATTTGTATTGTTCCACCCGTTGTCATAGAGTGATTTTTAAGTCACTGCAAAAGGGACCAGTGGAAGAAGTCGGAGAGTGTAAAGTGTTTGGATTTGTGTGGGTGGTTATGATTTTTTTTATGAATCTTTGTAATTTTAATAATATTTTTGTTTATTTGAAATGCAACTTGAATGCAGTATTTCTCTAATATAATTTTTATTCCTGACATTCAACAAGGATGCTGTTAATGCACAAAATAACTTAAGTACATAATTCTATTGCTCAATGCTAATTCATTGCATACAGCCCATTTACACTAACACATTCTTAAAAATGTGCTGTCTTTGTTTATTACACTGGTGCTTGAGGGAATAGACTGCATAATAAGAAGCTGACGGTGCAATAACTGGAGAAGAACCTTTGAATTAAATTGCTCATGACCCAGCACATTCACCAAACAAACTTGTGACTAAACTTAAGAGCATGTTTGCCCGAAAATACTAAAACATAACGGCCATGACCATCGACTTATATGAAGCATTGGATAGTTCAGCACTTAGCGTACAAATTGAGCCCAAGATGAGAAAATATAAGAAACGAGAAGAAACTAGACAAGAGATGGACGAAACGAGAAGACACAGACCAGAATAAACTACAGATAAGATTTGAAGAGAAAAAACAACATGACAAATTAAACTAGAATAGAAGAGGTGATAACAAAAGTAAGAACAGTAGAATCTGACAAAACACAAGACGAGAAGACATTAGATGAGAAGAGGCAATATAACAAGACTAGATGGCAAGAAGAGAAGACGAGAAAAGAGAATAGACATAGAAGTATATACTCTACATATACAGCAGAATATACACTAAATACAGTAGTCTACAAGGCAGGACGTCTTAATGTTGCCCCTTTTTAACCTCTGGGGCCTCCATGGCAAATTAGCATTCACTCAGCAGCATGTTTTAGCTCAACACTTTTTTTTTTGGATCACGCTCCATACATCAGCCTGACAGCTCACACTGAGCGCATCTGAGCATGAGCGTATTTACAGTGATCCAATGGGGCCTTTTCGGCAGAAATGCTGTACATTAACTGAAAAGCATTTCAAACGTTCATGATGTTCATTTGTCAGATTAACAGTGCTCATTTCATGTGTTAAGACCCAATAAATCACAGCTTCCCTTTCCTGACAATTTCCAGAGTCGTACTGTTGAGCAGAGACACTAAACAAGCTGATATGAAATGCTATTAGAGTGAATTAGCAAGAAAAGACAGCGGCTATAGTGCTATACTCAATTTTGGAAATGGGACCAGTCTCAGTTTACAGATAGTGCTATTAGACCTACACACACAAATAGGTAAGCCTCACTAAAGTTAGCACTCAGGACCTTGATGTAGTTAACGCATGTGTCTATGTGTTCTGGCATTTCACACCAATTCAACAGAATTCAGGAATCTTATTTTTATCCAGCTGTACAGGTATATTCTGCAATCGTGATGCATTTTTGAAAGGATGAAGATGTGCATAGCACAGTGTTGATCTTTTCCTCAGTGCTGTTTAGCATGTTGGGGCCGTCTTCTGTTTTAGAGGTTTTACTTCCTCCACAGGGCTTTAAAATAAAATAAAAAGCCTCACACTAGAATTAAAATGGGTTGCATAAATTTTGCGATCTGCGCCGCATAATCGAGAGAAGCCCATGCACAATGCACATACTTCAGAAACCAGGCTTCAATCATACTGCGAAAATATCAAGTTTTAGTTGAGAAGCATATTTAGGTTCAATAAAGTGACAAACTCGAGATTATCATTTAATTTGAATTAAAAAAAACATGATATTCATACACTAAAATTAGTATAATTGACAATAAAATGTAGAAACCCAAGCAATCACAGTTGGAACAGTATGTTTACTGAACGCAACTCATTTTCTCACAAGCGCCATAACACTTTCTATGGCAAGCGTCGAGGGAATAAATTCACAATCACACACATACACAGGGAAAAATTACTTATGAGTCGCATCCTTATTCAATCTGTTACGATTGTTCGTGTCTTGAGACAAGAGAAAAGAGAAGCAGAGAGAAGTCAGAATGAGCTGGTATTTCTCCCCTCTGCCATTCTGAACCGGTATGTGTGTGTGTGTGAGTGTGTGTGTGTGTGTGTGAGACAGAGCTCCGACTGAAGATAACAAGACCTCAAGCAAAACATTCGGTAGGTGTGTGACACCCTCGGCCAAAATCAGGTTGTTCTGAACTGGCTAGTGAGATGCCGGCTTTAACATACTGTAAAAAGGATAATTTTAGACCTATTTGTTGATTGCGCTGCCTACCGCAACGACGCAAAAATAGCAACCATTCCAGAAATAGAAAGCCCTGTCGCTCATTGTGTGTCGCATCTGGTTAACATTGAAAATATACCTTTAATCACGCTGCGCGTTGTGTCTGGTTAGGGCACGTTGTGAAATTTGGTAGCGGTGCTCGTAATTTTAAAGGTGCACTCAGTAATTTTTGTAAAAGTATGTCAAAGTGGCTTACACTGACACCTAGTGGCATGGAAACTGCATCATTCAAACACAGTAGTTTTCAGTTACCAAATGCCATTGTAGAACTTCACTATGCACAGTAAACCAGGATTAATTTAATCTGGGGCTGTCAAATTAAAATGCAAAATTTGAATATTTGTTGAATTTAACAAAAAAAAAAATGCACATTTGAATACTAAAACTGTGTATTCGAATTTTGGATATGTGCCAAGCACTGACGATGACTTCAGATCAATCGCATTCTTGCGCTAAAAAAGGCTAGACACAGCAAAACTAATAAGAGTTTAACAAAATGCAGGTGTCTCAAGATGATTTTTAAATGTATTTTTAATGAGTCACAGCATGTAAAAAACATTGCTCTTGCATGAGACACTGAATAAACAAAAGCAAAGCGAAACAAAGATGTTTGTCTAGCGAGTGTTTACATAGAAAAATAAGTGGGTGGTTGCAAAAGCGTTCGGTGTGAACAGCCCCTTACATTTGGTGGAGGTCTTTAGCCATTGCGTCTTGCTGTCTTATAAGCATTTCTCAGATTAAGCAATATGTTTTTTAAATGCTTTGTCAGGAAATTAGTTCAACTTGTAAATGTGTGTTTTTCTAGAGATTGTCGCATTCAGTTCCAGTCTGTTGTGTTCTGTCTGAATGAACAGCCCCTGGCCTGGGATCATAGTCTGAGCCGCTTCACCACCGAGTTCAGCCGAATACCACTGCTATCTGTAATATTGCTACTCTACATATAAATGTACTGAATAAAAAAACCAATGTGGTGTTTCACTTTTATTTTGTAGTTTGAGTCGGGGGTAGTATACTGTGGCATCAGTAAATATTGAAGCGTCCCCTACCACCCTCATTTTACTTTTGACTTAACATCTGAAAATGACTGACTAAAACTTTGTAATTGATTTATTTTATGCACATTAGATGAAAATGGAATGCTCTTTTTTAACAGTCAAGAATGTTCTTTGCAATAATATAATGATGTTGAACATGTTATGTATTTAATGTACCCTCTTGTGGAATAAGGAAATAATGTCACATCAGCTGACTTTAAAATCAGAATATTATTTGAATTTTGAAAATATTTAAGGTAAAAATTAAAACTTAGTTTCTCTGCCCAATTGACAGCCCTAATTTAATTAGAATGAAAATGTCCAATAACAGGGCAGTTACTGAGATTAAGCAAGTAGTATTCAGCTAGTTATGTGATGCTAACATGGCTGCCCCCATGAGGGCGCCCCGCCCCATGTAGAATAAAAGAGCTTTTATAAAGTTACTGATATGACTGAACTTTCATCTCACATAAGTAGTCACGATTTCATACATATGTTTCAATATTACTATTAATTTCTTTAGAAGTAAAACCTTTTATATGAAGAAAAAAATACTGAGTGCACCTTTAATATCCAAAAGCAAAAGGCATTTTAAACACCTATCATGACACGAAATGCTGTCTAGGTAGGGAGCTCACTAGGATTAGAGAAAAAGCTTTGCAGACACACTTACACAAGTCTCTACTGTGTAAAGATGCTCTAACAGTAACACATGGTCCTCTGTTCGTTCTTTCACCCTGGCATGTTTGCCCACACAGACGATTCCACTCAGATTCAAGAGCCATCCAGCTTTCAGTCATACACACGCATACACACTGACACTGTCTGACACCACACAACAAAGAATCATACAGCTTTAGTGGGAAGCAGCTCAAACGGACATTCCCTGGCTATTTTTATCAACACTTTAAAATTTATTTATATTTTCTCACTTCAAAACTCCCTCATCACTTCCTGTTGCATGTTCTTCTTTTTTCTGTATATTTTGATGTTTGTTAAGGCTGAAATGATCTTAGAGTGGTGTTTTTAGTCTTGTGATGTCATCCAATGGTCTGGTTCTTTATGATTTCACACACACACACACACACACACACACACACACACACACACACACACACACACACACACACACAATGCAAGGCATTGCACTCAGATACATGTTAAAATACATGCTGTTTTGAAAGTATATCCACAAGAGTTAAACATTACACGTGTTAACATGAGACTAGTGTGTAAAATCATGTCATAGACCATATAAAGCCATTAAACATGCTAGCATAACTTTAGTGCTATATAGGCTATGGTACCAGAAAGGACTGTGATGTAAATCTTCACAAAATACTATTTACTTGGAGCGAACTGGAGCAAAATTACGTTGGTTGTGGTCCACCAAATGGACACTTTATACATAATAGTTCAAATATTTATACTTTACAGTTCAAATAACACGTTTTTCTATTTAAGAATTAAAACATGCACTTTTCTGCTTTTAAACCCTCCAGTACACTTGCCCCAAAGACTTCCATGGTGAGTGTACAGGGTTCCCATAACTTTTGAACAGTACATTTCAACAAATTTACCATGACTTTTCCAAGATGTTTTCCAGTTTCTTGGATTCAGGGGTTTTCAACATGAGGTCCGGGAATCCCAAGGGAGTGCTAGGGGTCTATTTTTTAAACACTTTGTCAGGAAATTAGTTCAACGTATAAATGTGTGTCTGTCTAGAGATTGTCGCGTTCAGTTCCAGTCTGTTGTGTTCTGTCTGAATGAACAGCCCCTGGCCTGGGATCATAGTCTGAGCCGCTTCACCACAGAGTTCAGCCGAATACCACTTCTATCTGTGAATATTGCTACTCTACATATAAATGTACTGAATAAAAACCAATGTGGTGTTTCACTTTTATTTTGAAGTTTGAGTCGGGGGTAGTATACTGTGGCATCAGTAAATATTGAAGTGTCCCCCACCACCCTCATTTTACTTTTGACTTAACAACTGAAAATGACTGACTAAAACTTTTTAATTGATTTATTTTATGCACATTAGATGAAAATGGAATGCTCTTTTTTAACAGCCAAGAATGTTCTTTGCAATAATATAAAGATGTTGAACATGTTATGTATTTAATGTACCCTCTTGTGGAATAAGGAAATAATGTCACATCAGACTTTAAAATCAGAATATTATTTGAATTTTGAAAATATTTAAGGTAGAAATTAAAACTTAAGTTTCTCTGCCCAATTGACAGCCCTAATTTAATTAGAATGAAAATGTCCAATAACAGGGCAGTTACTGAGACAATTTCAGATAAATTGTATTTTATAAATTTAAAAAAGTTAAGAAAAAAAAAAAATATATATATATACATTTTCACATTATTACCATTTCAGTTCAATCAAAATGTTTCTCTTCAGGTTTATACATTTAACATTCCTCAATTATTGGGTAGACATTTTTGTACGTAGACATTGTCAAAGTAGGCGAAATATTTTCCAAATAATTACAGATGCATCTTTTTGAAAATGAATGGCCGATATTATACCGATTTTAACAAAAAACTATAGGCCAATATTTTGCCACTTACTTGCCTTATTTTGTCATCAGATCAAAATTATACTTAAGATTTATGTTTTTAAAAATGTACAAAGAGGTACAAAAGTATTTTATTGTTCTAACTATAACTAATTTTCAGTGAATGGATTGGCTCGGTTGAACACAAAAACGTTTACTGTAACGATGTATGTGTGTGTGTGTGGGGGGGGGGGGGGGGGGTGTTTTGCACTTCAAAAACATTATTGCACTTCTGTTTTTGCAGTTCTAATCTATAGAACTCAGATTTTACATATTATGATAGAACTTTAAAATGTCATATTATTAATTATTATATTCAACATGCTTTCCTTTTTCAGATTTCATTTATTTTGGTAGCTATTTCTTTATCTTACAAAATATTATATATAAAATATATTGTAAATAACCATTCATTTTTCATATGCGTTCATAAGCATGACATCGCTGATATGAAAAAAAAAAAAAAAACATTTATATTGATGGTTTATAATGATGCCAATGGTGCATTCATACAGTTAATCTTTTAATAATTTATTTTACTAATTTACATAACTGCCTATTAATCAACATAATGCTATCCATACCACCCGGAACATTCCTTCAAGCTTTATTGAACCAACTTAATACTAAAGCTCATAGATGGTTGTTTTAGGCCTAGAGAGTAAATTGCAATTGTATTTTCTTTCTCTCAATCTCAATCATGAGAACACAAACTCATTTTAATATTATACAAGGAGAATAAAGTATACTCAATGCTACTTTCATTTTTAACGGTGTTTGCTAAAGCAAGCATGGCTATTTCTTTGCACACACTGAGGGTTTGGAAAAGCATCTTAGTAACCAAAAAGCAAAACCCTGGCAACCACCCAGAACACCCTAATTATAGTGAGTGTTGCACAGGCAAACGCCCGATAAATAAGTAAAAATCTAGTTTTAAACAATAGTGCATTATACACACAAGAGTACACGCTGGAAATATGAGCATGCACAGAAACACATTCCTTTTTTCTCTCAACACAAACTCATCATTTGCTCGCTCGCTCTCATCAGAGTGAAAGTGAGTGTAATGTCAGGCCTGATTGCAGACACACTCATTTCTCGCCTGTTGTTCTCTCCCTCTTGACTCATACATCTTTTCATCCTTGTTTCATTCTTAATGAAAGACAGGACTGAGCAGAGACCACGGGCGCACACGGACGGAAAACAAACCGAATGTCTGACAGCTCAATCTTATGTGTGTATTGCTGTTGCACTCCTACGGTGACACTTTGCTTTCAAATGTAGCTGTTAAGTAATAAATGTTGTGTCAGAGCAAACACAAAAACACATTGTGCAACGTAAAGTCGGCTTTATGACATGCATTTCAACAGGCACATTCTCTCAATCTCGGTTTACCTCTTTCTTTTACTCTCATTTGAACGAGATAAAAAGCAAGAGATAAAAGCTGACATCGCAATGTAAAGCAGTGATATCATAAAGTTGGTGTATAAAAAGACAGGTTATTAATGTCATCGCATCTTACCAGGTTCACTCTCTCCACGACACGTGAGATTTTTGGTCTGCATGAGTGTGACGAACACACACGTCTCAGCTTTCCCTTCTCAACATTTTAAAGTCAACTTTCAACGTCTAAACTAAAAGGCATCCAGTTCAGATATCAGACATGACAGAGAGGCAGAGAAAGAGGAGAAAACAGAGGAGGAATGGTTGCGGAAGATGACAGCATGGAGAAAAAGAGGCAGCGAGACGAGCTTTGACAATACAGCTGTTTGTTTACTTCAGAGACACGTCACATTTTATACCCACACACTACATAGCAGACTGACTAAAAAACAAGAGTGCCTATTCATACAGACACACACACACACACACCATATACAGATCAGACACACACTTTATACAGATCACACATATAGCACATACACAGCAAGACTTAAGTGTACAGTCAATACTTCATAGGATAAAAAAACGATCCAAGACAGAAAGGAGATTGAATTGAGAACATATGAGACTCGTGAAGTTTTCTGCTTCTGGATGTTTCTTCATGAGAGAGAAATACAGAGAGAGAACAAGAGGAAAATAGAGAAAGAACAAGGGCAGGACAAGAGCAGGCAGAAAAGATAAAGAGAGAGAGCAAAAAAAGGAGAGAAGCAGAAATAGACAAGTTTGAGGGACACTCCAATGTTTTTGGCACCATTCTGAGTAAATTCTAGCGATTTTTGTGTGTGAAAATCCCAGAAATAGGCTACTCAAACCAGCCCATCTGACACCAACAATCATCCATGTGATTATCTAATCAGCCAATCATGTGGCAGCAGTGCAGTGCATAAAATCATTCAGATACGAGTCAGGAACTACAGTTAATGTTAATATCAACCATCAGAATGGGGAAAAAATTTTGATCTCAGTGTTTTGGAGTGTGGCATGATTGTTGGTGCCACGGTGAGAAATCATGCCGGAAATCTGTGTTTGGTGCGCAAAGGCCTTTACAGTTTATTTTTGTTAACAATTAATCTATTTTCATTCATAAAAGTTAACAATTGCAGATAAAAAAATCTTACAATTTGCAATACAACTTCATGACTTTAAATTTGTGTGGCAGGTTTGCTCTTGCATTCCTCGCCATTTATTTAACAACTGTCAAAATGACTAAAAAGAAACTTATCTTTAGTTGAAGGGACTGTGGGAAAATTTTGTTAAAATGGTATATCATTAAGGCACATTCGGCACAATATGATTTGGGATTTTGTACAATTCTAATCTTGCATACTAGGACAGATAGTATGCAAATTTGTATGCCCTCCCTTAGAGCAAGCTATAAAAATGAAAGGAAGCAAGTTTGGAAATGTAACAACATAGGCATTATTTATCAGGAATGTTCTGTGTGAAGCCAAATGGTTTCGAAAATGTTTGTATTTTATAAATGTATGCAAAGAAGACAGACAGAGGAAGTGAAAAGATGCAAAATTGATTTTAAAAGAGAAATTACCTCATTTCACACTAGCTTAGAGATGTCAGACCATACTTCCTTAATAAAAACCCTTGCGGCAAACATATGCTTGTTTAACCAGGAGTTGAATCGAGCACAGCTTGCAGGGGGACTTGCGCGGATTGCAACATTATGCCAAGGTTGATCAATAAAGTTTCACATCATTTTGAAATATGTGGGCAGACAGAACAATTCAAAACAGCAGTCTGTTTAAATGCTTCAAGATTGATGTGTTACAAAATAGTGGATGCTACATTGTGGAGCAATTGCACGCACAAAGAATGGAAGAAATATTTAAAAGGTGCAATATACAGTATGTCATACATAATTGACTCACACTTATGAAATTTAAATTTCGTTATTTGCTGGAAATCTTCGCCTCGACTGTCACTCTCAAAACAAAGTAAGGGGTCTGACATCAATGACACCAAATCCCATTGGTTCTCATGTGTTTCAAGACCGATCATTATGCAACATGTCTGAATGTTTTCAACTGAACTTTTTGAACTTTTGCCCTTTTTGGAGCTTGGTAACCTCAGTCCCCATTTATATACACTTAATGGAAAAGATCACTGTGAATGAGTTTGAAACATCATGAGGGTAAGTAAATGACAGAAATGTCATTTTTGGGTGAACTATGCCATTAACAGCATACAAAGACACTTTTAACAATAGAGATGACTTTACTGTGTCCTTGACACACACAAACACACACACGCAGGCATACACACCTGCAAACCTGCCACTGGCACGACGGCGAGAAGGCGACACCAGCTCCTTAACAATCTGCAGCACCTGCATGATCAGACGGGGGTGGAGCCAAGGCGTGTATTAAAGGCGTGACTGGGGGTGGGACTAGAATAGCGCAAAGCCGGAGGAGCTTCATTCTTGACATTCGAGCAACATTACTGAAAAAAGCATCACTTCAACGATAAAAGATTTCAAATAAAAGTCTTGATCAGGACTTGGTAATCGTCTCACTGCTTTTCCATCCATTTCCATTTTTCCCCATTCAATTTATGTGCAAAGAAAATGCATCCAGTGGTAGCTTCGGTCCATAAGCACAATTAAAACTCATTACAACTTCATAATGTATCCAAACTGCAGTTATCATCTCCAGATTTTCATCTTCAGTTCATAAACCATGTACCATTCTAAAGCAGCACAGAGGGTTAAAAACAGCAATGTATCCAGTAAAAAAATCCTGCAGAATTTGCTTTCGGCAGGTCACAGTAGTCTGAACATGAAGGTCCATGTCTCCTTCCTTTGTAGCTTACATCTTCACGCACACAAACATTGTCCTTTACCTACGATAGATTAGCTCTTGCAGTTCTTCTCATTTCACTCTTTCGCAGATACACAAGGTCCTGCATCTCTCCTGTATCCTCCAACAGTGTCAGGTGAGAGAGACCATCTGTAAACGTGCCTACACTTCTCTTTCTCTCTCTCTTTCTGTTCCAAGCAGTCAAATGAATACAGCCAGAGCAAGCTGTGCAACACAGCTCTACTCTATTCTCCTTCTCGCTCTCGTTGATTCTTCACAGCCCAGCTCGTGCTCTGACACACAAGTTCCAGCTTTAATTTAGAGAGCATCTGTTACAACAGACCCTCCCCTTAACTCTCTCTCCCTCAGTTCTAGTCTCTGTTTATGACTTGATGCGAATATGCAAATACTGGTCTAATTTACAGGACATCACATATTCAAGATTGTAAATTTGGCCGGTCAGTGAATTGTGAGGATTTTAATGATTCGGTGTCCGATTTGGAATGCTCAATTCCCAATGCGCTCTAAGTCCTATTGGTGGTGTAGTGACTCGCCTCAATCCGGGTGGTGGAGGATGAATCTGAGTTGCCTCCGCATCTGAGTTGCCTCCGCATCTGAGTTGCCTCCGCATCTGAGACTGTCAATCTGCGCATCTTATCATGTGGATTGTTGAACGCGTTACCACAGAGACATAGCGCAAGTGGAGGATTCACACTATTCTCTACGGCATCAATGCACAACTCACCACGCGCCCACCAAGAGCGAGAACCACATTATAGTGACCACAAGGAAGTTAACCCAACTTGACTCTACCCACCTTAGCAACTGGGCCAATTGGTTGCTTAGGAAGCCTGACTGGAGTCACTCAGCACGCCCTGGATTCAAATTTGCGACAACAGGTGTGAAAGTCAGCGTCTTTACTTGCTGAGCTACCCAGGCCCCAATGATTACATTTCTTAATGATGCCATTAACAATTCTTTTTGTAATTTTGAGAAAGAAACAATGAGCGAGAACTACAGTCTCATGACAAATTGTAATATATATCGGACGAAATGGTTCTACTGTAAGATATTGTAAGGCTTGTATGAAAAGATACAACTTTTATTCCCATTGAGATTCCTGATTTATTCCCATAATCGATACAAAACTTTCAAATTAAAATTTTAGCTAACCTCCTATTAAACACTTTATTTTAAGACAGGACACGTCACTGAACAAATTTGGTTACTCCATATTTTTGCAATACAAATGACTAATGTATGTCAATAATCTGTAATGCACTTCAATAGTCTCATTCCAAACCACAGTATTTTATTCCTTCCATGGTACAAAAAGTTATTTTTATATATGGTTAGGTTTAGGATTTGGTTAAGATGTCAAACTAAAAAAAATATTATTGAGAACCAACATTGTTGGATTGTTTACTTTTCTCTATGAGAGTAAAATTTTTACATTTGTGTATACGCCAACTCGTGCGATTTTGCCATCACATAATATTAGTTTACTATTAATGACTTGTCATGAGCTTGGGTTGGACAGAAGGGTAGCCGCTTGTTTGAATCAGTGGAGGAAGGCAGGCACAGAAAACCTAATGTCAGAATTTTTTTTTTTATATCCAAACCCTTCTAGATTCCCAACCCCAACAGATAGACAGATAATTTAACAGCTGGAGGAGTATGGATGACATTTATGCTGGCTGTCTGTGATTTTTGGAGCTTCAAAAATTAGATCACCATCCACTTGCATTTTAAGGACCTACTGAGCTAAGATATTTTTCTTCAAATGTATTCTGGTGAAGAAAGAAGGTTATCCACACCTGGAATATCTCGAGAGTGAGTAAATAAGTAGAGTTTTCATTTTTGGGTGAACTATCCCTTTAATCACAAAACAGACCAAACCCCACAGTTACATTACACACACACACACACACACACACACACACACACACACCTCTAAGTCAAGTCATTTCTATTTGTATAGCGCTTTTTATAACACATAGTTTCAAAGCAGCTTTACAGGAAATCATGCATTAACAAAAAATGTAACTGCAATATCTATAAAGTCTTAGATTGATCATTATGAAGTTTGATTAACTATGATTGTAAATTATGTATAAACATCAAATGTTTAAATAATAATTGTATTTAGAACCCCTGTGAGCACGCTGAATGTGACTTGCAAGGAACACAAAACTCCGTAAGATGAGCTCTAATCATGCTATTCATCCACTTTTGCCTTTCACAGTGCCTGATCTTGCTCAAGGACAGTGTGTTACCAAAATACGTCATATATGATGTGTGTGTGTGTGTGTTGCGCAGAAATCTGGCGGCGTGTGCGCTGCTGTAATCAATCTTTCATAAAGGGCTCATTTGGCTCTCATTCTACCTCCCACAAATGTGCTGAAAGCATCAAAAGCACACAACACCCAGACACCATTACATCAGTGTTACATCATCACTGCTCACCACAAAATAACACCAGTAACACCATAACTGAATATGGATTTGACCACAGCTATCATTGGACTGTATCTAAATTACTACAGAGCCCTCAGCAAACCAAAATGCAGAGCAACTTCAGCATTACCACAACTTTAAATAATACCTTTGCAAGGCTCCTGGCGTGTTCTTTAAAGTTACTGTAACCTGTTCTTTCACAGAACACTGCACAAACGTTAAACTTGAGCAATAAAAGTGAAGGAAAGAAGGTAGACAGGCAGGAAACTCAACAGAAAGACAGAAATAGACTGATGGACAGACAGCTAGCAAGATAGCTCAATAGTCAGCCAGCCAGATTACAGACTGCTGGTCAAAAAACTCACTCTCACACTCTCTCTCTCTCTCTCTCTCTCTCTCTCTCTCTCTCTCTCTCTCTCTCACACACACACACACACACACACACACACACACACACACACACACACACACACACACACACACACACACACACACACACACACACACACACACACCAATCTGTGGCTCTCGGTCACTGGCTTCGAGACTGTATAACCCAAGAACACTGCAACTTACAGTGAGATAGAAACAAAAAGAGAGAGTTTTCTTAAAACCACACAAACTTGGCCTTGGACTAGGTATCAAAACTCTAAAACAAAAACAAAAGTATTGGTTTGGATATGAGTCTTGGGACTCAGACAAGGCTGCAGTGTATTTCGGCACATTTAAATTTATGACTTCCAAGGTCAAAACTGTCTTGATCTGTATCTGAGCTAGAGGTCTGCAACCCGACCCCGATGGGACCTGAGAAACCGAGTCAGTTTTTCAAGTAGGACTTTGGGTTGGGGTCGGGTTTGTAATTAATGAAAATATTAACAGGCTTACCGAACTTGTTTTGCGCATGCGTTCTCACTCACGGACACATGCAAATGGCTGAGTTAGGGGCCGTGCATACCGAATGTGTTTTTGTGCACGTCTGTTCTGTTTTCCCATTATTAAAACATATGCTGGACGAATGTCTTTGACACCATGTCTCACCATGTCCCAGCGTATTTTAAATGTCAAATTAAAAAGAACTTCACATTTCCAAAATGCATATTGAGACACCTGCGCTCTGCTTCATTCTTTACGCTGCATCTAGGTTGTTTTTAGAGCAGTAGTCACAAAGATTCAACATTCTAAACATATTCAGGATGCATAGAGGGGACTGTTGCATTGTTTCATATTATTCCAGATTGTTCTGCACCAAGTGAATTTTCAGCAAATAAATGGCAAGGCAATGTTGTTTTTCCCCTTCTGGGCTTCTGTGCCTTGTTAAAAATTTGTATGTTTACTGTTTCAGTACTGTTACAAATGTTGCCTATATGCTTACATAAAATCCAGCCTATTGCAACATTATTTGCTAGGAGAAGAAATGAGATAGTAAGCGATTTCGGGTTCGGCCTTAAAATCTGATGGAAACATTCGGGCCAGGTAGGGTAACACATTCTCGGGTACGGGTCGGGTTTCATTTAAAGGCCCATGCAGACCTCTAATCTAGGCCAGAGGGGTCTGGTATTTGTCTGGGTTTAAGCGCATCTGGTATTGGTCTGGGTATGTGTTTTAGGTTGTTTGTTTTTGGTCTGGGAATGGGTCGTATGGTATCTGGTAATGGTCTGGGTATAGGTCTTAAGGCCCAGATATACTTTTCAAAGTATACTCTTTTAACCGCAAGCAAAAGCAAATGCAAATGTGTAGTGCACATGCACACTACTTTGTGCTGCCAACTGCTTTGTTATACTATTAGTGGTCAATGGCAGGCACATTCGCAATGATGCACACAGACAAAGACTGTCCGTTGATCTGAATCTGATCTGTATCTGGCCTTGAGGAATCCAGGTATTGGTCTGGGTATTGGTCTTAGGGTGTTGGCATATGTCTGTATCTGGGCTTCAAGGGGTCTGATATTGGTCTGGGTGTGGGTCCATTGGGTATGGGTCATTTAGGGTCTAGCATTGGTCTTTATCTAAACTTTGAGGGGTTAGGTATTGGTCTGGGTATGGGTACTATGGGTTCTAGTATTGGTCTTTATCTAAGACTGGAGGGGTCTGGCTCTTAGGGTGTCTGGTATTAGTATGTATGTGGGTTTTAAGGAGTCTGGTATTGGTATCTGGGTCTTAAAGAGTATCTAGTATTGGTCTGGTTATGGGTTTTAGTGTATGGTATTGGTCTGTGTATGGGTTTTTGGGTGTCTGGTATTGGTAATTTTCTGGGCCTCGAAGAGTCTTGTGTTAATATGAGTCTTAGCATGTCTGGTATTGGTCTGGGTATGGATTTTAGGGTGTCTGGTATTGGATTTTATGGTGTAAGACATTGGTCTGTGCTTCAAGGGGTCTGACATTTGGTCAGGGTCCTAGGGTGTCTAGTAATGGTCTTCGTCTAATCTTTGAGGGGACTGGTATTGGTCTCTTACTGGGATTTGAGGGGACTGGTATTGGTCTGGGTCTTAGGGTGACTAGAATTGGTCTGGGTATGGATCATATAGTATCTGGCATTGGTCTGTTTCTGGGCTTCGAGGGGTCTGGTATTGGTCTGGGTGTGGGTCTTAGAGTGTCTGATACTTGTCTATCTTTGGACCTCGAAGAGTACGGGGTTATAATCATCTTCATGTGCTGTTTCTATGTCAGTTGGATCTGATCAGTGTGGAGAGAGCAGAAATGAAACCAGCATTTATACTGTCAGATCTGTGGTCTAAACACTCAGCATGTAAGATTTAACCAAGGTGATGAGTGTTCATGTGATAGCACTATTAGCCTAGAGTCCCGGGATGCTTTAAACTGTGTGGTTCAGCTGAGCTTTAATAATGTATGCTGGAGCATGGATTAATTTGATTCAGATAAGCAGAGGCACAGTGAAATCTCACTGCACCGCACTGTGATCAGAAAAAGATCTCTCTTTTATTTACTCTATTCTACTGGCCAAATGCCAGAGACAGAGAGGGGACAGTGGACAGAGAGAACAATGTCATATCCTGTTTGCCACTCTCTCATCATTAGTGTTAAGTTTTACTAAAAACATTTCTCTACAATGATTGGTTATTTTAAAGATACAATGGAATCAAAATTGGAGTATTGTGGATTTTAGTCCATCTAAATGCTAGTGTATTCCTAAAGTTGATACAACAAACTTCTAGCATACACACACATTTAAAATATACTCTACCAGAAAAAAATGGTTATTGAAAGTTATAGAAAATCGTCAAAAAAGAAAATCAGAAAAGAAAGTTGTTTTTGTTGACAATTACATATTTCTATTTAGCCACGTGCTGTCCCGCATACACATGCATTGATGTTGTATTTTGGCTTCGCTATATGCAACACAATTTAAATTCATTTAAACTGACTAATTTCAATTCAGAAGATTCTGGGCTGTCAGTAAAAGGATAAACGTTCGATGTACAGAGTCATGTGACAAAACATGGCACAGAACACAGCGGAGAAACAGCAATAAAACTACATCTGGTAAGAAACCTAATAACATTTTTAACAAGAGTCTCTTGTTTTATCTGATATGCCATTTTTTTAATTTGAGCCATTTATTGCGAAACTCCACGTTGCTAAAAACAATGTACACTATTGTGTACTCAGCACTATTTTCCTTAGAATACTATATTTACAGTGCATAATCACATTGAGAATCAGTGGGTTCATCCAAAAGCTGAAAAAAAAAAATGATTTCAGAGGCTTTATATGGAGAAAGGATACAAAATAAGATACATTTCAAACTGTTCTGAGACCAGTGCAGACAGACAGCACACTTGAGGTTAAGTCATTCACTAAATATAGTGCAAGGGAGCATCCTATAACTTTCCTATATAGCCAACAGCATTCACTCCTAAAATACGATCAAAAGTTCAGTTTCAGGCTGCGGATGATGTTTGGACAACTCAACATGCACACAGCAGTCACACTATGGTCTCAGGAAGTTAAAGGTTTTATTGCCATTATGAAGTTACCAATTTTGGGTATGCAGATGTCCATGTACCCGAGTCACCACCAAAGACCTTTTCTGAAGTAGGAAAAACCCAGGCCTACCTATGAGGAAGTGCATGCAGGAACTGACTACATGTAAAAGGGGAATTTATGTGAGTAGTGATCATTTCAGTATCATGCACCTATGAGTTTGTGTGTGCACCACTGAGTCTCACATACACCCTTGAACCATACTAATGAAGAAATATAAGAGGATATGCTCAAAACTTGAAAACAAGAAGCCAACTGCTGTTGAGTCTACTAAGTCTATACTGTCAGATCACCATGTACAAAACTACCATTTTCACATTTCAGTGTGAGTGTGTGTCCAAAAGGGCACAGGATCCATTTCCTCATGTTCCACTGTTTACTGTGAAATGTAATCACATTCCTGAGTGACTTCCTTCCTGTGATCATCCATCTAGTTAGTTGAGCAAACACACCCATATGCTCAACATCAAACCATGGGCATCTGGATTAAAGTCACATAACAGCATGTTTCTTTAATAACAGAGCTTTGGGTGGCTCAAAGTCAGCTTAAGTAAGAGATTTATTAGTAATGTTTGCCAAGGCAGGCATCACTATTACTGTTGCTCACACTTCGCCTGGTGGACGACAAAACACTCTAGCAACCATCTAGCAAAACCCAAGTATTCTGGCGGCGACTTCAGCACATGCAAACACTACTAACTTTTTCTTCTGAAAGTGAAAAAAATGAATTATTTTTGCAAGTCTGTGCTGTAGAAATATAGAAAACATTTATTTTTTTTTTTTTCAAAATCCGCTTTTTTACGAATGTCAATTAGTGGAACCAGGATTTGGCAATTAAATGCTAATCTGAAGGTATACGCAGACTAATTAGTTCAAAAGATCACTGACATACAAAACTGCAACATAATATTATCATAAGAGCAGAATATTTTGAGTGCATAATAGAATCTCATAATACAATTTTCTGTTAGTATTCTATGAGCATTTGTGACCATAAGATCTATAAAATCCATTTTCTGTTAGCAGCTAGGAAAGCCACCCTTGCATAATTGAACATTATCACTCAGATCAATCATAAACCGCATCTAATCAATCACAGATTAAGAAAAACGTAAAACCGGTGGGGAAAAAATGAAACCGTATCTTTCTCATTATAACTCCCCCCTTCCATCTCTTTTTAAATTTATAGAGATCAGTCTGTCCTGTATGAGTCATCTTGCTAATTAGTGCTGCCACTCACTGGGATACAAGCATGGGGTAATGAGGGTAATTAACTCAACACACACAAACACACATGCACTCTCACTCTGTATCAAAACAACTCATGACCAAGGTCAAAAAATAGCCTAGGTCTAGGTCTCGATGGTCAATTAATTGTTCAATAACCAACATGTTGATTAGTGTGGTTTAATAGTTTATCTAGACTTGTGCACAAAATTAAAAACCACCTGCCTAATATTGTGTAGGTCCCCCTCGTGCTACCAAAACAGTGCCAACCTGCATCTCAGATTAGACTGTTGTGTGTGAAAATCCCAGGAGATCAGCAGTTACAGATATTCTCAAACCAGCCATCTGGCACCAACAATCATGCCACGGTCCAAATCACTGAGATCACTTTTATCCCATTCTGATGGTTGATGTGAATATTAACTGAAGCTTCTGACCTATATCTGCATGATTTTATGCACTGCAGCCTTGTTGGTTGAGCTGGTTTGTGTATTTCTGCTGATCTCCTGGGATTTTCACACACAACAGTCTCTAGAATTAACTCAGAATGGTGCTACAAACAAAAAACATCCAGTGAGCATCAGTTCTGTGGACGGAAATGTCTTGCTGATGAGAGAGGTCAACAGAGAATGGCCAGACTGACTCGAACTGACAAAGTTTTAACTCTGCTCTGAACAATAGTGGTGAGAGGAATAGAATCTATGAATGCTATTCTGAGATGCAGGTTGGCGTAATTTTGGCGGCACAAGGGGGACCTACACAATATTAGGCAGTTGGTTTTAATGTTGTGGCTGATTGGTGTGTATATATATATATATATAATGCTGCATTCATAAAGTATTAAGACCCCTTCATTATTTTCACATTTTGTTATGTTGCAGCCTTATGTTAAAATGCTTTAAATCATTGATGCTTTAAAATATACTCCACATGTAGCAGTGACAGCTTTGCAGATTCTTGGCATTCTAGCTGTCAGTTTGTTCAGATACACAGGTGACATTTCACCCCACACTTCATGTAGCACTTGCCATAGATGTGGCTGTCTTGTCGGGCACTTCTCACACACCTTACAGTCTAGCTGATCCCACAAAAGCTCAATGGGGTTAAGATCCATAACACTCTTTTCCAATTATCTGTTGTCCAATGTCTTTTTGATTTCGGTTTCAAAAATCACTTTTTCTTTTCAATTCTTCCCATAAGGCCTGCATCCCTGAGTCTTCTCTTTTCTGTTGTACATGAAACTGGTGTTTAGCGGGTAGAATTCAATGACGCTGTCAGCTGAGGACATGTGAGGTGTTTATTTCTCAAACTAGAGACTCTGATGTACTTATCCTTTTGTTTATTTGTACATCTGGTCTTCCACATCTCTTTCTGTTCTTGTTAGAGCCAGTTGTCCTTTGTCTTTGAAGACTGTTGTGTACACATTTGTATGACATTGGCAATTTCAAGCATCAATGCAACAATGATTGGCTGACGAGTTTCTAGAGAAAGACGTTTATTTTTTGCCATTTTTGACCTGATATTTACCTTGAAAGACAATGATGTCACATTTATGTGTTTTGCTCATGTTTTGTGTTCATGTCTTTTATTTCGAAAGTTTATTCCTGTTTCATTGCCATGTCATGTGATCTGTCACCTCGTGTGATCCTCTCTTGTTCCATGTGTTTTGTTCTCAATGGTTGGTGTTCATGAGTATTGTTATCTTGTTATCAGTTCTGTTATGTCATTGGTTCATGTTTCATTGTCTTGTTTATTTGTTACCCATGTATGTGCATTTAAACCCTCATGTTTTCCATGGTCCTTTGTCAGGTATTGCTTTGTGTAACGTAGTTAGTCTAGTCAAGTCTATGTTTTGGATTCACATTTGTTTGATAGCATTTTTTAAATAGAATCATGATCAGAATGTTACTTTGGTGAATTAAAGTACCAATTTCCTTCCGAAACAGCAAAATCTGTACATTATTCCAAACTTTTGACCGCCAGATTATATGTACACAATGAATAATAAAAAAACAATTGGATCAGTTACTGAAATTATTCTACTAACATACAAGTTATGATTTAAAAAATTATGTCTTCCTCAAAAGCACAAAAAGAATAGTCAATGGAAGGAACTGGAATCATTGAGAGGAATAGGAACTGAAACATTACATCCCTCATGGTTCCCATGTCTAACAACACCGCAAATTTAGCTATGGAGCAGTATATTGGAAACCTGGAATGTATTCGACTACGGAATGCATTAAATGGAGAGTAAAAATCACTGCCGTACCACTTCACTCACATTCTACTGTACACATAGATATCAACTGAAATAAAATAGGGAATCTAATCAACAGGCAGTAGTATTATTTCCTTTGGTCATATTGTCTACACCACATCCTCAAGAGTTGCCAAGAATATAGACAAACACACAAACATTCACACATTTCCTGTGTGGTTGTCTGGCTATTTCAGGTGCCTTTGACCATCAGCATTTTGTCTTTTTCTGATTTCTCTATTTCTGTCCTGCTTGATGTTAAAGATTAAAGAATCAAGACAAGTTGAACATTAAATGAGAGAACAAGAGAAGGTGCAAAAAGAAGGTGGAGAGGTGTAGGGAGAGAGAGAGAGAGAGAGAGAGAGAGAGAGAGAGAGAGAGAGAGAGAGAGAGAGAGAGAGAGAGAGAGAGAGAGCGAGATGGAAAACTTGCAACAGACTTGAAATAAAACACAAATAGGCCTTAAAGATTCATTCCCAGACTTGATGTAATGTTACCAACGAATCACAAATGTACAGGAAAAAGTAAGGGAAATGGTGATGTACTGGAAAGGTGCTGTCAGGAATTTGAAATGTTTTCTCAGGTACGTGGGTGGAGTCACAAAATACAAGGGGAAAATGTGTTTGCTTTTGTGACAGTATTACTAGACTGCCAGATTGTGTAATAAAAGGTAACACTAACAAATATTATATTCTGATACATTTTAGCCTACTTTTCTTTTAGTTTCTGAGTAGGCAAATGATCAAGCCATGCAGTTGGCATTACATAACTTCTGGCTCAACCAATGGTTGATCTTGTCTGAACACTGAACGATGGGATCAAGGCTATAAGGCAGAAGCTGCATCCAAATATTCATACTTCCATACTATATGCCAAAAATAGCATGCCAATGGAGTAGTCTTGTATGTCTGAATCGTCAGTATTTAAAAAACAGTAGGTGAGGATAAACCCGTATGGCCTACAATTCTGGTGAGATTTTGAAGTGTGCATTCATAACTATCACATAATGTGTCCGGAACTGAGTAAGTTCAAAACCCTGGATTTAAAAAGGAGAAGAACTGCGAGTCGGATATCTCTTTTCAACTGTAAATGCTTTTTAAGTTGCTCCTTGTTATTACATTGTTCTTGTTTCAGAAACCAAAGTACCGGTACATTGTTTTCGTGGTTACTACGCCATACATTCAGGTCACGAGACAATGCTCACATTCCCAAATGAAGTATGTCCGGAATCTATAGACCATTACTAAGACATAAACACTAGCAAAGGAATTACAATACTACTAGAGACCGACCGATATGGGATTTTTGAGACTGATACCAATTTTAGAGGGGGAAAATTCCGATTACTGATTATATGGTGGTCGATATAGTTAATTTTTGAGCTGGAATGAAAACAGACCTTTTTTATGTTGATTTTGCACCAATATGACTGTGCAAAGCAACTAAAAAGTTTGCTTAATTAATCAAATATTTTTATTAAAGAACATTTGACATTATTATTATACATTGTCAACAAATTCTAGAAATGAACACTAAGAAAATAAAGAATAAATGAAAATACAATAAATACCTAAATAAACATCAGTATTGTATGTTCAGACTGAGTCAGTTGCTGACCATTAAAACAAAGAATAAATAAACATACAATAAATAGCTAAATCAAAATCGGAACTGTATGTTTAGTATCAGTCAATGGCTAACCATTAAAATGAATAAATAAAAAAAATTAAAATAGCTGAATAAACATCAGTACTGTATGCTCAGTATCAGTCAATTGTTGACATTCAAATAAAGAATAAATACAAATAAAATGAATAACTAAATAAACACTGCCAGTCAATTAGGGACAGGTTGAAAAACAAGAAGCATTTACACCTGCCGATTCAAGAGATAAACAGTGGAAGCAGTGTTACACCATATTCCAGCTCCGATTTTTGAATATCACATTTTGTAAATGCGAATTGTTTGGTTGAAGAGAGTACCAAACTGCAAATCCTGAACAAAACAGTCTGGTAAATACATGTATGTAAATTAGCTTCCACTCAGCTGACAAGTAGGGCTGCACCTAACCCCAAAAATGTATCGATTAATCTAACGATTATTTTTTCCCGATTAGTCGATTAATCTAATGACTAATTTGCAGATTTTTCTAACAATTTTTTATTATTATTTCTTGATTAATATAACAATTAATTAACCCAAAAAATACAAAAATTGATACATTAATACTTCAATATTTTAATAAATGATCTTCTCTTAAACAAAGTGTGCACTGCAGGGCATTATTCTGCAACAAAAATAGCCCCGTCTTAACTGGTAATCTCCATTTTACATTCCAACATTAATTTTATTTTGGATAAATGGTAAATGGTCTGCACTTATATAGTGCATATTTAACCTTAGAGGTTACCAAAGCGCTTTACACTGTGTCCCAATCACCCATTCACACACTCACTCACACACACATTCATACATTACTGGGAGCAACTTGGGGTTCAGTGTCTTGCCCAAGGACTCTTTGGCATGTGTGGGACACTTTGGATTCGTGTGGGCCGGCAATCAAACCACCAACCCTGCGATTAGCAGCCGACCCGCTCTACCACCTGAGCCACAGTCGCCCAAGATTACTTTCATTTCATTTTGGAGTGATTTTAAGTAAGAACTTGTTCAATTCGAGTAAAACTCGAACTTTAATCTACATTTAGCAATCCAACAACAAAATAAATGAAACAAAATGTAAAATTCAAGCCCCTTTCAGGAGGAATATCAAAACATTGTGCAACCTCGAGTTTAGCAGACCAACATAAAATCATTTTACAGTAAAATTAGTGCAATTTGAGCAACATTTAAATGTTCTTCTAACAGGAATAACGCAAACTTGTGCATTCTTAATCAACTCTCAGTAAAAGAAACATTTGTAACAAAACAATTCACAAGGTAAGAACCTAATAATGAAAATTATGGGTCACGATTGTTTAAATTTGGCTGACAATTAATTGTCAAACAAATAATTGTGCTTATGACTATGATGATTAAATGTCTGTTTTAGGTGTTTCACGAATATGATGATTAATTACCATACAAACTCACTATGTGTGCTTCATGCACACAACAAAGTCATTTATACAAATTTAGCTTGTTACGGTTTAGTATTTCTCTGTAATGTAGAACAATGTTATCAATCTTACAGAAAACATTTTTTCTCAGTCCTGGAACTCAAACCATTTTCTGATGCCACCCAAAATATATATATTTAATTAATTAAATTAATATCATAAATGTGCATCTAGTCGACTATTGGCTTAAATGAATGCCTACTAGTCGATTAGGAAAATCTTTGGTCGGGGGCAGCCCTAAAACAGGAGCGATAGGTTAATCCCATCACCATTTGTGTGTCAAATTAACAAGTTTATAAAGGTTTCACTCAGCAGTACAACTTTAACAGAAGTTCAACAAATATGCAAGAACATGCTTCCCTGCTAAACAATTCAGCTTAACCAGCATGCAATTCCCATGCTGATCTAAGCTGGTTAATGCTGGTTAGTGCTGGTTTGGTGCTGGTCTAGCTGGTGGACCATAGCCATGCTTTTCCCCAGCAGAACCCAGCTGGGGAAGTTGGCTGACCAGCGTGGTCTTTCATGTGAAGCTGGTCTAGCCAAATAAAAAGCCTGCTAGGGTCACCAGCACAACAGCCAAACAGGTTTCCCGAACACTCTTGCTGCGTAAAATCACATAATAATAATAATAATAATAATAATAATTCCTTACATTTATATAGCGCTTTTCTAGGTACTCAAAGCGCTTTATATAGTATAGGGGAATCTCCTCAACAGCCACCAGTGTGCAGCATCCACCTGGATGATGCGACGTCAGCCATAGTGCGCCAGAACGCCCACCACACACCAGCTATTGGTGGAGAGGAGAGAGTAGATTGACGTAGCCAATTCAGGGATGGAGATTAATACGAGGCCATGATAGATAGGGGCCAATGGGGGGGAATTTGGCCAGGACACCGGGGTTACACCCCTACTCTTTACGAGAAGTGTCCTGGGATTTTTAATGACCACAGAGAGTCAGGACCTCGGTTTTAACGTCTCATCTGAAAGACGGTGCTTTTTTTACAGTATAGTGTCCCCGTCACTATACTGGGGCATTAGGACCAACACAGACCATAGGGTAAGCACCCCCTGCTGGCCTCCCTAATACCACATAAATATGCAGGTGACACAACCACACCCTCATCCCCACACACTCCCACCGCCCGACTCATGCCGGGGCAGCATCCTCCCTGCCAACAGTCTCTGTCTCTGTGCGCAGTATTCAGGTGGTCATGTGATCTCAGCACTGCAGCCACCATGAAGAGGGACAGCCTTCTGTAGAATAAATCAGCTGTTTCCAGTTCATGATATGACATGTGTCTTCATCTCATTTCTTTTTTTTTTTTTGACTTTTGCAAAGCTTTTAAGCATTCATAATGTACAAAATGTAGTGTGTTCTCCCTAGACTTGACCTGTAGTAACATGCAGTTGAAGTAGAAGCAGCTACGGTTCAATGACAATAAGATGACTATCATTCACCGCTTTGAAAAGAATCAAGTGAGCTTGATAAAATGTTGCACTACCACTGTTATTTAATGGTATGGTGTGGACACCACAGGGGCCGCACAGTGTAATCCAGTTAAATCTCTCAAATCAACCCTCCCCGCTACATCAGCTGACCAATCCAATTGGCCCACAGTCACCACAGCAACCGCACACACTTAAATACACTCCCGTTCTAAAAACACACCATCTGTGATATTACACGTCAAACTCCCATAAACCCTCATTCTACAGGAACTTACTGAGGGATCCGAGTTGATCTGATGTGAATCCAGGCAGCTCTTTAACTAGACTTTATTGAGCTCAAGCAGATTTTAAATCAGATTTCCAGAGCCGTGTTTCTACAGATATGGAAAATAATGCGGGCACGTTTCAAAGTGTCGCA
Source organism: Moxostoma hubbsi (assembly GCA_032164185.1). Lineage (NCBI taxonomy): Eukaryota > Metazoa > Chordata > Actinopteri > Cypriniformes > Catostomidae > Moxostoma > Moxostoma hubbsi. Next base: position 19,995,097 of record JAVLUX010000043.1, read on the forward strand.
GTTCGGAACTGAATACTAGTGTACTGCTTATTGCACAGTGTGCAGTGTATACTGTATACTGCCTAATCATTATTAAAGTAGCATGTAAAACACAATGCACAGATAAAGTTTGTGAGAGTAGTAAGCTACATTGTCACCTCATTATATTGCATGCTATATTATACTATAAAATATATTCTGAAAACACCTAAACTACTGTCACACTACTTTACAAATAGGTAAGCGTCACTGTGCTTAGTTACTCTCAATCAATAGTTTGTATGTGAGCTGGAGAGTGTATGTACTCACTCATACTGTGATGCTGGGTGATGGCAGGGGTGTGTGCTCCAAGTGAGGTACTTCTCAACAGCTATACTCCTCAAGGCACACATGACCTGGACACAATCAACAGATACATACTAAACGAACAGCATCAGAAAAGACAAGCCACTGTACATGCTCATATAAAAAAAAAACTTGAACTGATCCTCAGGAAAGCAACAGAAAAACCTGTTGCAAATGTAAACTACAGAGTTTCAGTCAACCAAATGAGCTGAAGTGTGTTATCTCTGACAAAGAGCAGAGATAACAGTCCACCACACAAAAGAGACGTGATCCATGAACTGTAAACAGAATGTTGAAGTAGAAATCCATTAAAAAGTAATGTCACTGAACTGGGATTCAGTTTCCATATGAGTGTCATTTATGAGCCTAGTTGCGTCAATTTACTACAGTATATAATTACTGCATCATAAAAACTTGGAAGCATTTTTAGCATCTAGAGTTTCATGAGATCATCTGAAACAGTATCGCATAGCGATACAGCTCTTAAAGGTATAGTTCACCTTAAAGTGAAAATTATCACATCATTTACTCACATTCAGGCTATTCCAAAAGTGTATGACTTTCTTACTTCTGCAGAACACAGATGAATATTTTTAGAAGAACATTTCAGCTCTGAGGGTCCATACGGTGCAAGTGAATGGTGGACAGAAATTTGAAGATCCAAAAAGTACATAAATGCAGCATGAAGACATGGATTAAGCCACACAAGTCTTTCATGCTGCCTTTGTGTGATTTTTGGAGCTTCAAAGGTCCGGTCACCATTCACTTGCATTGTGTGTTTTTTAGTGTTTATGTTGTGAGCCCCTGCAATTTACATAGAGACATTATATTACTAAAATTATGTAACGGATAAAAAAAAAAAATGCATCATGAAAGATAAGCGCCCCACAATGCCCCCCACACAAACATAATGATGTTTAACCACTACATCCACCCTTCCTGCCTTTTCTTATTTTACCCCTCTCATGCCTTCATTTAGAACGACTAATAACCACTCTACTTCCACACCACCCTTGCCTCCCACAGTCACCATTCACAACAGTAATGATCACTTTCATTGTGTGTGTGGTAGATGGCAGTCAGAGAGAGTTAATCACTGTAATAAGATGATGCCGACCGGGTGGAGGTACAGGAAATGATAAGGATTGACAGAGATGGGAATGAGATCTCTCCCTTTCGCATGCTTGTGGGAAAAGTAAACATTTAGTTCAAGGAATAGTTCACCAATTCCTTTCAGATCACATAAAAGTCAAAGAGACAGCAAGAAAGCAGGCAGGTGGGCAAGAAAGAGACGCACAGAGAAAGAGTGAGAACTCTTGACAAGCTCGTCTTAATGCTGGGATTACTGCAGCCATATGTTCACGTGTTCAGCTCTGGGCTTTGAATAGCATGCTGCAAAGATGAACAACCATGTGAGAGTCAAGTTAAACTAGTGGTTACAGCACAACTGCATCTCCCGGGCACATTACACTTGCATTAACATCTGAATATCTCTGTGTGTGTGTGTGTGTGTGTGTGTGTGTGTGTGTGTGTGTGTCGACCGCCTTGTTTCAAACCAAACCAACTCTCTCTGCCAGTGGGTATCAGTACCAGTGCTGGCAGCTGTTTAGTTCCAGGGCTGGAGCTTAGGAATGTGGAAACCTTTATCACTGTGTGTTTAAATAATTGGGGCATCCCTATTGCAGTTTATAATACAATATATCTTATTCAATATTATCTTGTTGACTATATATCTCAAGTGAGGTATTAATCTAAACAGTTATTGAAGACTAAAGTGAACGTAAACAGCAGGACAAAATGCGGTATTATATCAAAATATCTGACTCAAGGTGTAAATGCAACCTAATACACATGCCATTGTCTAGTATGTAGGGCTGCACCTAATGAATATTTCTTTATCGATTAATCTAACGATTATTTTTTTCGATTAGTCGAATAATCTAACGACTAATTTGTCGTTTTTTTTTTATTATTATTTCTTGATTAATATAACAATTAATTAACCCAAAATAAATATAAAAAACTTGTCTCATTAATATTGCAATATTTTAATAAATGATCTTCTTTTAAACACAAACAAAGTGTTCTGCAACAAAAAGAGCCCAGTCTTAACTAGTAATCTCCATTTTACAGTCCAACATTAATTTTATTTTGGATAGATGGTAAATGGTCTGCACTTATATAGTGCATATTTAACCTTAGAGGTTACCAAAGCGCTTTACACTGTGTCCCAATCACCCATTCACACACTCACTCACACACACATTCATACATTACTGGGAGCAACTTGGGGTTCAGTGTCTTGCCCAAGGACTCTTTGGCATGTGTGGGACACTTTGGATTCGTGTGGGCCGGAAATCAAACCACCAACCCTGCGATTAGCAGCCGACCCGCTCTACCACCTGAGCCACAGTCGCCCAAGATTACTTTCATTTCATTTTGGAGTGATTTTAAGTAAGAACTTGTTCAATTCGAGTAAAAGGAATCTACATTTAGCAATCCAACAACAAAATAAATGAAACAAAATGTCAAATTCAAGCCACTTTCAGGAGGAATATCAAAACATTGTGCAACCTCGAGTTTAGCAGACCAACATAAAATCATTTTACAGTAAAATTAGTGCAATTTGAGCAACATTTAAATGTTCTTCTAACAGGAATAACTCAAACTTGTGCATTCTTAATCAACTCTCAGTAAAAGAAACATTTGTAACAAAACAATTCACAAGGTAAGAACCTAATAAAAAACTATTTGCCACATACACTCAATCTCTCTCCCCCTCATCTTACAGTAACATTGGTGCAATTCAAGCAACAGTTAACTTTTTCTAACAGGAATAACTAAAACTATTGCAATCTGAATTACATCTTAGTGGGGAAACGATTTACAGACTTAGAAAGTAAACAGGACTTATGGTGCTGTCATCTTAACAAGCGCTCCGGGATGCTTTCGCTTCAAGTGTTCGTTCATGGCGGTTGTACGGCTGTGATAAGCCATTTCCAATTTGCATATCCTACACAGCACCACATTGTTGGGTCTCTGGCTAAAATACTCCCACGCTTTAGATCACCATGGGCGAGTTTTTTTAGCTGCAGTTTGTTCTTCGGGGATTCCATGCTTAATTATTAATTAATTATTCCACTGCGACGCACCGACGCATGTTATGCAAATCAATGTATTTCTGTAATCGATGACGTCGATTACATCGATGAATCGTCCCAGCCCTACTACTATGTATAACAACAACAAGAAAAAAACACATGTAGCTTTAAGAAAATAAATAAATCATGCATTAGGATCATACAATGAGAACAGTCATTTAATACCTTTTATGGTATTTTTTTTTCTCTCCAATTTCTGAATGTTTACTTTAATACTACTGTTAAAAAGTTAAAAGACTGTTTTCTTAATTTGTATCTTTGTTCTGTTATTTTCATTCATCATTATATTCCTTAATTTGTTCAGTTGTTTGTACTGACTGTTTACTTGTCTTGAATTTACTTACTTGTGAACTTGAAAAAAATGTTTACTCAAATAATTGGCTAGTATTTTGTTGTTGTATTGAAACTGAAATTAGCAATCTTCATATTCAAGATGACGCAGCGGATTGCAACCTCGGTGTGGAGCTCTCCAATTCTTTCTGTTTGTCCCGTGTTCAGCCATTTTTTTTTCCAATCAGTTTTACCAGGAACGAACTGCTGAACATTCGGCAGCACATACCAGACAATCTTTTCCCTGTTTTGGATTATTCAGACGTTTTGCCGGACTTATTAGTAGGAGGCGCAGCTGTGTTGTTTAAGAGTGCTATGAGATGCAGGCGAGGGAAGTGGGGTGGCGCACTGGTCAAGCTCCGACAGAGCAGCTTTCGAACAGCGATCATCATTTATTAACTGTAAGCCTTTCTATTCTCCGTGAGAGTTTTCCTTGTTTATTCTGGTGAGCGTTTATATTCCTCCACATGCATGCGTGAATGCAGCGCTGCAACAGCTGGCTGATCAAATCACAGACACAGATAAATAATACCCGGACTCACCTATTATTATCCTGGGAGATTTTAATAAAGCTCACCCGTTAACTGCCAAAATACAGACAGCACATTACATGCCCCACTAGAGACAGAAATATACTAAATCATTGCTACACAACAATAAAGGATGCATATCACTCTGTCTCTAGAGCAGCTTTGGGACTCTCTGATCACTGTCTGTTTCATCTTCTTCCAGCCTACAGACAAAAACAAAAATCAGCTAAACCTGTAGTAAGGACTGTAAAGAAATGGACCAATGAAGCAGAGCTGGAACTACACGCCTGCTTTGACTGCACTGATTGGAGTGTTTTTGAAGCTGCAGACACCAATCTGATGAGCTCACAGATACTGTAACATCATATATCAGTTTCTGTGAGGATGTGTGCATTCCTACTAGGACTTACTTAACATAAAACAACGAAAAACCATGGTTTACAGCAAAAATCAGGTGGCTTCGTCAGGCCAAAGAGGATGCTTACAGAAGTGGGGCTAAAATATTGTTCAATCAGGCCAGGAACACACAGAATAAGGAAATCAGAGTGGCTAAAAGAAACTATTCTGATAAGCTGAAAAACAAGTTTTCAGATAACGACCCTGAATCAGTGTGGAGAGGCCTAAAAGACTTTAATAACTTCAAGACACCATCCCCGAACACTGTAGGAAACTAACAGCTGGCTGTTGACTTGAATGTGTTTTATTGTAGGCCCAGTCTCACACTACACACCTGCTCTGACCTTCACTTCACACAAACATCAACACCTCTTGCGACCCCCCCTACTGCTACCCAAACTGCACTTAAGATCTGTGAAGCACCTAGGACCCCTCTGTCAAGCTCCTGAAGTTTGAAGATGACACTACCGCCTTATCCAAGATGAGTCTGTATACAGAAGGGGGGTTGAAAGACTGGCTCACTGGTGCATTCAGAACAACCTGGAGCTGAACATGCTCAAAACAGTGAAGATAACAGTGGACTTTAGGAGGAACATGCCAACATTGACCCTGCTCACCAGCACTGTGCTAAACAGCACTGTGGTAGCAGTGGAGCCATTCAGGTTCCTGGGCACTACCATCTCACAGGACCTGAAGTGGGAGCCCCACATCGACTCCATTGTGAATAAGGCCCAGCAGAGTTTGTACTTCCTTCGCCAGCTGAGGAAGTTCAACCTGCCACAGGCGCTGCTAATACAGTTCTACTCAGCAGTCATTTAGTCTGTCCTCTGCACTTCATGGAGTGGTGGTGGCGTAGTGGGCTAAAGCACATAACTGTTAATCAGAAGGTCGCTGGTTGGATCCCCACGGCCGCTACAATGTGTCCTTGAGCAAGGCACTTAACTCCAGGTTGCTCCGGGGGGATTGTCCCTGAAATAAATGCACTGTAAGTCGCTTTGGATAAAGGCGTCTGCCAAATGCATAAATGTAAATGTAAATAAATAGGTAAATCATTCTTTGCATTTACAGACACTGTATGTATTTTGATATTAGTACATCTAAATTAAAAAGATTAAATTCATACAAGTAGGCACATACTGCTGATTGTTTTTAGTGATATGCATTGTGATATTGGTGACCTATTCAGTAAATATAATATATAATAAGGGCAAATATTGCTGTTTCCAATAGGGATGCACCGATACCACTTTTTCTCTTCCGATTCCGATATTGGAAATCTCAATATCGGCCAATACCGATCCAGATCCCGATCCAATATCAGTGTTGTTTTTTTGCAAACAAATAATATTACAATCATAATATATCTTAATCGTGCACCTTTAACTTTTAAACCCTCAAACTTTTATTTTGACATTCTGAACTCCCCAATAAGTCCTGTATGTGTCTGTTTGTAGGTAAGATCACAGTAGTTTAATTTGCTTCTTTTTCAAATTCTGGTAAAATGCACCTCCGGTGCCATTCGAAATGCATATAATAAGTGAATCGAACTATTGAGCATCTACATCTGAGATGTTGTTTGTGAGTAGCGCTCAAATGTTGTGCACAGCGTGAAGGCTAAAAATAGGTGCAAGTGTGTGTGTAAACAGAGCAGTGCCATTCACTGACACGCTGGAGCTGCGAGTGCATTTTATATATTTACTTATTAAACACAGCATTTTGTGATTCACAGACCAGTTGCACGTCTTCTAGTGGCTTTGAATAAAATGTACAAGTCATGTGAACTACTTTAATTGAGTTTTTATGGTTCTTTTATGTCATTTTTGAAGCTTGACAGTAACGAACATGACTAACACACAGGATCATCTGACCGATATCCGATCCGTCTAAAAGCTTCAGTATCGGAGTTGATACCGATCCAGGTATCGGATCGGTGCATCCCTAGTTTGCATATTATATATTTACAGGTGCATCTAAAAAAAAATTATATCGTAGAAAAGTTCATATATTATAGATTCATTACACAAAGTTAAATATTTCTAGCCTTTTTTTATGTTGTAATCTTGATGATTACGGCTTACAAAATCAAAAATCCAGTATCTTAAAATATTAGAATAAAGAATTTATAAAACAGAAATGTCGACCTTCTGTAAAGTATGTTAATTTATTTACTCAATATTTGGTCGGGACTCCTTTTGCACAAATAATTATTGCTCAGTGGTCCAAAGTTCTCTTTTCAGATGAAAGTAAATTTTGCATTTCATTTGGAAATCAAGGTCCCAGAGTCTGGAGGAAGAGTTGAGAGGCACAGAATTCATGTTGCTTGAAGTCCAGTGTGAAGTTTCCACAGTCAGTGATGGTTTGGGGTGCCATGTAATCTGCTGGTGTTGTTCCACTGTGTTTTCTCAAGTGGAGAGTCAATGCAGCCGTCCACCAGGAGATTTTAGAGCACTTCATGCTTCCTGCTGCTGACAAGCTTTATGGAGCTCATTTCTTTTTCCAGCAGGAATTGGTACCTGCACACAGTGCCAAAACTACTAATAACTGGTTTTCTGACCATGGTATTACTGTGCTTGATTGGCCAGCCAACACGCCTGAGCTGAACCCCATAGAGAATCTTTGGGGTATTGTCAAGAGGAAAATGACAGACACCAGACCAAACAATACAGACGAGCTTAAGGCTGCTATCAAAGCAACCTGTGCTTCCATAACACCTCAGCAGTGCCACAGGCTGATTGCCTCCATACCACACCAGGAATTTGTACGACCACACCAAATATTGATTTAGCTCTTATGTCGACTGAACTTTTTATGACATTAATTGATCAATAAAAACTGTTTATGGCATTATTTTTGAAGACATCCTCATTATGCAACATTTTTTAGAAGTGACTAAAACTTTTTTACACAGTACTGTATATACAGTATATATATATATATATATATATATATATATATATATATATATATATATATATATATATATCTCTCGCCTTAGTCTTTCTTTACGGATACCGGATGGTCCAGACACAGAGACTACAATAGTGCAAATTGAAAGAAATTCCAAACGCAGTTTCTTGTGCTTCTACAATCCCCATCAATAATTAACAGAAGGAGAAAAAAAGTGGTACACAATACGGGACTTTTAGTTATAAAGAAGCCCCAAATACACTTGGGACTCTTATTTTGAAATGTCTGCACATCCAGATGTGAGGACTCTGACGACTGATTCACTGAGAATCTATTCAAACTGCTAACCTGAGCTCCTGAATTCAAACCCTAATCTCTTTTCAGGTGATTCATGAAAAAGACCCAGTTCAAAAGAGTCATTTGTTCATGACTCTCTCGCACTGGGTTTGTTGTTGCGTGTGGTGCAGCAAGCTCATCAGAAACACACACTGGTGGTGCGCACTCGGAATATTGTGTATTCAACAGCTCAAAAGGTTATATCTGATGAAACCGCATATGACTATTGCCAATGGCAACTATGTTAAATTATTGTCACATTTCGACCGTTTCAGTCACAATCTGGAGCCCTGTAATTATTTTTTATATAGATTTTTACTGTGTTTTACTTCTTGAATTAAACATTTAAAATCTACCTGGTAACAATGGCTGTTTGGTTGGTTATTTTTCTGACTGACATGCTTTTAAGCCATTTCAGTGCAAATAACTATATATTGAGATCCATATTGCATAGTATTACAAGGCTGAAAAAAGAGATACTTTCAGCAATATCACCCAGCCTTGTTAGCCAGAGTGATTTTGTTTGCATGTAATGCAAATGTCAAACAACGAGACACGTGTGTGTGTGTGTGTGTGTGTGTGTTTCTTAGTTGAGGGAAGAGTCTCACAAAAGTAATAACTGCTTCCTAAACCAGTGCCCACTAGAGAACTGTCTACTGTGCCAGCTATGAAGCTTTGCTCTACTTTGTTGCCATGATACACATCCTCCCACATACACATGCACACAGGAAGTTATCTTTCCTTATCTGTGGGCTAAACCAGTTCAGTTCCCCATCAGTTGCTCTTCTGCTGCCCAGATCCCCTGTACATTTCCTACAGACGTTATCCATCAAACATCTGTGTGTGGCAGATATTTCATTGCCTCTTATTTCATTCGCACCAGTTTGCTGTAAAATAAAGGCTTCAGGATTGCTGTTGTGAATGTCTAGTGGTTTCGGGTTCTTTTGATCACTGAATAGTAACTGAATCTTACCAGGCCATTTGGTATGAAGGTAAATCAGTAGCAAAACTTGAGAGTTTGCATATTTGGATTTGAGAACTTTTTGATAAATATGTGTACTCGTGAGTTAAAATTTAGCACCGATGTAAAAACTTTTTTTTTATTATTTAGCATTGCCCTTCAGAAACTACATAAACACATATTTACATAAATTATAGTATGCATATAGTTAGGGCTGAAACGATTAGTCGACATTATCGAATAATCGTTTCATCTCATTTAACGTAACATGAGATCACATTAAACTGTATTTATGATGCGTAAACTTTACGAACATCTTCAGGTTATTTAGATCACAAAGTATGAGGGAATCATATTGCAAATATTCAAAATAACTAAATACAGAAGCACTGTCATCTTGAAAATGTATGGTAAAACTCTAAAGTAACATGTGCATTTCAGAGTGTCTAAAAATGCAAACAACCTGGCATTATATCTTTAATGCATCCTTTATTAAAGTTCAAATAATAAGGATGTGGGTCATAAACTCCGAAAATGGCATTTCTCTGAGCGGTCAGCGTGTTGGTGCTCCCATGTTGTGAACTCACTGATTCACTGAGAAAGTGAATCTGATTCAAACTGCTAACCTGAGCTCCTGAGTTCAAAACATCAGTTATTTTCAGGTGATTCATGAAAAAGAACTGGTTCAACAACTTTGTTGTTGCGAGTGGTGCAGCGAGCTCCTCAGAAACAGAACAGGTGAAAAGAGGCTCAAGACACACTGCTGGTGCGCACTCCAAAGATGTATTCAATAACTCACAAGATGATATCTGACGAAACCGCATACCTGGCACATCCCTAGTAACGCGGTTACCCATGTTAACGTGGGACATTGGTTTGAATGGGAACTGGCGATAATGTATCAATTATTCTCACCCATTGGTCAATTTGGTATTTGTACTTGCTCTCAGATGTTTACAGGAGATTTGAACACAGGTCGAGATTCATGGTTAGTGGACACGCTACCACTAGACCAATGGAACCAATGTATCAACATATTATTTTTCAGAAATAAATAAATGTAATTTAAGTGTATAGGCCAATAATTGAGACATTTCAGCCTATTTTAATTTTGCAAATAATATATTTTCACTTGCAATTTACTGCTTTGAGAAGCGTAATCACCAGTTCCCATTCAAACCAATGTCCCACGTTAATATAGGCAACCATATTACCCTGTGAAGCCATTAAAATCTCCCTTAAACTGTTTCAAATTCATTAGAACAGACATCAATGAAACAAAGCGGGTTAATAATGATACCAGCATTTTTTATAATGTGCAAAACGTCTTTTTGTTGCTCCTTGGCAATTCACATTGAACAACTTATGAGTACACATTCAATGTACAAGTTCTCAAATCCAAATCTGCAAACTCTCGAGTTTTGCTACTGATTTCTCCTCATAATTTGGCCACTTTCCTTATCATCCACATCCACAAGGCTGTGACTGTCTAACTTGTGTGATGCTGTAGAGAGCTCTGTTAGATAACAGGACAGTGATGTGCAATGTAGAGGTCCAGTCAGTGGTGCACGCGTGTGCATGCGGAAAAGACACAGGTCAGCAAAATAAGACAGGAGAGCATGAAAACACCCACACACACTACAATCTTTTAGAGGAACTGTATATCGCATCCAACCAATAACAATAACATTATGATCAATTAGTAATGTAAAAGACAGTGTGTGATTCATAAAAGTGGCTTTAAGCTATGATTGCACTACATAGATTACATGATACATCAGTTACCCATATATGGTATGAATGGCCTTAAACAATGTATTAGTTATTTTTAGCAGTCTTGTTGGTTTATAAAGGGTCTGAAAGTGTTATTATAACCTTTACAACAAACTACTGTAGTTCATTTTGTGGTTCAGCCATGGTTCATTGATATAACTACCAGGGTATAGATGGTTAGCCTCACATTTTCATGTCATGCTTTAGTACTACATGGTACTTTAAAGAATGCCATTACATTGTCATGGTAAATGTAAAAAAAAAAAAAAGAAAAAAAAAGTGGAGCCTTGATTTCATGATACACTGTGATGTTATCACTGTACTACTAGCCAAATATAACAGAATTAAACATCTGAAAACGGCTCGTAATTACAGACTGTAATAAATTAGTTTAATATATTATAAACTTTATAAAGTGCTATGAAATCAATAAATTCTCGCTCTCCACATCAATGCATTTACCAAATATTTAGATACGTTCGGGACAGCATGTGAGTGACACCGCGCTCGGCCAATCAGCGCTCGGCATCCTTGAATCTCAGCCAATCAGAACGGGTCATAACAGTTTATGAACAGCCCGTCAACATCAATCCTGCTGCTGGAGGCCGAGCGTTTGGTTCGCTTGGATTCATTCATTACAATTTAAAACGACTTTATAGTAAAGAGCCCTTCCCTCTGTAAGAGCTTATAGACATTTAAAACTAACCATACTGTCCTATTGCGGAGGGTTCATATATCTTTATCAGTCCCGTTTCTATCTGAGGGGGCTCACGCTGCCCCGCTCACGCGAGTTTAGCAAAGCGGACCACAAACACACTCAACTTTATCCTGATCAATATCTCCCGATCACAGCTGATCAATAAGTGCGCATTTACCTTTTCTGAAGCTCCGATTACATCCTTTCATCTGGTCCTGTCGTGAACATGAGAGCCGAATGAAGCGCATTGTCCACTAGCAGGAAATCCGCGGTGTTCTCGCTGAAGTGTGTGCGCTCGCTCACTATGGAAACCACTGCAGCTCAGGTGCTCATGCGCCGCCCGCTCAGACCTGCATCACTACAGGCGTGTACTGAGCGGAAGTGTGATCGTTCTCTGGGACAGATTTTCTCTGTTCTCTGTATATTGTTGGCCAACATTTAGCACACATATAAAATTGTAATTGTTACCATGAATTATATATATATATATATATATATATATATATATATATATATATATATATATATATATATATTATTATTATTATTAGTGTTGTCACGTTGTTGTTATTATGATTGTTGTTGTTACAATATATATATATATATATATATTGTAACAACAACAATCATAATAATAATAATAATACAATCTTTAGGGTTTATTAAAATATTTAGTAGTAAATCATAAAAAAAATTAAAACATTTATACATAAATAATCAGAGTATGGTGCTCTTCTTATAATTTTTTATTATATAGACAATTGTTATAACAATCATAATACTATTAATAACAGCAGTAGTATTGCATAATGTTCATCATATTAGACCATTTTTTATTATTATTATTATCATTAACAATAATAATATCAATATGGTTAATAATAAAAATAGCTAAGAGTAAATCAAATAAATATAATAATAATAATAATAATAATAATAATAATAATAGCTTAAATAATAATCATCATCATAAAATCGTTAGGGTTAGTTACTATAATAGTTAAGAGTATACAATTAAAATAATGATTATAAATATATTCTTAATAATACTCATAATAATAATAATTATTATTATTATTATTATTATAGTAAATAATTAAAATAGTTATTAGTTAAATAAAAACATAACAAATAATTAAATATAGTGTGGTACTATTATTATTACTACTGTTACTATTATAGCAATAACAACAATAATATAAATATCACTGCATGATATTAACAATTGTAGTATTACTACTATCAAAATAAATTAATTACAATAAAAAGTGATGAGACTGTGTGCTTTTTGTTAACTTGTTTAACAATATTAATCTGGCCACTGTGAAGAATATTCCAACTGTATTTCCTTCAAAAAGTTTGTTTTTGTGATGGGAAAAAAAAGACATTGCTATCATTATACAGTAAATGCACTGTAACGGAACCAATGCTCAGTGGCGTATCATTTAATAATAACATGGTTCTGTATGATTGCCGTTTTCATATACCATGAAATTTACACGGTACTTTAAGGAACTGCAAATAGTACCACGGTATTACCACAGTAAAACTTTCAAAGTACATAAAAACACATTTGAATGAACCGTTTCAGGAACAATTCACACCATCTTCCACAGTAGTTCAAAACTTCTAGAGTCTCAGCTCCATCTTGTGGCCTAAATATGTAACTACAATTCATTTGTCAGTGATCATTTTCCGTGAAAAACACCTTTTCCCACAAAATTAAAATGTTCTGCTTATGTAACCATACACTAATACCAGTGTTTTCACAATGTTCATATAGACAATAGACACACAATCAATCTATAGTGTGGATTTCATGAATCATTTGTCACTGTACTTACCGACCGTAGTTGTCAGCACATGTTGTTGCCTCGTCTCATTTCAGAAGTGAGTCAGCCGTTTATTGATGACTGTGTTTCTAATGTTTGCTTTCGTGTATACTTATTTAAATAGAAAACGGTTATTTTAACTTGCATCCTTTCAAAAACGATGTGTGGTGCTAGCAGTGGTCCAGTGCTGGATCGCATACGCTGTTGTGATTAACTGAATGGCTCTTTTCATTGAGATTGTTGAAGTAATCTAAAACTTTGTGAATATTCAACGTGGTGAGCACACAGTGGTTTATATGGGAATATCCGCGAATGTAAGTGTAGCTACCAGTATGACCACTAGAGGACAGTACAGAACCATCTACAGGCTTTATTGTTTCCGGAGTGTTCTTCGTGATACTAAAAACACACGTGAAATGTTTTATTTTTTAAATATATAATTTCAGTCATAATGTATACATTAATAAAGTATGTGAGATTTTCCCTTCCCACCTCTTCGGGTTTAATATATAGACATAGGACAGTGCAAATTAGCAAGGAATTTTTAGTCTGAGGAAGATTTGTGTTGAAGAGAGGTAGCAAAAATAATTCTCACCTTTAAAAAAAACTCTGAATTAGTTACTTTGAATTATTCAATTCTGTCACCTGCTACATTTGTACTTGTAACTGTATTTAACATCTGACATTCAGTCATCTCTTAATCAACCCTTGATTTTGTGCCTCAGCTTTCTGTTCTCAGATGACATTAATGGAACCCGACGTCTTTTGCTATTGTCGCCCATCTGCCTCAAGGTTCAATGTGTTGTGCATTGTGAGATTATATTCTTCTCACCACAATTGTACAGAGCGGTTATCTGAGTTACCGTAGACTTTGTCATTTCAAACCAGTCTGACCATTCTCTGTTGACCTCTCTCATCAACAAGACATTTCCATTTGCAGAACTGACAATCACTGGATGTTTTTTTGTTTTTGGCACATTCGCAATACATATTAGAGACTGTTGTGTGTGACAATCCCAGGAGATCAGCAGTTACAGAAATACTCAAACCAGTCCATCTGGCACCAACAATGGCCATGGTCCAAATCACTGAGATCACATTTATTCCCCATTCTGATGATGATGTGAACATTAACTGAAGCTCCTGACCCATATCTGCATGATTTTTTTACACTGCACTGCTGCCACATGATTGGATAATCGCATGAATAAGTAGGTGTACAGGTGTACCTAATATAGTGGTCAGTGAGTAAATACAGTATAATTTAGATATTGTGAAAGTCAATTATTTGTGTTGAAATGTCAGATTTTGCAATGATACTCCAATATTGTCAAAGCTCACCAAGCTGCCACAGTCAAATCTGATTGTGCTATTTTTTGGTACCTGTCATTTATTTCAAACATCAAAATTCTAGCATAAACTTAGACTTGTGTGGTATGTTTGTATTCATGGACAGGTTTGTCTACACTTGTTTGGACCAAATCAAGACAAGCCCATCATCAGCAATGTCAAATGACATTGGCTCTTGTGTTTCTCGTGGCTGACTGCAAGCTCAAGTTTGGATGTATCTTTTGAATGAGATGTTTGACCCTTATTTTAGAGCTCCTTGGATTTCATGCCTTCACGAAAGTGAAAGTTTTTTATGTAATCTATGGAAGTTTACGGGATGTCCCCACTAGAATGGTCAAACAAGCCTTGGTGTCTACATGTGTGTGTGTGTATGTGTTCTGCATTGTGGCAGAGTTATTGATGTTATTTTTAAACAAAAATAAATACAAAATATTGCTCTGTTTTATAGTCTCACCCATTCATTTCCATTGGCTGGTCAAATTTGCCCCTAACATGAAGAGTGTTGCACTTTTCTTTTTCTTTTCTAACAACCTCTTAGACTCGTCGAATCGATTCCATATTTTGTGCGTGTGTGTTCAGATGGCACTTGTAAAAAGTCCCCAAGCCTTGTACAACTCAGATAAGGGGAAACCATTTTATACCAAAACAAAAATGACCGATTTAGGGTTAATAATGTACTCTGTAATTATGAAATAACTTGTTTAATTTCGAAAACACATACAATATTACCATGTCCCCAAAGTTTGGTAAAGACAACTTCCAAGGGTTGGATTCACCCAATTGAAATACATGTGCAGATAACTCCAAATCTTTATTGATTGACTGCATTCAAGATCAAAGACCAGTGAAATTATAAATGAGAGATGACAAGATACATCACCCTGTTGGTTGAATCTTACCTGCAGCCATATGTTCTAGGTTTATCCTCCATTATAATGCTCTTCCAGTAGTTTTAACAAACTCTTTTGTACCTGTCCAATGGGAAAGTCTTCGGAGCGGCAGAAGTGTCATCTTTGATTTTCAAAAAAGAAATGATGTCTTATTTAGGCACAAGTTCAGTTTTCCAAGTGATGTTGTAATTTGTGTTGACTGCTGGAATTGCAAAAATAAGGAACTTTTTTTTTTTGTTCCTTTTAGGACAACTATTGTGACACATTCCCTCTGGTTCTTATATGTGTGCTTTGGTGGTACCATTTTTGTAAATTATTGCTGCTGACACTGGAACACCTTTATTTGTTCAACCCAAGAGCTGTGATATTATATTGCTATTGTATGTACGTGTTTAGTTTTAGTTTAACTGGTTTAATCTCCACAGAGCTGCAGTTCTTTTGTTGGTGATATCTGTAGAATTTAAGGAAAAGTTGACCACAAAATGAAATTTAATCTTAAAATCATTATCTTCCTCAAATAAAAGTATCATACAGCTATAAAAGATTTTGAATATACCACTAAGGCTGTATGATCTACTTTTATGTTTTATTTATTATTACACCATGTAACAAATTATGTGTATTTATTTTTTGGTTCCAGGGTAGTAAGTGTTATTTCCTAAATGGTATATTATTATTATTATTGCCTCAATGGTATAGAAAATGGCTATTATTCCACACAAACTTTGCTTTTTGCAACCAGGATAGTGATATTTTGAAATGTACCTATTTTCCAGAAAATTCCATATAGATTCAGTTCAGAGTAAACTTGGAGTAACTTCTAGAACTTTCTAGAACTTCCCAGTAATATAAATAGTAGTATAAATACAGGGGCCTTAAGTCCATCAGTTCAGTTTAGTTCCAGCTGTCCAAGATGATACATATCTGCATTTTTCTGAGATGGCATAAAGAGGTTGCAAGCATCCGGCAGATGCATTATGCTATGTCTGCGGCCAATTTATCAAGATAAGAGCGAAAAAGTACTCCATGGAAGCATGTGCTAAGATGTGTGAGGCTTACAAGGCATATTTTGGCATGCCTGTTAGGCATCAAGACAAACCCTAGGCACTTCATTTCACCTGCCAGCACTGCAAAAAAACTCTGGAAGGTAAGATGGACAATTGTTGCTAGGAATTTTGTTTAAAAATTTGTTAATTTTTTAAATTGTAAAAGAATTGTAATTTTAAAATGTTTTACACTTTTCAATGTTATTGAAAAAATATATCATTTATGAAAAATGTTGTTAGAATCTCTTACAAATTAGTCATGAGTGAAATAAATGTATATTTATAGGATGGTACAGAGGGGAAAAGAGAGCCATGAAGTTCGCTATCCCAAGAAATTTGCAGGAACCCACTGACCACTCAAGAAACTGCTACTTCTGTATGGTGGACCTTTCCAAAAGTTGGAGTGGCAAGAATGTACTTGCTATCACGTATTCGGACCTTCATTCATTCATTGCCCTGGTGCCACACTGCCATGAGCTCCCAGTACCCACTCCTCCTGAGAGAGAGCAGCCGTCTTTAGAAGAGTGCATTAAGTCCGAGAGTGAGGAAGACGTTGTAGATCCAGATGACAATTTCAGAGGTGGAGCTGAGGAGAGAAACCCATACTACCCCAACCATAAAAACCTCAACGACTTGGTGAGACCAAGATCTCCCACCAAGTCCAATGCTGAGCTTTTGACGTCTAGGCTCAAGCAGTGGAATTTGTTGGATGAAAGTGTGCACGTCGCAGATCAGAGCAAGCATCACCAACCCTTATCTAGCTTCTTCACCCATCAAGATGGGCTCTGCTTGTTCGAGGCAACCGGAATTGCCTGTAACCAGAATGAGTGGCGCCTCTTCATTGACCGCTCATCCAGGAGCCTCAAAGCTGTGCTGCTCCATAATGGTAACAAGTACCCATCTCTTCCCCAGGCTCACTCCGTGCACCTCAAAGAGGATTACAACAGCATCAAGACCTTGCTGGTCACCTTGAAGTATGAAGAGTACATTTGGGGGCTGATTCGTGAAAGTGATTTACAGTATAATAATAAATCACTTCTAAATCTTTTGTAGTCAATTTTGTATTACTTTACTATAAATACGTGTTCATTTGGATTCATATGTTGTTTTATTCTGAGTTTATGTGAACGAAAAGACACAAATTTGCTCGTTTTCTCATTGGAAGTAGGTACATTTCAAAATATCACTGTCCTGGTCACAAAAGCCAAGTTTGTTGGGAATAATAGGCATTTTCTAGACATTTGAGGCATAAGCAATTAGGAAATAACACTTACTACCCAGGTATTTTTATGTCCTTTACAGTGCATAACAGGAGCTGTTCTCCATCCACTCATATTGTATGGAAAGTGTAGGGATGTGCCGATTGAATACCTGCCGCTCCGATACTGATGCTTTTAGACAGATTAGGTATCGGTTCAAAGAGCCCGATCCAAATCCAGTACTTTGTGTACTGTCATGGTCATTACTGCCAAGCTCCAAAAATGACATAAAAGAACCATAAAAGCATCATTACAGTAGTCCACATGACTTGTGCATTTTATTTAAAGTCTCTTAAGGACATGCTATAGCTTTGTGGAATGCAAATGGCTGCATTTATTAAGTATATTTATGTGCAATGCGTTTCAGTGAATGGCGCTGCTCTGTTGACACATACACATTTTCAGACCTAAAAGTGGTGTGCCAAATGTGAGCACTCCACATGAACTACATCTCAGATGTAGATGCTCAATAGTTTGGTTCGCTCATAACATGCAAAGATAACAAGTGAATTAAACTACTGTGAGCATACATATTACCTCCTGGAGTGTTCTGACCGTCAAAATAAAAGCCAGATGGTTTTTAAAGTTACAGTTGCATTATAAAATTCTAAAAGTTAATAATAATATTTGTTTACAAATTACAACAATATTTAAGTTGACTGTGTTCCAATAAATGGAACTGATTGAAAAGTGGACTGTATCTTACAACTTCGATACATGTTGGGAAAAAAATGTGCTAAGAAAACTCACTTCTTTTCTTCTGATGACTTTCTCTTTCTCTTATCCAGTAGACCAGTTAGCAATAAAGTTGTTCTGAACAGACTATACGTGTATATTGAAATGTTGTAGTTAGATGTTTGTGCTTATTTTCAAATAAAAGAGTACCCCCAATTAGTTCCACACAATGAGGTCAAGATATTCATATTATATCAGAATCGGAGAGAAAAATGGTATCGGTGCATTCCTAGAGAAGTGTCCAAAATATCTCCTTTTGCGTCGTACTGAGGAAAGAAAATCATACACATTTCAAAAGACACAAATGTAAGTGAAAAACGTATTTTCATCTTTGGTAAAACCAACCATTTAAAATGATTTTGAACTGTTCAGTCACAAAACAAAATAGGCATTTAATCCGTCACCTGCTCTAACTAGCATTTTTAAAGTTCTGGAATACACAGTATCACTTAAAATATCTGAATAATGGTAGTAAATTGCTTTGGGACTCTCTGGTATCTCTGTAGGGATGCAGTGGACACATGGACAGCACATAGTGGACACAGACAGAAGGACAGACGGGGGCCACGCCCAGTTCAGCGGTACAGTACAGAACAGTACGACCTCATCACAGTAAGAATCTTCATTTTTATGCTACCAATATTTCCTTAGCCCCAATATTGTTGAGTTCTGACGCTCAATTTTGAATCCGCCTACCGGAATAGTTCACAAATGGGTCAATTTCAATTTGGTGTGAAATATTTCATATTTCCACGTTCTTGGTTTTAAGGTTGGACGTTATGTCACAAAAGACCGGGGGCCTCACAGAGGGGTGGTTAAAAATAGAGCATAAAACGGCTGTCCATCTACTGTTACAGCAAGTTGGGCTGCACAGAAATATACATATACAAATCTTTATGTATATTTACCATGTTTGGTGATGGGACTCTGAGAGAGGACTGAATGAAATTAAATCGTACTAACGTATATAAAAGGAAAACCAAAGCACATACCGAATCAGAGAAAGGAAACAAACAGTACAGATAAAAGTGAGCACAGGAGAGGAAGATAGAAAAGAGATGAGAAACACCAGAGGGTTGCATGAACATTCGTACAACATCGGACAGGTACTGGAACACCACGCCACAGAGAGAGAGACGAGTATTAGGAAAAATGGTTTAATATCGGAGACAGAGGCAAAAAACTGCATCACACAAGAACATACATTTACAAAAATAAGTCTGACTGATCCAGCTACACAGTTAGGTTAACAGCAAAGACAGAGAAACCAGAAAAATCTAAACAGCTAAAAGAAAAGTCCTCAAATTACTTTTATCTTGTTGTCAAACTAATACATTTATCCACTGAAGGTGACTAAATACTTCTAAATCGTCTAATCGTCTTATGATGACTGCACAATACTCAACTAAATGAAACTTACCGCTGTTGTAAAGACTCTTGGTAAAGACAAACCCTATTACGTATTTATAAGCCAAAAGGAAAACTCCCCAACCCTCTTTCCGAGAAAGCGAATGTAAAGAAAAGCAAATACTGATGTGAAGAAGAAGAGTAAAGAAGAAGAGGCTAAAGATACCAAGCCAAAGTTTTCTCCTAAAAAATCTTTATATATCAAAACCCAACGTTCTGGACGCCAACTAGAAATCAAACTCGGGAACCAGTCGCCGCAGACCCCTGGCTGGGGCCACGCAGCCTGTCGTAGTTTTTTTTTTTCCTCCTTTAATTGCCAGTATAAAAAGTTCCACTGGTACAAAAGGCATAAGTACAATCAGTGATAGAAATAGGAAAGCCTGCTTTTTTGTACTTTTTAAATTCCCATCCAATGACAGATTTTCAAAGTGTTGTCAAACAAACATGTATCACGCTTACATAGTCCACTGAAATGCATTGACTTTGGCTTTTCTCAAGACAATACTTAAAACTATTGAAATCTTTTTAGAATCAAACAAAATGATATTAATCTACAGACAACAAGCTTTTTTGTTACGGCACGTTAGATAAAACACATACATTTTTCCAAAAAACTTGACATAATAAGCCAAAATGCAAAGAAACTACACATCTTTTTTTTTCTCCTTTAAAATACAATTGTTAAATAGCACTTAAGAGATAGAAAGAAACAAAAGTAACAACAAACAGATTTCAGATGCGTGTGTTAAACCCCTGAGTTGAGAGCCTCAGCAAGGACTCCTGCAAAGACCCATGTGAGGTTGTGCTTTATTAAACATCAAACAAATGTGTGTTTATGTGTAAAATTGCTGGCCATGTAGCTTACCCTGTTTGTCTGAAGTCAGTGTAGTTGATTGTGATCAAGTGTGGCAAACAAAAGTATACACCAGTTGGAAACTACCGACTTCTAACTAGCGATATACCAGACGCCGTAATACTAAACTGAGCTGAGATCAAAAGCTATACTGAGTGATATTACATTGTTAAATGAATCTAAAAAGGTCAAAAATACATCTCATGAAACATTTCACATTATTGTAATTCTTTTCATGCCACTAGGAACTCTTATGAACAAAAGGTGTAAACAACTTTACGATAGTTGTCGACTGTTGTACCTGGTAACTGTAAGAAGTCGTCAGTTTTAATACTGCGTGTTAACGCTGTGCTACTGCGTGTGTGCTTTTGTGTTTGTGCTAATAGTTGTAAGATTTGGCAATGGAAGTAGTAAATCGTAAACTGACTGAATCCAACTTCCCAATACAAACTGGATGCGATTGTGAAGAATATCGGAAAGTGTATTTCCATTTGTAACACTATTCTTATGGAAATGGTCAAAATCGTTGAATACGCCAATGCAACAATTGTATGTGTAATTGGTGTTTAAAACAAAATCGGTCGTACAACCACCAAATTATTCATAAAACCATTCTTTCGTAGATTGCTGCGTTGAATGTAACAAAGCAACAATTTTCCATGTAAACAGCTTGTTTGTATAAGATGAAGATTCAACTCTATTGTCATTGTGCAGAGTACAATGAAACAGGTACAGAGCCAATGAAATGCAGTTTTTTTGCATATCCCAACTAAGCTAGGGTCAGAGCGCAGGGTCAGCCATGAAACAGTGCCCCTGGAGCAGATAGGTTCAAGGGCCTTGCTCAAGGGCCCAACAGTGGTATCTTGACAGTGCTGGGGCTTGAACCCCCGACCTTTCGGTCAGTAACACAGAGCCTTAACCACTGAGCAACCACTGGCCGTCAAGCTACTTGGTCGTCTTGCGAATAATTGGTCCACAAGATTAAATTGTTCATAAACCATTCTTCTGTTAATGGCTGCAGATGCATATTTTGCATGATGCGACAATTGCAGACATTGTTACATTGAATGTGAACAAGCATCAATTTTATGTGTAAACAGCTCATAATAACGCATAATTATTTGTAAAACCATTCTTGTGTATATTGTTGCATTGAATGTGACAGAACAACAATATTATTTGCAAACAGCTCGTAAAACCATAAAATTGGTCGTCATGTTGTGACAATTGATGCATGAATTGTTTTACAAACGATTTATGCTAAAATTCGTTCTGCTCATGTTTCATGAATGAGGCGCTTTGTTTAATTTCTGCATAAATTATTGATAAAAACCATTCATACATACATTGTTGAATTGGATGTGACGAAGTGACAATTTCACGCATAAATATGTATATACTGTATATATAAACGTACATACATATATAAAATTATTTGTAAAACCATTCTTACATAGAACGTAGCGTTGAAAGTAACAGAACAGCAATTTTTGGTGTAAATAGCTTGTAAAACTGCAAAAGTATTCCTAAACTATTCTTACGTATATCGTTGCAATGACAATTTTGCAAAGAAAAGGCTCATAATAACGTAAAATGGAGGCGTGGCCGGGCCGTGATGATGCACGCCTGGCGATGAGTTGACTAATACCTGGGAGAGAGATAAGGGGAGCCGGAGATGCCAGTTTGAGAGAGAGAGAGACGCACAAAGCTGTATGTGCGTCTGTTTGTTTGCAGTTTATGCTACGTTTGAGTTCAGTTTCTTATTAAAGTTTTACGTTGACTGTCCAGCTGGTTCCCGCCTCCTCCTTGCCCATCTTAAGAACCTTGTTATACCATTCTTATGTAAAATATCACCATTTTTACGAACCACTTACACAGAAAACTGTACTGCTTGTGTTTTATTAATGTAGTCGTTTATTATTTTTTTAACTGGCAGAAAGTTTGGCCGCTTCAGATTTGGCGAAAGATTAACATGGATGGAAAGAGAACGAACAACCAATCACAGCAGAGAAACACATCTTAACATGTTCACATTCACACACAAACCATTGGCACATGTTTTATATGTGCTGCAAAATATTCCAGCCCACTAATACTGATCAACGCGTTAAGGCAACGGCAGAGCTCGGGTATAAAATAGTGCTATCGAGTGAAGTAAACGATTTTGATGGGGCTGCCCGTAAACTACATTTGTAAACAATATTTATACTGTATATGGGCCATTAAACCATGTGTAAACATTTTCAGCAAAGTGCTGCAGGCGCTATCAAATACTGTGGATCACGATGAACTACTTTGGCATCAGGACTCTGTTTTAGTTGCACTACGAAAGTAAAAGCATCCTGATAAAAGCAACAAAAACCCAGACAAACAGCTGTTGTTTAATGAAACTTCATTCACCCACCATAATGTGTGTAAAAAAGGCCAAATTCAAGGCCCGACTCACAATTCATATATATATTTAATCCAATCGCACATAAGTGGATTTTTTTACAGACAAAGAAGATTGTGTGCGGTCTAAATGGGCTCTTAAGTACAAAACTAGAAGGGAATTAATTAAATGTAACTGACTGTAACGTAATCTAGGCCTTCGTTGGTGTACGGTGACCCTTAATGTTTGTGTATGTACGTGTGTGTAAGGAGAACTGTATGTGTGTATAAGGAGAACTGCTGAGACTCAATCTCAGGGGCTCACATACACACACACCATCAAATAAAAGAGGGTTGTGAGGTCAGCCTTTAGCACAGGTGTGTGTATGCGTGCATGTGTGTGTTTATGTGCTTACTTGTGAATGTGTGTGTGTGTATGTGCTTGGAAAAGAGATAATGACACATGGGCACTTTTTACATCTTTACAAATAAGGGGAAATAAGAAAGAAAAGCAAAAAACATGAACAGTTTCAGGCAACAAGACCACAGAAGAGCAAGTTACAACCTTTTTTAAATCTATATCTTTAAATATGAGGGTTCCATACAAAACACTTACGTAATAAAATACCCATGTTATCAAATAATTTCACAAGTAAAACACTGAAGCTGTAGGCAGGATGTACCGTCAGAATTTGGCACTAAATTCCACTCGTTTTTCTTTATAAGAAAAAGAAAAGATCACATTTTGCTGAACAACATAACACATCTAAATATTGTTTCCCACAATAGAAATGAAATAATATAATGACACAGATGCTTCACAAGCCGACACTGTAACTTGAAGAATTTGTATATAGCTAATTACCCAACAAGAAATTTAGCAAAGAGGGATTCCTATCAAAAAAAGTTAAAAAAGAAAAGAAAAGAAAAAAGTAACGAAACGAACAAAAACAAAAACGTAGTAGTAATTGTTCTTATGAAAGGCTTTTTGTCTATTGTTCAAGTAAATTGATTTTTAGTCTTCTCTTTAAAAACATGAGACAAATAAGACTGTTAGACTTGATGAAACCACGACTTTATCCACGAAAAGCACCGACGGGACCGCGGGTTACACGAACTCAGTTTTTTTCCTCTATACATTTAAACAGTATAAAATATAGGTCATTTCATGTGCATTAAACCACGGATTGTCTAACTGTAAGTCAGTTCAGCAAAAGGTGTGACATGTAGGTAGCATTTCCCCCCAAACAGGGCAATCTTGTGTTTTTCTTCTTCTTTTTTTGTTTTTAATACCTTTACTACTCTAGAAAAAAGTGGTTTTATATAGACTTTAATGAGAAATCAAGCCACTTAAAATGGCCTTATCAAAAAACTTTACACTGCCTGAAAAATGTAAAAACCACGAGCAAGCTCTGAGATATTCTAATATCGATCAGTCAGTTTATATATATATATATATATATATATATATATATATATATATATATATATATATATATATATATGTGTGTATATATATATATATATATTACAACTGCGTGGAAGTAGTCTATTTCGTTAAGAAACCAGCGTAGGTTTTTACAGACGGCCTCGATTTATGAGTGTTGCCGACAGTAAGTCCCAACGCCAATCACTGTATTGAACTTTCAAGTTTACTTTAAATGAATGAAAATGAAAAGAACATAAAGAGAGAGAGAGAGAGAGAGAGAGAGAGAGAGAGAGAGAGAGAGAGAGAGAGAGAGAGAGAGAGAGAGAGAGAGAGAAGAACATAATCTGACAAGTAAAAAATGCAAATATTCTTAATTGTTTTGCCACAGGATTATTTTATTTTGTACTTTTTTTTTATTATTATTATTTTTTCTTAAAATGATGCTCTTGTTATGTTAGTAAATATACTCTGTCTCTAGAGTGTGAATGCAGCGGTTTCACATTATTATTATTATTATTATTTTGTCTTTCCTCACTCCCTCACTAGTTAATCAAAAAAACAAAAAAAAAACAAAAACAAAAAACAGATAAAAAGCTCAAAATGAGGTCACATGCTAAAAATTTCCAAAAAGATCAGGCTAAGTTCAGAGATCAGTAGAAGGACACCAGGTTATGATCAGGAGAACTCAGAAAGACATCAGAAACAATGACGGGACGATGAGACGCTTTTTTGTACACCACGTAGACATGCTAGGCAAACGATGAGCATATAGTCATGGAGATGAGTTCTAGGGAAGAAAACGGGAGAGGAGAGTTACACAAACAGCTCCAGCACACAACTAACATCATTAAACCATGAGAACAACAAGCAAACAAACAAAACAAACAAACAGATACAACAACAGCAGCAGTGCTATTAACCAGCGGTTCATCAACATCCATTTCACATTAGCATTTTTAACAATGTTTTTTTGTTTTGTTTTTTTGGGGGGGGGTAAAATACACATAATTCAAATAGATTGCAAACACGGACACGTAAATGTGGCTTTCGCTAAAACACACAAAGTACAAACACACACTAACAACCTCCCAAAAACACACACGCCCAAAAGAATCCATTCTGGGTCGGTCTACGAACCGAGGCCGCCGATGGATCGCCATTTGGGAGAAACTATTCCGTTTTTTTGAGCGTACGAACATAAACCAAACAGTATGAAACAAAATGAAACGGAAGAGAAATTTCACTTATGAAGTGCCACTACTCATGACGGAAGAAAGAGAGAGCCGAGACAGAGAAATGACGGGGACGTGATGGATGGAATTGTGGAAAATGGAGAGAGGGAAAGGTGAGAGAGAGCGAGAGAGAGAGAGAGAGAGAGAGAGAGAGAGAGAGAGAGAGAGAGGGGCTTTGTAGGTGATTCTGTGTTCTCGTCACACAACAGGTTGTGCGGTTTACGAAGACTACCGGACGAGGCTCTGGAGAGAGAGAGCACGACTTTTCCAAACCCAATAACTTAAAAGATAATAAATAAAGTCCTTTACTTCAGAGGCAGTAGAAATTTCGTATAAAAATAGAACTGCATTTTTTTACAAATAAAATTTACAGGCCTGTGGCTTTCTGTAATGTAATTTGTTTTCTTTTGATAAACTCCCCATCCCTCCACATAGAACCTAGAGTCCTTTATTCATATTAACCATCGACAGATCAAACTCTTTTTTTAATGCTCTACACAAATTCTGTTGGACAAAGACCACGATCATCCGACGGAAAAAAAAAAAAAAAAAAAAAAAAAAAATCGCTTTAAAAACAAACAAACAAAAAAGAAAAACAACAACAAATCAAAAACCCTTTACTGACAGAAAATGAATACAAAAAAAAATTAAAATAAAATAAAATCACTGAACATTTGACGCAAGTATTTGTTGAGGAAGCTGTTTAGGCAGATGTTGCCGTTGACTACAGAGAGGCCACAGCGGGTTTTAACCCTTTCCTCTCTAGTGCAGGTGGGCCAAGGTTTCGAAGGAGCAGCAAAGCCCTGATCCGACACCAGAGGTCAAAGGGCAAAGGTTAATGTGCATATTGGTGCTTTAATCATATCGGAACCTTCCCTACTTGTCCTTACAAGCCTCAGGTTCGCAAAGAGAAACAAATAATATACATCTTTCCTTTCTGCTGTTGTCATCACCATAGAATGAAATAGCCATTGTATAAATATTTACTTCAAAAAAACAAAACAAAACAAAACATTTTTACACATTTTTTGTTACACAACAAAAGAAACAAATTGACCATTAATAGCTGTTCATCCATCGCATACAAAATAATGGCAGAAATGGAAGTGTTCGTGTGGAAGTAAAAAGAGACAAAATAATAATAATACTGTTGTTAATAAAAAAGCTGAAAGAAGGTTATGGGAGAGTGGCTCCCTCTGGTGGTCAAAGGGTGAAACTCCCCCTCGTGCTCCCCCCTCCCCCTGGAGTCCCAGTTTGGTAACCGTGGCAGCAGTGGGGACTTACCCTAGCAGTGTAAAATGAGAGATGCCCTAGTGCTAAGATCAGTATGGTTTGCTGTCGTTCTTCGAGCGCTTGAGCTGGACCTTGAGGCGCTTCATGCCGATCTGAAACCCGTTCATCGCCTGGATGGCGGCCTGCGCTGACACAGGATTGTCATAACTGACGAAACCTGTCATGGAAGACATATACAAAGAGATATGAAGACGAGACAGTAATGTGCTGCAGACAACGTCCTGTTTATATTCCAAACCTCAGTGTGAATAAAGATAACAAGGGTATAAAACAGTCGCAAGACATTTTCACGTAACTGAACTACTCAGCAAATATTCGCCGTTCACATTAATTGGGATCGAAAAGTTGCCGAGTTTTGTTGTTTCAAATGTCATTTTCACCCTAAAAGCCTTATATATGAAATAATAGTAAGACAATTCTACATTTTTGAAATGGAATTGTTTTCTGAACCTATAAACAAAATCTTAAAAAATCTTCTTGATTATGTGGTATTTTTTATTTATTAATTTTTTTGGTATCATATTTGATACATCAGGTTTTAAAGGTCATTATCCTCCTGAGAACCAGCAATTCAGTATTTGTATAGGACATTTCCTATATAAGTTATATAAGTTTTTCTTAGCCCATACATGCTACTGTGGTAAATAGTGGTATATATATATACAAATTTTATGCACCTAACACTATATTAACATTAAAAGAAGTAAAACTGTAAAATGTGATTTGCTGGATCTCAGGATATAGTAAGATGACATCATAATAGCTTTAAAATAAAAAGATCTTTAAATTAATAGAGCAGACTGCATATATAAAAATACTTGTAAATATCAGTTCACATTTTATATATCTTATAAAAAATGTATGTCTGATTTTTCAAAGCCCTATGCTTATTTTTATTTATTTATTTTCTATTATTATTATTATTATTATTATTATTATTATTCATATATTTTTTGTGGTGGTTGTAATATAATTAGTATGTGCATTTCTATGTGATTTTGTATATAAAATAATGTACAACATTTTTAACTAAGCAGAAATTGCTTAAACTCAGCAAATACTCATTTTATATTAGCAGTAACAAATGTGACGTCTACACTGAGGACTATTGTTCTGTTGGTTTTGTCTTTCTTTTGAGTGCCTGTGCATGTATCATTTATGTCATTTCATACCAAAGCACTTGCTCAGATTGGTCTGTTTGTCGATAAAGACTTTGGCAGACACTACGTTTCCAAAAGGCATGAACATCTGTAGGATGTCCTGGTCCCCAAACTCCTGTGGCAGGTGGTAGATAAACAGGTTGGCCCCTTCAGGTCCTGCACCACACACACATAAAGCGTGTACAAATTTAGCAGACAACTAAAAAAAATATACTCTTGCATTAAAATATGATACCAATTCTCAAATTCCAAAAAAAAAAAAAAAAAAAAATGCAATCTTTCATGTTGTCAATTTCCATGAACATTTAACATTTAACGTTTGTAAGTTTAAGTTTTGCAGCAGCTGCATTGGGAGCTTATGTATAAGCCATTCATGCGTTCAAAAACAGCTAAAGCGCAATTGATTGGGACAGAATGCAGGGGCTCGGACGCATTTTCGTCGGTTGGGATCCATTAAGTAGGCTAATATTACAATATTTCATTCAATATACTATATTTTGTAGAACTTCAAAAGATTCCCCGGTGATACAAGCTACACGACATTGTAGCAGGTAAATGTAATGGGTGCTACTGTACATAATCAATACAAATGAAATGATCTGGCCCTAGCCTCTTCTGATTGGTCCATCTCTTTAATAATGTGCTGCGCTACATAACAAAGTTAAACTACTGTGTACTTGACACAATCTTAACAATGCAACACTCACGAGTGAGAAAATGAAAAACAAGATGCGTTTGGCAAATATACGCAAACCAACAATTAAAACAAGCAAGAATGTGTCCTGAACGTTCGCCCCATAGTGGTTGTTTGTCCATACCCTCTTTCTGGCTGCCCGCAGCGCTCTGTTGCTGCAGTAGGGATTGGCTGTAGAGGGTGGGCAGTGCGGCGGCTGCGTACTGTTGGATCCCTGAGTAGGCCTGTGTGAGAGCGTCCATGGGCCCGACCGACCCGTTACTCAGGCCCGTGCTGCCCAGCCCGCCGTTCAGAGCTGCCATACCTGAGAGCATGTGAGCAACTTTACATAAAACCCAACAATAAAGAAAAAAGAAGTGCTCTTACTCATTAGCGTTTTGACTCAGGGTGTGTTTCTACAACACAGTACAACACACACACACACACACACACACACACACACACACACACACACACACACACACAATCAAACAAACGTAAAAAAGTAGAGCGCTAAACGAAACACTCGTCAACAAAAACATCTGAACCATGAACAACAAACAAAGCCTATTATGACATCACAAGGGGACATACAACAGGACAAGACGTCATAAACGCCACCCACTCGCACACATACACTCACAAACACAAGATATATAATATACATGATATACTGAACGGTGTATGCAAATGAGGAGCGCGGCCTACACATGCACACTTATGTCACAACAGCAGCATGAGACGATCACCACGGCGACCCTCAGACAGACAGAAACATCAGACCAATCACCTTCTTAACCTCAAAAACTCAGCAGAACTCAAATTCAAATGATCTCATTATATGGTATCAGTAGTCAAGTTTTATTTTTTAATGAAAGGAGTTTCAGGAAAAACGTTGAAGTATTAAGAAAATGCAAATGTATCCTTGAACCCTTTTAAGGCAAAACACCTGACTGCAATTTTCCAAATCTCGCGGTCAATGACCGTGTTGACACTTTGGAACTACGAAACAAAAGAAGACAGTTACTCTAATACAGTGGGCTTTACCACTGCACGGCACAGCTTGACTCGACTCTGCTCGCTTTTTGGGGGTTTTCCACTGTGGATAGTACCTGATACTTTTTTTAGTATCACCTCAGTTGAGGTTCCAAGCGAGCTGAGCCGATAATAAATGTGACGTTAAAACCCTGCAGATCACTGATTGGCCAGGGAGAATCGTCACTACCAGCGTCACTGGATTTTCGACACGGGACATCAACCTGCTAGTATCAAAGATAACTACAGTGATAACAGTATGATTTGTTCACAAAAATGTCGAATTGTAAAAAGAAATGGCTGTGCTTAAAACCACGCCGTGGTCAATAAACGAGATGCAGACGTTCCTCTCGTTAGCGACGAATAAACCTCTCAGGAAGTGTCTCAGCTGTTGTCCGTACATGGCTACCAATGGACCTACCAACAGTGTAGGGAAAAGTAAAAAAAAACTTCAAAGTGAATACAGAACCATCAAGGACCACAAAAGATGGTACAAACAGAAGAAAGTGGAAGTGGTTCGACCAAATGGACATAATCTATGGCAATAGGCTGGCGAGCAATGGGAGAGAGAGTGCCCTGGACTCGGCCACAGCATTGGAGTCCACGATGGAGGATGGTACGTTTTGTTACGTTAACTCTATAGCTTCACTTTATTTAGTTGACCAGCTACTAGAAGCTTACGTCTAAAACAACCAGGCCAATTTAACTGTTACACTTGTGTAAAATCACCATGCAACAACTTGTGAAGCACCTTGAGCTAGTAGCTAACAGCTAGCGGTTGTTATTGTTTTGGTGATTGTGTCATGTTTAAGATGATGTCACGGCAGTAGAGGCAGCGCAACTATGACGATCAGCCTATAGTCCCACCCACATTGATGTGGCACTAAACTGTAGTGGAAAATCAAGCTCAGAAAAGTAAAGCGAGTCGAGTCGAACCGTAACGTGCATTGGAAAAATGCCATAATAGGCGTCCCTTTAGGCAACACTGATAACACAACTTGAACTGCAACTCGAGAAAGTGCGTTCTGACATTTCGTAATGGAACAACATGTAAAATGGTGCTTGCGTGAAAGTGTTTGTGTTCATGTAGTTGTGCAGAGTATGTTTCGGGCCTCACTCAGGACTTAACAGTGTGTGTGTGTGTGTGTGTTTGTGTGTCTGATTAATGAGTATTTACTGACTAGCCTTTTGGCTTGATGGCCTGGAAACAATAAATGATGAGCGAAGTGCTTGAACGGCCGGCTCCCTCATTTATCCAGCAATAATTACAATACTGACCTTTTATATTCAATTACACTATACAGCCTCTTAAATGAGTGTGTGTGTGTGTGTGTGTGTGTGTGTGTGTGTGTGTGTGTGTGTGTGTGAGAGAGAGAGAGAGAGTGATTTGAATGAATTTAAATTTAGATGTTCTGTTGGAGAGAGCTTGATTTATAAAACTAGAAACCTGGCTGAAAGGTCACTAGGGAAGATAGAGATTTTGCCCATGTGCTGGCACACTGACATATAAACATGCACACACCTGCATGATCTTTAGCTGGCCTATTCATATTAATTACACTCTACAACTCCCATTTGGTATATTTTAATAACATTCGTACAACTCTGGCATAATAAACTGCCGTTATTTAAAATGGACGTGGATAGGCCCTGCCCTAACTGAATCAATCCTCATTTACCATAGATAAAACACATACGTAAACAACATTCATACAGTACACAGACAAAAGCGCCAAAAAAAGTGCACTTCTATAGAAACACCCACAGAGCAATGGCTAGCAGTGTTAGCATGTTCGAATGTGTGGAGATGTGGTTGATTGGTGCAAACACACACGCATAACTACAAGGGATGGGCTACATTTGTTTTGGCTTAGCGAATGGATTTGATTTGATTTAATGAAGCTTTTAACAGTTCACACATAAAAAAATGCAATATATTAGCAATACTCAGTGTGAGAATACTGAAATTCACTGCGCACATATACATCCAATAAACACTCGCTGAAATGCCCAGAGAGATGCCCTCACTTTGGTTTGTGTGAGTCAATATCATAATCAAAGAATGAGAAAAAACACATTTTTTTTTAACAAATTCTTTTGTTTAGCGTTTTGTTTTGAACAAAATAACATGTTTTACTATAAAACTCTGAAACTGTATAACAGATATGTAATTTTAACTACATATATGTCAACTAGTCAGTAATAAGACTGTTGGTAAATATTACACCAAACACAGTAATGGTTCTCTGCGAATTTCGAGTCATTTTTCATAATAGCCTGCGCTTCCGTGAGCAAGTGAGTCATCTGAATTCATTTATGAAGTGAGTTATCTAACTTATTTAGTCCATGATTCAAACCGATGATTTCTGTGTTCAGTTCAGACTGATTCTCCAATTTGTTCTGATTCATTAAAAATGTATTATCAACATATTATTTTGCTGTGCTCAGTTGTGATGCAGAAAACATGGCATTTTTTCACAGTCACTTGATAAAAACATTTGTTATCTGTGCGTGTTTGGGCATCTCTCTGAGCAGTGGGCTGCTGGTATGAGGTGATGCTGTAAGGGTTGGGATGGAGAGGCCGATGGACGGTAGTACTCACTGTTGACGCTACCTGCTAGTGCATTAATGTTATTAAGGCCCATGGTGGCCCCGGCCAGACCCTGCAGTGTGCCCAGAGAACCCAGGGAACCCATCGCACCTGCGGTCGAGTTAGCCGTGGATCCTGCTGTGGGGAAAGACAGACAGAGCAGAAAGGAGAGATAGATGGAGAACGGAAGAAAGAGAGAGAGAGAGAGAGAGAGAGAGAGAGAGAGAGAGAGAGAGAGAGAGTGCACACTGTTATAATGTACAGAAACACAGATTACACTGTGATATTCAGTAAAGTTTAAAGCTCCTCCACATACATAAAGTCGTCATTGAGGGTACACAAAGGATAAAAATGGACTGATATGAGATGACAGTGTATGCTATGCCATGGTAGAAATATTTCAACCAGAATATATTTCATCATATACTGTGTTAGACATATCTGCAGGTCTATCAGTGGGCATAGCTGCTGTATGGAATTGAAATGTAAGAATGACAAATAAATATGGAATAATGTGAAAATAATAGTGG
Source organism: Moxostoma hubbsi (assembly GCA_032164185.1). Taxonomy (NCBI): domain Eukaryota; kingdom Metazoa; phylum Chordata; class Actinopteri; order Cypriniformes; family Catostomidae; genus Moxostoma; species Moxostoma hubbsi. The sequence goes on from JAVLUX010000043.1 coordinate 20,028,196, forward strand.
GACAAGTCTCAAACTTGTTATTAAGGGGTGTTGTTAGGGGTAATCCAAAGCAGAGTTTATAAGTGATGCATATGTGAAGCTGTTTTTGGTTTGTTATTATGAGGTTTCAAATAATAAGAGACAATAATCAAATGATATGAAGTACCTTTCATTTATCGGATGCTAAATTTAATTCCCTGGCTTATACAAAATAGACACTACCACATGGTTATATAGTTTAATGTACAGCAAAGAATACTACACTGTGGTATGTACCATTACAGTTATATAAAATTACTCTAACATCTTATTTGGTCATATTGTCCTTCCCTAGATGGAAAAATGGATAGATAGATGGTGGATGGACGGATGGATTGCTTCATGGACTGCCAGGAAGAATCAGTTAAAATTAGTTCATCTTGCAGCAGCAGACGAGATAAAAGTGTTCAATGAAAAGGATGATTATTGCAATCATGAAAATTATGACAATGGTGATTTTTTTAGCTAAAACAATAAAAACATAGAAAAGAAAATCAAAAATTGAGACTTTTCAGTTCATAACTACTTGTTCGCCTGCCTCATTTCCAATAATGCAAGTCTGAAAGAAGATTTAAGAGATGCAAAGATGCAAATCTAACCATAGAACCACATGTCACAGTTTTACACGCCTCCTGCTTCCACTTTTCAACAGGAACCACTCTTCCAAAATGAGTGGAGCACATTTAAAGCCACAGGGCACTCCAGCGAAATGACACAAAAATCAACACACTCCCAAACATGCTAATGATGACCATGATGCCTTGAACTATGATGAATGACTGGTGGCAAGAAACTACGTACACAAGCACACACATGGCATGAAGACTTATGTTTGTAATGAAAGATTTACAATGAAGAGCAAGAATTACGGTCTTGATGACAATGAATGAAGGGACAACAACGCTATGGTGGTGATACCGCTATCGAAGATTTAGGTGATTGATGACGGTGACAAAGATGGGATGACCTCTGGTTACCTGGGCTGGCCAGGGCTCCCAGTGACCCTGTGCTGGAGGTTAGGGCGCTAGCGGTGGACGGGCTGGCCGAGCTCTGTGCTGCAGCCGCTGCTGCGGCTAGAGTGGCCAGATTCTGCAACTGCAGAGCATTCATACCTGAAGAAAGAGAAAGTTTCAGTCTGTGTAATAAGTGTGTTTGACTGCTCAAGCTAAAATGAAGGAAGGAACTGCTTCTAAGATACAAGATGCTTTACATCTATGTGTACTGGGGTTAGTAGAATTGTATATATGTAGATGTGTTTGCTACAGAATATCTGACTGTAAGTGTATGTGTTTGCACACTTTCTCATCAAACAAAGGTGATCCAAAGGTGACTCTAGATTATGGCTACATGCGGTGACCGTGACGCCAACACACCACGGACAGTGGCCTGTAGCCAAATGGACAGATATATGAAGTGGTACAACAGGAAAATGCATAGTATGTTTTGTATATACATGCTCAATGTATATACTCTTCACTATGAGGAAGCACGCACACAGAAAAACACGTACAAGAGATGGACAACATTTGGATTCATTGGAACAGTGCTAACAGAATTATAGAAGTGCAGTATTTCAACTGAGATTGCAAGCAGAATGCAATTACAGAATAGAAAGCAATTGTGAAGAAATAGACGACATGGACAAAACTATGTGGACAACCCCATCTAATTACCGGCTTTGGCTATTCCAGTAATTCAAGTGACAATAAATCTTAACACTAATTCATACAATATGCACTTTTCCACCATGAGACCAAACAGTTACCGCTGCAAAACCGTGCTGTTCCAATCTGGGCTGGTCAACACGGTTAAGGTTTCTTTTTCAACAGTGGTGTTGCAAATTCAGAATTCAAACTGACTGACTGGGCAAGTGACCTCTCAGAGTTGCTATGTCACTACAGACAATCCACCAGAACTATTCTTACTTGAGAACAGTTAGCTAAGTATACTGAGAAACCGGCCTCGGAACAGTTTATAATCATACCATAGTGAACCATGTTCAAGAGGAAATTCTGCTGAAATTGTTACTCACCGTTCTCAGAAATGTTTGGCCCGATAGTGAAAAAGCATCCAATTATATTCTAAACAATTATGTGATTCCAACTTTAAGGCAACAGTTCGAAGAGAGCCCTATTCAGTTCTACCAAGACAATACCCCTGTACACAAAACAATGTCCATACAGAAATTGTTTACTGAGTCTGACTGGCCTGCGCAAAGCCTAGACCTGAACCCCGTTAAACACCTTTGGGATGAACTGGAGCATTGAATGGAAAGCCATGTCCAATCGCCAACATCAGAACTTGACCTCAATGATGCTCATTCCTGAATTGGAGCAAATCCCCACAGCCATGTTCCAACATCAAGTGGAATGACATCCCAGAAGAGTGGAAGCTGTTATAGCAGCGAAGAAAGGGATGCCCATGGTTTTAAAATTACATGCTCAACCAGCATATAATTTTGGCCATGTAGTTTACTCTATCTTTTCTTTCTTCTAGTTTTCTCCCTTTAAAGGGAGTAGTGCGCAGTCTTAAGGGTTCTCTGCCCTCTTGATCCACTTAGCAAGCAAAAAGAGAGCATTAAATTAGCACATGACAGAAGGTGATTAGAGGCCAAACAAAACCCAGGTCACCATAGAAATACAGAGATGGATCCGTAACTTCTCACAGATCAAGGTAGGTACAATCCTTAATGGCTAGTTAAAAGTCAACAAGAAATGGTGTTCCCAGCCCATTTTTCTTCTGTTATTTGACTTGTGAAACACAATATTGGGGACTTTATCCATCTGGAATTGACTGGATTGTAAAAAGTGGTCTCCATTTGACAGGATGTTGAAAAGAAAGGGTTGAAAAAGTGAAGAGATCCATGACAACACCCAAAAAGGATAGTAGTTTTTGAGGCAGAGCAATTTCTTACATTGATGAAACATTGCAAAGACAAACATTTTGTGTGTGTACAGATGAATTGTGCCTAATAAGACCAGTATTAAGAAGGTAAATGTCTTAAACTTAGATATCACGTATCAAAGACCCCTTGAATAGTACTACAAAAAAAGGTTGGAAAAAGCTGTGGAAAGAAAGTGTAGTGTTGGGAGGTCAAAGAGGAAGATTAAGTACAGAAATGGACTGTAAAATTGAGGGCTCTTTGACTGTTTTTGTGCTTCTGAATGAAGCAGTAAAGGACCCATTTCAATTTTCTTTCACACAAGTGTAAAAATGGGCATTGAGTAAATGTGATTTCTGTGGTTGAGGAAGCCACTTCATCCATGTGGTATGTTCATACTCTCTAAGGAGTGAGCAGAGAGGAGGTGTTAGGAGCGAGGTGATGCTGGCTCTCACTGAATGTTCAGCATGTGTAATGGAGCTCCTTATGGCTCATAACTCCACCCACAGCACAGACACAGCAGATGTCAACTGTATATATCAGCTGCCAATCAGAGATAGTTGCCAAGCGACAGATGGAGGGGTCCAAATATTTCACAATTCAGCCGTGAAAAGCCTTCAAATCCCATTGTGTTTGAGAGCTCCTGTCGATTTGAACGTCAAGTAGTGTGTACATATACACTCACACAGGCTGTTATGAGCATTTGGTCATATTGAGCAAGATTCTGACCAAAGATCATAAAGGGTGTTGCACACTCAACGTGTTCCCAACCAGAAGCGACAAAATACAGCGATATTCATACATTAAAATTATTATAAATTACAGATGTTACAATAGTCAGATAGAACTGTCTCTTTATTGAGCAAACCTTATTTTCTCATTGAAGCTGTATGGACATACACTTTCTACGACAAATCTCAAGGGGATAGTACACGATCACACACATACACATGGCAAAGTTACTTTATGAATCGCATCAGAATTCAGACTATTACCATTTTTTATGTTCACACACTCACGCAGTACTTAATTTGTCGATCTCCATGTGACAGGAAATCAGAAAGAATGTCAAAATGAGCCGCTGGTGTGTGTGAGTCTGTGTGTGTGCCTACAAAGCTAGAAACTTTTTAATTCTAGAAACACTTCTAGAACTTCTATCGCCAAAAAAACTTCTGATGGGTCAACTATTCCTTTAATCCAGCACTGAAGCATTGCCTAATATTTCTGCATATACTCCACAACTATAATATCGAACCACAGCGTCCACCATTCACTATCATCTACCAAGCAGTTTTGCACATAAACCATTTGATAAAAAAATACGCTGTATTTCTGTAAATATATTCCTTGAAAAAAATGTAAGTTCACCAAATGAATTCAATTGTTATGTTAATGTGGGAATTTCTCGCTCTTTAATTGTGCGTTGGCAGCTGCCGCTGGTTTGGCTCGGTGTGAACTTGAGACTCACTGAGAGGCTGTCACAGATGCATGGCTGAACTTAGACGAGAGCTTCCTGAACTCTCTTCATAGTGGTAAACAAAAACACCACAGTCCTGCTCACCCTCTCCACACGAGCGTACATTAATGAGGAAGCCACTCTCTGGTTGCAAAACTGTTGTCAGGGGGAAAGGCTTTAGGAGAAAAAGGCACTCATTCTACACACACTGTAAGCCATTTTGAATGCTAATACATTCTCTTTCTTTCATCCTTAGCCGTTGCAATTAGGCTCGAGCGTATGCTATAAATATTTCACTTTCCTTGAAGGCCTGGCAGCTTGATAAACAGACCACAATTAAGACCTGACAAGAACAGAGATGCACACTGGGAATGCTGCACACAAGACAGTGAAAGACTGTGAAAACGAAAAAAGAAAACTGCAAAGAGGAATTTCTCAAGAGTTGTGGGATTTAGTGTAAGGTGTGAAGCACAAAAAATGTCAGAGAGAATGACGTGCACCTGTCTAACAGTGACAGTAAGCAGCAGCTCATTGGCTGATGCTGAGCGCATAACTAAAAATATATATTATCCAATATGAAAAATTCCATGACTTGTCCAGGCATGTACAATTCCCTGATATTTCCAGGTTTTCTGTGAGCATGATAAGGAGATCCTGATGAGGAATCCATCTTGTGCCACTGAATTATTTTAGCAGAATAGATAATGACAGAATTTACAGCATTTTACAGCATCAAATTGTGATTAGCCACATCACTGGATAAAACCTTTTTGGTTTTTCTGTTGTTTAAGGATTGGTAAACTGATATAGAAAACTGAAGACAGTTGAACATTGAAAGGTTGTCTCATCGTGACCTAAATCTAAAACAGATCAGGTCACCCATAAGCCTCACAGAGCTAAGGAAAAGAGATGTGATGGTACGATGAGACAAACTCTTCTTTCAAGGAACAAAACAAAGTTTGATGTGCATCAGAACAACACTGAAAAGAACAGATTATATTTGCCGAGTTAAGACTCGGTTCATCTTCTCGTTTTGAAACATGTAGTCTGGAGTGATTACAAACATACTTTTGCTTCTAAATGTGCTAGAACTGTATAAAACCAAATGTTCTGCAGAAAGATGAAACTAAAGATTGGGGCAGGTTGAGAATATCCTCAGCCTAACCTCTGCTGATCCTGAATTGTCCCAGGGTTAAGACTTGTCAAACTGGGTTTGTTATGGGATCCAGAGCTGGGTTGAATGGTTTAGTAGAGGAATGGGAGTTTAGTTGAGGAGTTACAATGGGGCTAGTTAAGTTTACACTGATCTGGGATCAGTATCTCACCTGCCATTTGTTGAATACCACTGAACGCTCCTAGATTACTGGAGGACGTTGCTTGTTGGAGCAACTGGGAGAAATAGAGAGAAACAAAGAATGTTAAGACACATCAACCATTACACATTGGCTTATGGTGATGGATATATAAGGATAATGCTTGAAGGAGCTAGTGATAGCTAAATATAGATGAAACAGTGTGGTTTGTTCCCAACTTCCATGTAGTCTGGAGTGATTCTATAGGGCAGTTTGCCAACAGAAAAGCAACACAGCAGTCAGGACATTTTTCTTAGCCACTGGTGTTCCTCAAGTCTTAGTACTTAAATATTCAAGTGTAGTGAATGTAGTTTCAAAATGACTTTACAAAATGGCTTTAAAATTAAGAAGTTTAAAATACAACTATGTGGGTACAACTAAGTCAAAGGTCTTCTTGTTTGACGCATTATGTTTTGCGGGTTGTAAGGGAAAACTCATGTTAATGTGTCAGTTTATCACATGTCTCTTGGTTAAGACTTGTTGTGAGAATGTTTATCAGGCTGAATATCAATATCAGGCTGAGTTGTGGTCAGTGGATTTTTTTTTTTAAATGTAGGGTGGTTGATGGCCGATACTGTATATTATACGATGAATGAATATGCAAAATATCGGCCTGGGCAATATAACAGTCAGTAATGGAACAATTTCTTAAAGGACCTGAGGGGAACTTCAAGGTATTTAACTCATACATTTGTGCCAGTGAACACTGTCATGCTAAGAGTCCCCCGTCAGTTCTGCTGGCACTGTGTTGCTGTGCTGGGCAGTTTCTGCACATGAAAGGGGAGAGGAAAGCAGACTCTAAATGATACTAGATGATTAGGATGACATTGAACTAGACCCTCAGACAGCTTAAAAGCTAAATGCAACCTCAATGTGACAGGGAAGTGGAGAAAGGAAGGCAGAAAAAGGAGAAGTGGAAGGGTGGGAGAGATGGCCCTGTCCCAATGCTCTTTAGTAGTTATTTAAATCGTCACCCACTGTCCTTACGAACAAAAACAAAAGTAAATGGGCATTAAATGTCGCCATCATGTTTTTTCCTCTTTAAATTTAGAAGGACAAAGATGTGGTGCGTGAAACAGGGATAGAGGAACATATTATGTCCTTCCCAATCGTAAAAATTCCACTCATTTTCTCTATAAAGAAATAGATTTTTAACAATATTATAAAATTTGTTAAGACAGGTGTACTATGAGCTCAAACATTCTTACACAATTGTATCTGTAGAAGTCACAAATCAATGTGATTTCAGATTTGTTTAAAAACATATATATGTTTAATTAAATTCCTGGTAAGGGAACTACACTACCCATAATCCTGAAGACATATCCACCAATCAGAGAAGTAGCTGTCATCATGGAAATTAAAATTGCGGCAAAAGAGCTCAGCAGCAATAACCCACACCAATGCGGATAATGTAACCGACTCACTCTCTATGCACACTCAAACTATGTAAATATTTGTACTTAGAACTTTTTTTGAAGTTTTTTAAAAACACTTCTGGAACCAAAAGTGGGCGGTCATTGTGGCACTAGATTCCCTCTCGCATCTGTTTGCCATGTTAATAGAACCAAGAATGCCGAGCAGGTCGATCACCTAATGACTTCTAAACGACAGCACCGCCCATTACTATTTTGAGTTTGATCACAATCGATTGAAGTTCGACAGATGAGAGATCGGAAAAGGGTTAAGATTGGCTCAGAGAGAGCAAGAGAGGGTGTGGCCTGCTATAAGAGAGAGGTGGGGGCGAGGCAAGTGGGCGGAGACAGTGACTGACTGCGGCGGCTGCGCTGGCTGTGCTGCTGGTGGGCGTGGCTACGTGGGTGTGTCCTCTTACTGCCAGATACTGTGGGGTGAGGCCAGTCAGCCCAGTCAGGCTGCCCCAGGCAGACGCGTTGTTCAACTGCTGCATCTGCTGCGCCAACTGCTGCTGCAGCCGTCGCTGTTCCTTATCCTTCTGTGTGTCTGCAAATTTCACCACCATGGGAGAGGAGCAGCCCTGCTTGAATAGATTGAAAACGAGAGAGGGCAAGTTGAAGAGAAAGAGGGGTTAAAAAAACTACAATAAGTAATTTCTTGACATACTTAATGTTTCATACAATATTGTCAAAGCATCAACAGTAAAAGTAGAGAAGAAAAGGAAAAAATTATTATAAATAAATGGCAGTAATGATAATATAATAATTAATATATTGGGCTGCAAAATTGATCGAAAAAATAATCATAATAACAATTACTGCTGCCGCAAGTAATTGAAATGGGTAAATTAGAGCATGGTTTCTCAACCACTGGGTCATTATCTGCTGGGTTACGAGATCTTTTCTTGAGTACAAATGACCATTTAGAAGGATAGAACTGCACATTTGCAATGTTTGGGGCAACAGTGGCCTCTATTGTCGAAAAGTGTTAATATATCCTGGTTTACATAAACAACAGTAAGTAAGAGGCTGCATTTCTCTGACGTTAATTAGTAGCTGTCCAATCACAATAATTCATCAATTCTACTCTTCACTTGTTCTTGCATGCACTAGCTCCATTAACTTGCTAGTGTGAATGCAATCCAATTTCTGTACATCAACATTCCAAAGCGGCAGTTTTAGGGTTGCCACCCATCCCGTAAAATACAGGATTGTCCTGTATTTAAACATACAATGACGCGTCCTTTATATAACCAATACGTGACGCAATTTGACCTCTCATTGATTCTTGAGATTAGGGACAAAACATGTCTTACATACAAACGTCAACTTTATTTTAAAAAGCAAGAAATTCATAACAATAAAATAATGGAAACGTTCAATCTAAAGGAGAAGTGTATACTCAGGGCATATTTTTATTTTTTAATTTTAATCAATTTTTTTTTTTTTACTTAACCTGTCCTCAGCAAGAGATGTTAAAGAGATGAGAACAATGTTAAACTGCTAAACAAAGTGTTTAAAAATGCAACAAATTCATAAATATAAATATCATATTAAATGTTGGGATCCGTAATATATCAAACAATACATTAAGAAAACTTTAAATTATATTTTTCATAAAAAACTGCCTATGAAATGTGTCCTCGCTTTGAGTCAACTCTATCAGATTTTCTTTTTAATCCTGAATAAATCAGAAAATGTCCTGATCACCTATAACTCCGACTACCCCTTTACCACTTCCTGCTCATGATGGATGCAACAGTAGGACACGTGGTCTGGTACGTTTGATATTTTTCAGTCTCGGCAGTCACAGCTTCAACTTGTCAACTACGTCATTCTCATTATGATAATTTCTGTTAAAATTGTGGGATCAATTTTGGCATTTTAGTTTAGTTTAGAAAAGCATTTTCAACTGAGGGAAAAAAAATGGCTCCAGTGTACAAAACATGGTTAAAATGGAAAAATGTAAAATTTTGTCAACTCCAGCAGAATTTTCAGAATAGTATCAAAACTAAATATAATGTTTGATGTATTTTATCACTTAACTCCTTTAATGAACAGTATTATTAGATAATTAAAGACTTTACACTTGTTGGATGAATCAAATTAAAATAGCATGCTTTTTAGTGTGTCTGACAGAGTTGACGCAAATGACAGTAAGATGCAAGTTATGAAGTGAATAAATGTAAAAAAAAAAAAGTGTTTTTTATAAAAACATGTTCCCTTACATCTTTTGTTAGCTGAGACCTTTGTCTACAAATATATCCATTTCAAATTAATTTAGTATTAAAAAATAAAAACTCTTTTTTGTGCCTTATCTCAAGAATCAATGCCCTATTTAAGCTGGTCTGATGGCCTCACCGCAAAATCAACCAAGATCATTAATTTAACCTTGATATTCGGTGGAAATTGTGCCCACGGTGGGTAAGGGACCATCTGCAAAGTCCTCACATTGTGCTAAAAATGTGCTAAAACTGTGGAGGGTGTGGTAAGGGACAGTCTGAAAACTTCCGCCAGCAGAACCAAAGCTACAAATATTGGGATATAGATATTAGGCCACTATATTATAAACACAACTAGATTAAATAAGTACCTATTCATTTATCTGCCATTTTTAATGGAATTTTGGTGCAAATGTATGAATGGTAGCAAAACAGATACAAGATAGAAAGTCATGGCATTTGTGAATAGTATATGCTGTAGATTTTGATTGTGAAAGTGTCTAGAAGAGCAATGATACTGTGCTGTAGTACTGCATAAAGCGATAATAGCAAACAAACACATACACTCACACACAAGCGCTGAAGTGACGGGAATTCATGGCAAAACGAGTGCTCAGTGCTGTGCTTGTGCTGCTGATTTTAATTCCCAGGAAAGTGATTTCCTGTTTTATAAAACTATTTCATCATCTGTATGAGAGAGAGAGAGCAAGATCTCCTACCACACGGGTACAGACCTGCTGCATTTCTGCTAATCTCCCTCACTGGCTCACTCTCTATATCCCAAACCGGACATGTGATGCCCATTTAAATAAAACCCTGAGGGTTAGCATATGATGAGAGAAGGGTGTGTGTGTTGGTGTGTATGGGTATAGCAAGTGTAGCATTTGTTTTTAAAGGGACAGTTCATCCAAAACGTGAATTGTGACATCATCTGTTCTAGCTAACCAAATGTGGAACACAAAATGACTTTTCCATACAATAAAAGTGGATGGTGACCATGGCTGACAGGCTCCAAAAAAAAGACAAAATTTCCCTAATTTTGTGCGAGGAACAGACTGAAATTTAGGTTGTCCCAACAACATGAGAGTGAGTATATTAGGCAAAATAACTATCCGATATTTGACCGTTTTGAGATTAAAATAAAACTGTGCCTGATTGGCCGATTAAAAAAAAGTGCTCATTCGATCTTGTGGCAATTCTAAAATCTACTGACAGCCTTGTGAATGTTTAATGAACATTTGTCAGGGTAAAATAAGAGTTCATTTAAATCCAGCAACTATGTGTACAATTTTGGGCCTCGTTCCTGAAACATTCATTTATACAGTACTTTGCCAACGTTTTAGGCCATTGTGGAACATGTTCTATATAGCGTGGTTTTATATCATTCATTATTTTAAATATCATCTGCTCTTTTCTCTAGGTAACAGTGTCTGCATCATCCGTTTAAAGCCTCATATTAGTCACCCAACATCCTTGAAGCTACTAGAACGCTCTCATTCGAATGCATGCACATGTTATATAAGACTTTGTGAATGGAGTTAAATGGAGAACATTCATGTTGCATGTTTTAATATCAAAGCAATTCCTCTAGCAACAGCAGCGAATGCAGGGCAGACATTTAGAGTCACAAGAGTGGGAAAGATTGAGACAACTGCTTCACAGCAAATATTCTAAATCTTATTCTCTTGTCTCTACCTTACAGGTGCACGTTCACTCTGATAAGTCATTATACCGCTCTTTTATTTTGTTCTCTCTGAACTGCAAACCACAGAGTGAAGTAAGATGAAAGATCACAGACCCTTGAGAAAGCGAGAGAGAGAACATTTGAGAATTTTTTGGAGGTGGAGCGCCTCACTTCCACCCAGAGCATTGTACAGCATTTCTTCCATTTCAAGAGCTGATTTTTAGAGAGCTGATGATGTCCCTATCTCTGCTCTCAGATGGTGGTGAGGTAAAAATAAAACTTGTAAGGAGAAAAAAAAGGAGTTTTAACTCAAGCTGTCAATCGGGCAGTGCCATCATGGAGCGAGCGTCTCAAGAGAGCTGAGAAATCTCATTACTCGCTCTCTCTGTCTCAGTCTTTCTCTCCGACACACACACACACACACACACACACACACACACACACACACACACACACACTCACACACTCACACACTCACACACTCACACACACACACACACACACACACACACTCACACACACACACACACACACACACACACACTCACACACACTCACACACACACTACAGGCTCTGACAAGTGTTAGAAGTGGCTTGAAGCTAAAGTGTACGAGTTAAATCTGCATTGCTTAATAGGGGACTCTCAGGAAAACATGGTTCATCCCCCAAAAAATAAATAAATACAAATAAAATAATGTATATTTTGTATCATGAAAAAAGCAGTCTATTTTGTATTTATTTTTTTGCAATGTAATTATATGCATTTTTATGACAATTAAGCATCCCCCACCAGCCTCCACAAATTCTCATTATCATAATGTGTTCAGGCACTTTACTTACTGTATACGTTTTTTGGTCATTTCCTGTAATCTCATTGGGGATTCTCATTAGATTCACATTACAGTAATACATTTTATTATTTGTATTTCTTTAAATCAGCATACATTTAAGGCAGTACAACAAATACTACCATGTATTGAATATAAAAATAATTTACAATTAAAAAACATGTTGTTCTTTTAAGTAGTAAGCATTGTAAGGACAATATGCTTAATTGTCATGAAAATAATGTCACAATGCTTAATAGTTTCATTTTCTTTGAGCAAAATCTAAAGAAAAAAAGTAATGTATTTTAAATAAAATGTCAATCGATTAAAATGTTTAATCGAATTAATTAGATGGTGTCCCGATTAATTAATCGCGATTACACGCATATACAATATTTGCTGAGAAAGCCTCTCATATAAAAATAATTCAATATATAATGATGAAATAATGATACATAGTTAACTTCAAATATTAAAAAAATTATATATATATATATAATGCAAGAATGTAACACATGTTTGTGTTGTGCTGCTGCTGAAGTGTTGCTTTGTTCACTGTATAAACTGTGCATTGCCCATACAGCTGAATTTCCCTCTGGAGTAAACAGGTGGTACTACAAGCTTGCATTTCTCAGGAATCTTCCTTATTATGGTCTGGGGGCATTGCGATTAATTGCGTTAATTTTTGTAACGTGTTATTTTGAATAAAATGAATCACACTGAATTAACGTGTTAAATCCACAGCCCTATTTTATATATATATATATACACTACTGGTCAAAACTTTTTAAACACTTGACTGAAATATTTCTCATGATCTTCAAAACCTTTGATCTGTAGACGTTTGCTTAAATATTTTAAATGAGTTTTGTAGACAAAAATATAATTGTGCCACCATGTTAATTTATTTCATTATAAAACTAAAATTTTATAAAAAAAATACATTTTTGAAATTGATGACTTCGACCAAATAATAAAGAAAAGCAGCCAATAAGTGCCCAATATAGATGGGAACTCCTTCAATACCGTTTAAAAAGCATCTCAGGGTGAAACCTCAAGAAGTTGGTTGAGAAAATGCCAAGAGTTCATGTCTGCAAATTCTAGACAATGGGTGACTATTTTGAAGATGCTAAAATATAACACATTTTTGATTTATTTTTGATTTTGTTTAGTCACAACATAATTCCCATAGTTCCATTAATGTCATTCCATAGTTTTGATGACATTATAATTTTTCACATTTTAGAATAATAGCAAAGAATGAGTAAGTGTTTAAAAACATTTGACCGGTAGTGTATAAATAATTTCAGGTTAAATGTAACATGGACATGTTAGGGTAAGATTCACCCTAATACAAACTCACAGGTACATACCATTTTTACTATAAAGGTGCACACGTGCAACATGCATCTGCAGACACATACACTTACAAACAAAAAACAGCAATGCAGCATCATAAATTTGGAGAGAGACATACGCAATTCAAACAAGATGAACATCTAGGGTAACCACAGCAACCAACCTTATGAGACTAAACTAAAAAAGCAAGGCAAAATGCAACAGTGTAGGTTTCTAGGTGGCAGCATGTGACCACCCAACTGTCATATCCGTTTTCATTAAATCGTGACATTCAGAAAGGCCATAAATTCCTCTGTGTGAGGTGAGGTCAAAGACCCGGCCGAAAACAAACAACAACACAACACAATTTACCAACACTCATCTAAACAGGCTAATTGCTTTCCCTTTGGAAACAGACATGGCTTACAGGATAAAAAAAATAAAAAATAAAAATATACATGGACATATTCCATGCAGAATGTGACATTAAAACGATTCCTAAAGTGAATAGTGGACCATATGTTGTCGGTTTGTAAATTTGTCCAGTGCCATGTCCACTTAAGAAAACACTGTTTCTGTTTTGTTCTACTTCTGTTTTTCTAATTAAATACTGTGTGTTTTTTTTTTCTTTGACTACAAATCAGCAAAATCTGAATTCCAGTATATATTTTTATTTGGTTTGTTCCCATTTTGCTGTAGTAACAACATGCACTTGACCTGGCATGAACAAAACCTGATGATTCATGCTATCCAGCATGATATGATAAATGTTCAAAAGAGCATCTAGTGTTTCAGTAGAAGCATGGAGATCTGGACAAATAATTTGCCTTATAACTGTAGATAAGGTGACCAAGAAATAGTGCAGAAACTTCAATATTTCTTGTTAAATTTGTATCATAATGCTTCTTAGTTCCATTTTTTTTGTCTTCTAAATCCTAAAACCTGGTTTATTTCCAGGTAAAATAAGATATTTAAACCCAGACTTTTAAATGGAACTGTATATGTAAATCTGTTTTGCTAGGCTTTGTAGTCTTGAGAAAAGTGCTTAAATCTATTATTGTGTCACCGATTTCTGATTGGTTTATAGATGGTCTTAAAATTTGTGTATAAGTGTTAAAAAAAAAGCATGTCTGCAAGGGTTAACTGACGTCTGAAAGTTTGTGGAGAATGCTGACATGCTTGCAGAATCTCAAACTCGCACACACAGGCACATATTTAGAGCCAGGTATTAGACAGCTGTCAGAACCCTCTGATTTGGTGTCAGAGCTTTGACGTTTTGACAGGCACTGGATGGACTGCTAAACTCTGAGTCACACGGCAGCATTCTACAGGGCAATCACAATGCAAGGACCCGTCAGAGGTCTGTTATTAATGTGTCTGTGTCATTGTCACCGTGAGAGCCGTCTGCTAATAGCAGACTGGTTGTGTAGTGGGCGCAGGGGTCCTTTTTGGTTTGACCTATCTGGCCAGTCATGGTTATGGTAATGCCTGACAGTTATAACAGTGTTGAAGTGGTACTTAATGTGGTGTTGAAAGTTCTGCAGAAAAGTGAGTGACTGTGGAATAATTCTGCTTAAAAAGTTGTATCTTAACTATCCTGGTAAGTTGTTAGAACTTTAAAAAGAAAATAGAATAATCTGCACATAGTAGTGATATTGGCCGCCAATTCCGTTAGAAACAAGACAGCATTGTTGATGCTATGACGGTCTGATATGCATTAAACTGCATAGCACACACATATTGAGTAACATCATTCATTTAAGGTAGACTTACCTATGTTCAAGCAATCATTTTGGATATTGAATTATTACATTTTAATATTTTTCTTATGTCTATTCTGTATCTTGGCCAAATTTGGACTAAAGAAGGTACCTTGGAAGGGTGGTCAAAATAAGGTACCTTTAGGAACAGCCTTCATATGAGAGGCTCATTTATGATGCCTTAAAATGCTGCCTACAAAAACAGCTCACTAGGCTAAGAAAATGAGCAGAGAGACAGAGAGAAACAGGGTTCTAGGGATGTGCACGAGTACTCTGGGACTTGGGTACTCGGACGTGGCAGCAATGATCGATCATGAAAACGATGATCGATAGTGATCACGCATGATGTGACTTTTCACTCCATTCGAAATCCAATGGCAATTACCTGACAACTAAACACAAACATGTCAAAAGAGGGAGCTTAATTTAAATTTTGAGATTGATTACATTGTGACTTTGAGGGGTACATTGATTATCAGAGACTTCTCATGGCAAACAAACTGACACGACGCTGCAACGCTATCATACAATAATCACAACTTAACACAGATATTAAAGAGCAATGGTTATGGCATCTCCTGTTATTTGAAAATATACTGTTCAGACAGTCACTAAAAAAGCTGGTTCACACTTACTAAGATTACTACAGTAACCTGAAGAAAAACAGACAGATGCGCTTTGTGCACATTCTTTCAGAGTTGGGCAGCGAATATTCACATAATGACTAAATATATTGCATTATATTTTGATTATGCAATCTTTTGTAAACATTTTTAACATACTATTTTATAGCAGACTTTAATAATATATAGACGAAACACTAGAACAACAAGACACAATGCAGCAGCCATAGAGGTTTGTCAGACTTGATATTATATATACAGTTATGAACATGTAATTGCCCCTTGTGTACTCGACGAGTAATCAGTCCGAGTACTCGAGAAGACAAAATGACCAAAATACCCATCCCTACAGGGTTTCCACACTTTTTCTACCAATAAATTTCCATTACTTTTCCATAAACTTTCCATTTGTTCCTTCATTACAGCATAAGGATTTTTTAAAAATAATTATAACTTCAATAAGTGAATCAGTTTGACCAGTTTATTGACAGGAAGTGACTCAAAAAACTACATGCTCTCAAAACAAAATTAGTATGGCTGGCAAGCAAGTGTTATTCTACATTTGCAAGATCTAGTCGATTAAATATTTTAAAGCTGAGCTAAACAAGAAATATGTAAACTCAATTTGGAAACTATTTGTGTGTGTGTGTGTGTGTGTGTGTGTGTGTGGGCATGTTGTTTGTGTGTATGTGTATGTGGTTTATGAGGAATTTTTTTAGGTTACAAACTGGTGTATTATGCTATAAATGTGGTTTATGAGGACATTTAAAATGTCCCCATAATTCAAATCACTTAAAAACATACTAATCTATGTTTTTTGGGACACAACTTGCCCTGCATACAAAAGTCATCTTTAATCAAAATCAAGAAATTCCTAAAAATGCATTCATTCAAAATATATATTTTCAATAATTTCATTAGAATAAAAAAAAAACATTTTCTATACTTGGAAGCACGTGTAACTTGGAGGAATGGCTCCAGTGTACAACACATGGTTGAGATGGAAAAATATAAAATTTTCATAATAGTATGAAAACAGAAAAAAAAAAAATATTGAATGTATTTGATCTTAACTTCTTTACTGGACACCATTATTAGATAATTGAAGACTTTTCACTCTTGTTGGATGGATACAATTAAAATGGCATGCTTTTTAGAGTGTATGACACAGTTGACTTGACACAAATCGATGCAAGTTATAAAGTGAATAAATGTCTGTGGCACGGTGGAGGGCGGGACCGGGGCGTGATTACGCACGCCCGGTCCCGTATTAGGCTAATTAAGCCGTCAAGAGGGATAAAGGCCACTCGCCGACGGTGATGGGAGAGAGAGAGATCGTTCACGGACATGTCCGTCGTCTTATGTGTTTGCCTTTTGAGTTTACCATTAAACCTTTAGTTTATATGTTAAGCCGGTTTCTCGCCTCTTCCTTGCCCTTGAAAATGAATTGTGTTACATTGGTGCCGAAACCCGGGAAGGAGCCGCGGCCATCTGCCGGGGGACGAGGAGCCCAGGGGAGAAGGGGCTCCTATAGCCGACTGCCTGGAGCGGTCAGGGCCGCTGCCAGGGGCGGAGGATGCCCCTACCAGCCGCTGAAATGCGGAGGGGTCGAGGGAAGACCGCCGTCTGCGAGCGGGGAGGGGATCGCGACCGACCGCCTGGAGCGGGAGAACCGCTGCCAGGGGCGGGGGGAGGCCCCTTCGACTCCCCGGGAACACGGCAGGGCTTTCTGTCCACCAGGGGCTGGAGGACTGCCTCCGATCTGCCCGGAGAGGCGTGGCTGCCGTTCGGTAGAGGGTGGAGAAGTGGCTGAGGAACGAGCTACGGCGTATCAGAGAACCGGCGAGTAAGTTTTTTTATTTTTATTAATCTCTCTCTCCTCTCTCTCTCGCTGCCGCTCTGCGTTGGCCTTTTCCCTCTTTTTTAAATTATGGTGTTCGTGGGAGGGGAGGTAATTGTTGTTGTTTCCCTCCCCTTGCCCCCTCCCTCGTCCAGGTTGATGGGGACGACCCGCCGGCAGACCGCGCAGGAGGCACCCCCCCCCAGGGGATGTACGTCAGGCCGGGGGTCCCCAGCCTGAAAGAAAGGGGGAGGAATGTGGCACGGTGGAGGGCGGGACCGGGGCGTGATTACGCATGCCCGGTCCCGTATTAGGCTAATTAAGTCGTCAAGAGGGATAAAGGCCACTCGCTGACGGTGATGGGAGAGAGAGAGATCGTTCACGGACATGTCCGTCGTCTTATGTGTTTGCCTTTTGAGTTTACCATTAAACCTTTAGTTTATATGTTAAGCCAGTTTCTCGCCTCTTCCTTGCCCTTGAAAATGAACTGTGTTACAATGTCCATTTTCAGAAAAAAAAGAAGTATTTTTATAAAAACCTGTTCCCTTACATGGTTCATTAACTAAGACCTTTGTCTACAAATATATAAATTTTAAAGAAATCTTGCAGTGTTTCCCATTAATTGACTAACTGCCATGGTCTTCTAATGAACCAAAAACATTTTTACACTTCTAATCTAAAATATTTTTGCACTTCTCAGTCTCATAATAACATCAAATAAAATGTTGTGTTTTGTGCTCTCTCTCGTGCACCAGTCAGTTTAGTCAGCTCCTCCCCCGCTGCTGTAAACTCACACGCTCACACACACTTGCAGATATCTGCACTGGAGTATTCCTGGATCCTGGATCCCAGTTGAAGAGGATGACATATATTTGAGGTAAGTAACATTAACCAGCCCTCTACATTGTGAGTAAATCACTTGCATATGTGAGGAAATTTTGCATTATGCGACCAAAAAATGTCTGTTATTAGCCACTGGCAACAAGTAAATATTAACATTTCACTTGCCAGTGATAGAGTTGTGTAGTTTCGAAGCACCGAGTCCCTTTTACTAAATAAAAAGAAGTTGATTAAGAAGCTGGATTCAGCCTCGTCTTTCCCTGCATGATGTCTCATGCGAGCAGGAAAAAACACTTGTGTCTCATTTAGCTGAACTCCGAGCATCTTAGAGAACTGTACCACGGATGTCATGTGAAGATGAACCACTTCTCAAGCGCTCTGATGTGCACACCGATTACAGAGACTTGCGCCAAACTCCCGCGAAAACATAAACAAGGTATAAACGTATTAATTTTGTGAACGTAAAACATTCCATTTCCACTTAACAGCCATGAAATGTAAAATATCCGTGGTCATTGTGGGTTTATTCACGCAGTGTTAATAACAGGCAGTGAGACATGCAGGGCCGGCTCTAGCCCTTTGGTTGCCCTAGGCGAGATTGAGTTTTGCGCCCCCCGTTTGTAACGTAACGGCGACCCTAGAGGGCGCCCGCGACCTCAACACATTTGTCGCCCTAGGCAACCGCCTAGTTCGCCTATAGCAATCGCCGGCCCTGGAGACATGATTAATGTAAATTAAATTTAGCATTACTAGTTTAATTGGCTTAACGTTACACTGCTTACAGCTTCACTAGCTAGCTATCGTTAACAGTCTGAGGTAACGTTAAAAGATTAAAAGCTGGATCTGACATCACTAGTTTGTACCCTGCTTTTTAGAATGGTTAGAGCATGAAATTGTTAAAGCTACAGTAGGTAGTATTTATTCATTAAAAACAAAAATTCTATATAAACGTGGCCCTGTGAGAAATTAGTTAGCAACACAGTCTCAGTGAAAGGCAGACCTTGGCTTTGTTTGTGAATAGCTGTCAAGTAACTCTGGCTGGGGGTGAAGAGCATCATGTATATGGGAAAGAATTGGGGGCGCTGTTTCTCACAATTAAATTTATTTAAAAGTTGCCTACTGCAACTTTAAGAACACAAAACTGATTACAAGAGCACAACAGTAGCCTCTTAATTTTATTAAAAAATTACAACACAGATTTTAAACATGTTTTGTCCCTTAGCTCAAGAATCAGATCTATATGATTTTATTCATTTCCATGACTTTACAAGGCCTGGTGATGAGTTTAATTTGCAGTTTTAAAATTCTCTGATATTTGCAGGTTTTCCATGACCGTGCCAGCCCCAGAGAGAGATAGATAGAGAGAGAGAGAGAGAGAAGACAAGAGTACTGTACCTCCATGGTTTGAGACTGATGCATGGATTTGATTGCATTCTGTGCCATAGCCCTGGTAGAAAACGTGACAAACGCACATCCTGCAGGAGGGAGGGGAGGGAAAGGCAGGAACATGGGAGGGAGGAGAGGGGAGGAAGGAGGAGGAGAGACGAGAGAAAAACAAAACAAGACAAAAGGGTTGGACAGGTTGTTATAAAGCCAAAAAACAAAGATTGTACAAATAACACAGCAGACAACAGTGCTCTACAGTTGCTAAACACTCAACATCCAACATCTCAAAGTACACAAAATGAGTGTCAGTAATTGAATCAGTTTTGTAGTTTAGTTTGGTGTAGTGGATTGGGAACCATGAGGTTAGAGTATGCGGCTAGTCTCATTACAAACAAACATACAGTATAGTTCAGTGTTTCCTACTGCTTTACAAAAATTATCTTTAACCCGAGTTATGAGCTCGCAATCTGAATTAAACTTGATGAGAAGATTGTGTACAGCAAAATAACACAATAAACAATGCATCTTTCAAAGTTTTTGATGGCTGCACACATAACAAACAGCATAACTCATTTAGTTTGATCCACAAGAGAACGAGCCTTAGGGGGTCTTGAGACCGAATGTGTTCTTGTGCTAAGAAAAGTTAGATGCAGCACTACTCATGCCAAAATGCTGGGGTCTTGAGATGCACTTTTAAAAGTTAACGCTACTTTTTTTTACCTGAGGGATCCAAAAATTGAAACACAATTTTTTTTATAATTAAATAAATACAATTATTCTAATATGTAACAACTGAATGAATTGGTCTTAAATGTATTGATCAAAAGTCTATAGTGAATCGATTTGGTCAAAAAACTAGCAAACTCACAATTTAACGATTACCTCATGGGATTCGTTGGACTGTTAACTGAATAGTGAGTCTGACTCGCTGAATGGTTAATTAAAAGAAATATTCAAATATGCTACAGTCGATTTAGTTGGTCATAAATTGAATTTAAGCCTACTTAAACTTTATGAATCAAACTGATAACTAACAAACTCGCGATTTAATGATTTACGCAGAATTGAATGGAAAATGTATCTGACTTGCATGCAGGAAGTTTACGTAAATGACAATGTAGTTAACGACTACAGCGAAAGAGCTTTGCAGCAATTCATGGTTTTGAATATCATAATAAACAATAAAACAAAAACCTTCAAATATATGTTACAAAACAGAATTGTTTTCTTCATTGGCTTCCAGGCTGCATATAGAGAATTCTGTAGGAAACACCCCAGCCCTAACCGATGTCATTAATATTTGTCTGCATATAAATATGGGAATGATCTACCCGCAACAACCCCTGGCCCTTCTTTTTAAACAACTCTAATCAAGACAAACTATCCCTGGAGGGCAGCGAGTGTTTCGGGATAGCTTGCAATAGCATCTGGGAAACAAAGTCTTGGATTCGAAGAAGTGCAAGCGGAGCCAAAAGAACAGGCCATATGGAGGCATGCTGGGGGAAAACGCAGCGCTGTTTGAAGATCTCTCCTCTACTGTGCAGTCCAGCACATTTCTGCATATGGAGGACACACATGCTCACATGCACCGGCAACCTAGTTAATGGGTTATCTATTTTTACACATCTACATTAGTAAGAGAAAGGAATGGAGGATGTTTGAAAGAAATGTAGGAATAAAGTGGCGTTCATTATTCTATCGTCACTTCAGGGAAGCAATATTTGTGCCCTGTAGTACAGTGTTACGACCACATGGCTGCACTCTATATCTGCTGGCATTGTCTACCTCTCCAGCGTACCTACTCTTTCTTCTCTCTTTCTCTCTCGCTCATTAGCATCTCTCTGCTCACTATCACTCCGTTACAACCTCCTATCTGTCTTCTCAGCGCGTGAATCTGGCCCCAGCGAACCAGAGAGCCACCACAAGTGAACTCTGTATGAAAGGCTGTTTATTTTTAGCATTGTTTAATTAGCCTAATCATTAAAGCAGTTTTGGACATTCAAAGGGTGATATTTGCCAGGACTGGCAGGGTGTGAAACTCTAGAGATAGCATCTCACTGGGAAATGCGGAAAACTTTCTCTTTCAGCTCTTTAAGGCCTCGTTTGCACTGACCTGTGACTGTGAACGCTCCACAATCTGTCAAGATTAGTAGACAAATTAACGCAGAGATCAAATGAAACAATTGCAGAGGAAAGTGGATGTTTAGTGTTATTCCTCGGCTATCTGGGAAACTTGATTCTGATTGGTTATTCACAACATTCTGTAGCTAAAACTGTTTTGTGGAATGACTGCTAAACTTAAATTGATTGCTGGTCAATTGGTCAATTGTGGCATTCTGCTATAAAATATTTTTGTATAATGACCTAAAAACTGTAAAATTGACAGTTTTCGTAAGATATTGAATTCCTCTATACAGTATCTGTGGTAGTTTAATATCTCTTAAATCACTTCTCAGTCTCTTTCTTCTCACATAATCCCACAATTTCAACTCAAATTAGAATTTCATTCCCATTTGTGTATCTGTTCGGTATGCAGGAGTGTAAAAAAGTAGGTTAATGTAAAGTCAGCCTGTCACTATTATACAATAAATCCCTTCAGGGTGATACAAGACCCATGACCCCTGATTTTGTTCATACTTTTTCTGAAGAAAGATAAACATACATGATTATAAAAGCCAAACTATTAAATGCCATGGATCAATATGTACCGAATAATCAATTATATTGTAGAGGGGGTCAAAATGAGAATCACCAAGGATTTCAGAGCACATCTAGAGCTAAAAATCAGTTGACTACAGCTCCACAATGAGTCATTTTTTATTTATTTTCCAAGCTTGGAGTGACTATACCTTTAGACTTATTAAAGATATCTTAATATCCTTTTAGATTCTGGTTTAGAACAAATTTGTATTTATATTCAATGCTCTATATGTTTTTATCCAAGACCCATGGGCTCTCAACGTCGCTCTGTGCTTAAATTGTTACATTTCACCCATTTGCAATGGTCGAAAACCATATGAGTGTCACATTGTATGAAGCTAGTTGTTTCTTGTTCAACAAAATAAAGGTCTGAAGTACAAATA
The DNA here is from genome assembly GCA_032164185.1 of Moxostoma hubbsi. NCBI lineage: Eukaryota > Metazoa > Chordata > Actinopteri > Cypriniformes > Catostomidae > Moxostoma > Moxostoma hubbsi. The sequence continues at coordinate 20,050,922 of JAVLUX010000043.1, forward strand.
ATATTGAAACTAGAGATGTAACTTTATTTATTCCCATAAAAACCATGTCAAAATCTTGATTTACAAAGGGTCTAAAAATGCATTATTATTAAAAGTAGCTCTCCGGATAGTGCGAAACCTACAGTATCTCGAGTTTCTGGATTTCAGAAATGCACATCTGCAAAGCTCTGGAATGCATCATTAAGAGACCAAGCACCAAAAGAGCTGAATTTTCTTACGTTGTTTCTGCCCTAAAAGTGTCTGGATATCAGAGACTGAAAATCAAAGAGATCCTAAACTTGGTGGGATAGCCCCAAATTAGCACCACTACACAGGCAAACACACATATCCATCTGTCACTAGTTGGCGCTATAATTAGGCACATTTCATAGGCAAAACATGCCATTTTAGCCTCCCTCTACAATGTGATTTCTATTGAATATTGATCCATAGCCTTTAATAATTTTGACTTTCATCATCATTTAGGTACTTATTTCAAATATCAAAAACAAAATGTTGAGCCTAGGATCTCCTTGAGGTGGCATGGAATGACCCAGTTGTGTTTTATTTTGCAATAATGACTAAAAGAATACACATTATAATTACATAGCTCTCAGTTGTACTTAAAACAATGCTAAATAAGATATAAACACCTGGCAGGCTACCACAGTGTCATCGAAATAAAATAAACGATGGAGAAAGAACGAGAAAGAGGGATAACAAGCGCGAGAGATGGGTATTTGGACGAAAGTGGGGTAGCTCCCAGGGAGCTGTGCTCGCATGTGGCCTGATCTATATTTTATTAATAGTGAAGTTCATTGATGATTGATAGACCTCTTTAATAGCGCCGAGAGAGTGGTGTGCTGTTCCAGTCTAGTCCAAATGTTATACCGCACAGCTCCTTTACATACATTTACACATCTATTTATGCATTCCGTCCTTTTTTTAATGGGAGGGGGAGGTAGTTCCTCTCAGAGAAGCATTTCAAATATATCTTTAACCACAAGCTCTGGGAATAAAGTTAATCTCCTGTGGAATTAAAATATTCATGAGGACAGGAGGAAAAGAGAGAGAATGACAACTGTGAAGAGGTAACAGGAACGGGCTGAGGATAGAGGGATGACTATAGGAGTGGATGTGCAAGATAAATGAGTGATAAAATACGGTTGTGACTAGGGGCCTGCATGTGAAAGCACAGCATTGTGGGAAGTTAGAGGTGCGGTGTAATTCCCTGCAGGTTACATCAAGCAGGAGACATATTCACACATACACTGATCAGCCACAACAATAAAACCATCTGCCTTATATTGTGTTGGTCCCCCTCTTGCTGCCGAAAGAGCACCAACCCGCATCTCATAATGGCATTGTGAGATTATATTCTTCTCACTATAATTGTACAGAGCGGTTATCTGAGTTACCGTAGACTTTGTCTGTTCGAGTCAGTCTGACCATTATCTGTTGACCTCTCTCATCAAGAAGACATTTCCATCAATTGAACTGACACTCACTGGATGTTTTTTGGTTTTTGCACCAGAGTAAATTCTAGAGACTGTTGTGTGTGTGTAAATCCCAGAAGATCAGCAGTTACAGAAATACTCATACCAGCCCATCTGACACCAACAGTCATCCATGTGATTATCTAATCAGCCAATCGTGTGGCAGCAGTGCAGTGCATAAGATCATGCAGATACGGGTCAGGAGTTTCAGTTAATGTTCACATCTACCATTAGAATGGTTTGAGTATTTCTATTACTGCTGATATCCTTAGATTTTAACACACAACATTAAACGGCTTTCCTTTATCGATTTGTGGTCATAAACAGCTTAAGAATAAACAGATCGACTTGGGTAGAATTTTGCTCATTACCCAGATTTCAGGTTGCATATAAACACCTTTACAGACGTTCCTACCAGCTTATCCAATGTCCAGTTTTGTACAAATGCCTCTTCAGGGTTAGACGTCAAAAGCAGAGAATAACATTTTCAAATCTAATGTTAAAGTGGTTGTCTTACTTTGTTCAGATTTTTTTAATAAGCTGATTTGTGGGAGTTCTCAATGTATTGGTGTACAATTAAACAGGCTCATAGTTTTCCGAAGTAAGGTCTCGGTACTGGTATGTCTACCTAGCAAAAAATGGACCACCTGTTATTCATGAAGTTGTATACTTTCGATATCTCTTGCATCTTCATTTGTTAAATATTTGGGGTAATTTGATGTCCACCAAACACAATAAACATTTTTTCCTCCTGTTTTCCATTATGTGAAAATACATATACAATATATATATATATATATGCACACACACACATTTGTGCATTGTTCTTACCTCGGCTGAGTCCATCTGGTCCCCTAAGAATGCGGCATTCCTCAATCTGTCCGAATGGAGAGAACATGATTCGAATGTCGTTCTCGTTGCATTTCTTCGACACCATGCCGATGAACAGCTTTCTGTCCTCCACCGCTAAATAAGAGGAAGGGTGGAGAAAACAAGTGGATGAACTATGTGGGCTAAATGAGTGGGACAAGACTACATAACATCTCTCTGTCTGCCCCACTGGTTTCAATGGCCTGACCGCTTTTTTTTGCATCTAATTTGTTTGTGTGTGTGTGTGTGTGTGAGAGAGAGAGAGAGAGAGAAATGCTGCCTCAAGTCTTTTTGTGAATTTCCTATTTATGAACTTGGAAATCATCATTACGATGCGCATTCAAGCGATTTTGGTCGGGGAAACAATGGAAGCGATGGGCAATTTCATCTATCTTTCTCCCTTTTTCATTTAGTTACTGACAAATACAGGAAGCTTTTTTAGCATTAGTGCAACATAATGAGGAGCAAAGTGTGTAATTGATGCTTTATGTGTGCATATTATCATTCTTGTGCTGCCACACAGAATGATGGAAATGTAGTTTTTCCGCATAAGCCCGTTACCTCATAAACGGACTAAATAAGCAATTTATTCTGGTAAGTTTACCACTATTATTCATCAAAAGCAAGCAAAATGCTAACTGCTTCTACTCTGATACTTCAAGTGGTGCGCCCCCCAACTCGAGGCTCTTCTTGCGCAGTCATCTCGTAATTACAATCACTCCAACTTGACTTAAAGCAGTAAGAGAGGGACTTGAGTTTGACCTGAAATTTGATCAGCATGATATGAGGAAGACTAAACAAGAAGCAAATACATTTATAAGAGCAGTGAAGTCATATTTTTAGTTGAAGGTTTGCACTGAGAGGGTGTGTTTGAGAGAGAGAGAGAGAGAGAGGGAGAGAGAGAGAGAGAGAGAGAGGGGGAGAGAGGGGGAGAGAGAGAGAGAGAGAGAGAGAGAGAGGGGGAGAGAGAGAGAGAGAGAGAGAGAGAGAGAGAGAGAGGGGGGGAGAGAGAGAGAGAGAGAGAGAGGGAGAGAGAGGGGGAGGTAACTGTAATCAAATTTTGTAATGAAGAATGTGTCAGCTCTTACCACCGGGCGACCGATAAGCCAGCCGCAGCACTCTGGGAAATCGATAGCTCACTTGTTTATTTTCCTGTTTGAATTGTTTGTGCATTTAACAGCGACAGGATGAGCCAGCGATAAGTGCTGTTACAAAGGCTTCACTTCTCTCACACACGCAGTGTTGTACCAGTAGAAGATTAACCATGCACACACAATTTGATGGGTGCCAACATTCACTAATGAGTGAAACTAACGCATTACTGCTGTGATTACACTGAGCATCTCAAATATATTTGTGAGAATGACATCATCTCTGCGAGACTTACGACAGTAGGAGCACACCTATAATGTCACTGTCACTCAGGAGAGACAGAAAGACAAGGAGGCAGGGATTCAGAGAGTAGGCTAGTCTTTTCCACCGGCCATTTGTCAAAGCAGCTGCGTCATTCTGTGAATTTGTCCAGGGCTAGAAGAATGGGCTCCACGCTGGCCCATTGAAGTCGACATGAAATGGCATTCCTGACCAATTTTACTTCCGTATTCTGATTTATTTCTTAACAAAACAGGATAAACAGGACAAATGAAGACAAGAACATTTTCTAATTTGGACTTCTGATTGATTGATCAACCTCGACCTCACTGAGAATTGTCAATACCAAAATAGCAGCTACATTGTTTCAAAGTTAAAATTAGACTTTTAAATATTTTCACTACACGGGACGATGTAAGAAGTGGTTGTACATCAATGATTGCTTATGTGTTCAACCACTATGCTGGCTAAACAATTTACAGGTTCAATAAAGCAGCCTGGTTCTGAAAGTAAAAATCCCATACATTTTCTCCATACTCAAAATTATTTTTATTGATAACTTGTAAACCTTTAAAGACAGACATACCGTGAGCTCTGAGGTTGTTAATTGATGGTATATGCTTCTGCTGAAGCCATCAGTCTACATTATATCATCTTCATTTTTACAAAAACATGTTTAGTTGTGGAATTCCTGACGATCCACCTGAGAATCGCTGCTAACAATGCACACCAAAAGAACTCTGCAGCGACCGATTTTTATAATATTCTATAGTTTTTAATTAAATTAAGTCATTTGCATTGATTTATGGGACATTAAGTACACAGTCTTGTACTTATTATGTACATACATGTTGTTGCATTGTAATTACATTTTAAGTACTTGCATTTAATTACATTTGTAGTTACACTGTTAACTTTACCCCTAACCCAACCCTTACCCCAAAACCTAACTCTAACCCCTAATTCTAACCCTCACCTTACCCATGCCTCAACCTCAGTAGCAGCAAATGTGGGAATTTTGCAGAACAACATGTAGTTACACAGTAAATACATAGTCTTGTATATATTTAATGTTAGTACAGTTGTAGTTAAGGCCACCTAATATAAAGTATGAGAGTTTTTTTTGTCTTTATTTTTATTATATTTTTTTTTGGCTTCAAATCAAAGCTTTTTATGTTGTGTTTTACTTTGAAGCTAGTTGTTTTGTTTTATTACTTAGAAGTCCTTTATGATGGATTTTATGAAATCCCTAAAGAAAAAAATAAATGGGAAATATTAATAAAAAAAAAAAAAATTCTCTCTCCTTGCTAAGGAGAGTCCATAAACAAGCCTTGGTTAAATGAAATGAAATGAAATTTGATTCAGATTCACAAGCTCTCTATTCGATTCGATTTGATATTGAGTCATATGGGTATATTTCAGTTATTATGTCCCTTTTGCTTACATATGAAAGAAATTCTCTCCAGCTAATGTTGTTAATTATACAGGAGACCTTTTAACTAGGTACATTATAAAAATATACATTTTTTGAATTATATTTAATTATTTTTTTTCATCATTTTGGTTACATTTTAGCTTTTAAAAATGAACAAATCCATGTCATCACTCAATAAATATGATATTGTATTGCATATATTATATCTGGATACATGTGTATTGTTTAATTGCATAATTTGCACCATTTATTAAAAAAAAAGTTTTTAAATTATTTTGCTAAAAATCTGTAGTGTCTCTTTAAGAAAACTGGCAATTCTGTAAAGAGAGTGTGTATATGAGCGTGTATTAACGAGAAATGACTCAAATTGCATTATCTTTAAGGTGCTGTTTGTGTTTAGAGTATTAAAGGTGCACTATTCTGCAAATATCTTCTCACAGTCTGCTAGCTGTCCGTTCTGTGGGTGGGCTTAAAAAAATCTAGTATTTGTACACAACCCTGGCTCTGTAAATGGGACAAAAACAAAGTGGAACCACACAACACTACTCCAGCCAATCAGCAACAGGGGGTGGTCGTTGCGCGTGCACAGGGTGGGTGGTGGTGGCAGAGCGAGAGGGAAATTCATAAGAAGAGCAAAGGCAAATCTGACTGAAGCAAACTTTCTAAACTCCAAGGTGAACAAATGGCTGAGAAACAGACCAAGAGAAAAAGATCAGATGAATATAAACATAATATAATAATATGTTTAATATAACATATAATATACATAAGTCGAGGGCTAGGAGCCGAGGCTTTTCAGTGGTGGAGAGACCTCCGAGTAAAAGGCTTGAAGATGGACGCAGATGTTGCTCTTTGTCTTCTTGACAGCTGGCAAACATAAATTTAGCTAAGTTTCACAGAACCCTTATGCTGTTGTTGTGATGTTAAATTTAGTAGCAGGAGAGTTGTGAGTGTCTGGAGCTGGTGTGCTTAAAATCGCCTCACGTGCATTAATTTGGGAGGCGGAGCTTCCAAAGCAGCACTGAAGGGAGGGGTGTTTTTGTTTTGGCAGTTGAGTTTGAATATCAACAGTTACTCAGGAATCGCTGAGTGCACCTTTAAAAGAGACATTATTCAATGACAAATAGATTGCGTGGATCTCTTCTTTGGAGACACATTACACGGAACGTGGGGTTGACTCGTTGTGGCAATGTGTTTCACTGTCCTCTTCTGCATTTCGTAGCCCCGTTACGCGGTCGGCCCACCAGGAAAAGTCCCGGTTCTCCTGATGGCCAGTCCATCTCTGAATATGATTGACTGGAACACTTTGAGGTTGGAAGTGGGGAATTTCAAGTCGAGTGTTGCCACCTCTAACTTCGACTGGATCAAGTCAAAATACTTTCCATGTTTATTTGTGGGTAGATTATGTAGTAATGCACTCAGTTGCGTCACTTTTCAGCTCTCAGGTCAGTGTAAACATTGGCCAATTTTGAGAGAGGTTTGCAGATAACCTGGTTAACCACCAGCTCCACCACCTTTCAGTGGACTTCCTAACCACATCTATAAAAATCGTTTTGTGAGCAATATGATTTTATACGAGTGTGTACGCGTGTGAGTCACTGCCCGTGATCCTCCAGGGTTTCAATAATTCAGCCATCTCTCAGTCCCTCACATACACATGCACACAGATCCACTAAGAGACGAACCCAAAGAACAAACGTACAGTCGGATGAACCGAGAAAAATAAGAGACGCATACAAACACTCACCATTTGATTTCTCACTGTCTGCGGGCTTCATCTGTATGGGGTGGTGCATCTGAAACACAGGACATACACACACGGGTTACATTTACACACAAACACTTCACAACAGAGCACGGCACATTTACTACAGCACGCTCATTAACACTCACACTAGCACAGAGAAACAATCAACCTCGTCTATGATGTTCTACATTATCTCTGTAATCTAGTTAATGTCTCGTCATTTTTTTTTTGCAGCATCTATTCTATATCTCGGTAGACTAACGGAATGAAGACGTATGCATGTGTTTGGGGTTTGATGAAGGTCATTTGTCAGCACTTCGCAGATTAAACATTTACAGTGTCCCTTCTTTCTCTCGCACACACTTGTTTTTGTTCTCTCCATGTCTTGACATCCATTGATTTGTTGTTTTTATTAATAAGAGGATGTGCACACAGGATGTGATCTCACATTATGTCTGTATACACTGCATACATTCTAGTTTTTATTTTTTTAAATAGTGCAAAACATTAAATGTTAAATGCAACAATATTTTTTTCAAACAGTAGTATGCTACAATATTGTCACTGGGCCTAATTATAAATGTATTATACATATTTAATTGCATGAGTGATATTATGGTATCATCTAACATTTTATATTTTACATTTTAATCCAACGATGCATATTGTACACACAAACTGATTACAACTTTTCAATTTCAGTTTATTTATTTTTATATGAAAGTCACATTAAAACGCACTTGGAAACTTTTTAACAGGCTTTCATCATTTGTTTTTGGTACTTGTAAAATGATTTTTACATTAGATTTGTACTTTTTTTTTTTTTAAACTTGTCCCAGACCCAGACTTTCAATATTAAACTATAAAAATGAATTACAAAATTACAAATGGTTATATGTTTAGAGCTATGATAATCTAAACAATGAGAGAAATAAAGAAACCATATCAATATTTATTGTGTGAAAATAATTCATATAAAGTTTTCAAAAATGTATTAACAATTTTACCCCTAATATATATATATATATATGAGAATAATATTATAATGTGCCATTATTTCCTATCAAACTGTAATTTTGCCAAATTATGCAAAACGTGTGAAAATTGTGTTATTTTGTGAATTTAGGCTACATAAAATATTAGCTATGAAATAAAGTCTAAGCAAGAAAAAGGAGTCATTTGGTTTTCAGATGTTAAAAAATTAATTTTTGTAAAACAGAATTCAATAAAATAATACAGAATATGAGATGTGAAGGGAGTAAAAAAGAAGCGAAAAAATTGCAAAACTCCTGTGATGCATGTGCATTACACTGTTCATTGTTAATAGACTAATTAAATACACTAGTGATAAGGTGAAAAATCTTTACTTTCTAGAAGTCCACTGAACTAAAAGCGCCAGAACAAACTTGCATAATATGCAATGTATACTTACAAACACGGCCAGTGGGCATTACATATTATATTTGTAATAAATTACATTTTAACACAAATCAGGTTTTAAATGGTTTTCACATAAATAACATTAAATCAGAAATATGTGTATCCCAAATAACGTACTTAAAAGTTATTAACTGAATTACTAGTCAGAAACTGTAATCTGGTTACAAGAATTTAAACTTTAAAGCCCAAAGTATGCTTCGATTTTGACGCAAAGGCTCAGAATCTGTACAGTCGTATGCATGGCTGTCAAAGTATACTTCATCCGACTGTGTGCACATACACAGGCCACAGACGCGTGCTACGACTGCTATGAGACGCCAGACTATTTCTCATAAGGACCTGTAAAGGTGTCTTTATAGTCCTTCAAACTGGAGTCAGACCAACGCAGGGAACTCCTGACCTGCTCACACTGGTGTTCTTGATGTACACATCCACTGTTGAAGTTTTTACCTTCATCTCCTGTTGTTTACCGTCAATTACATCTTCTAGCAATTCTTTGTGACAACAACAGCTCAAATGTGAGAGTTGTCTGGTCCCACTAATTAGTGCACATAAATCCAGGCACATGCACATTCCGGTTCGAAAAATCGGGCTGTATGCGTTCAGTGCTCAAGCACTCTGCTGATGACGAGATTTGCGTCACGGGTAAGCGTCCGCGTCTGACTGAAGTATACTTTGGGCTTTATGTGTTATAGTGTATTGTTCTTGTATTATACTTTCAACTTTAAAAGTAATCAGATTACAGTAGCTTGTTACTTTGTAATCGGATTATACCCATCAATTGTGGCGACAAAGCCTAAAAACACATCTCATTACCGACGTGTTCAGATTCATTGCATTACGCTCCATCTTGCTGTTTTTGAAAGCAAGAACCCGTCCTTTGTGTACACTCCCTCAAACTCTACTTTCAATCATTCTTTGATTTTATCGCTTTTTCTTTCTCCTCCTCTTGTAACACCTTCAGCTTTGTGGAGTTCTGTTGTGTGTGTGTGTGTGTGGATCAACAGTTTAAATCCGGCTTTGATCTACTGCCAGTCCAGAGTCAGTCTAACACACACACACACACACACACACACAGCTCTGTATGACATCTGTCTCCTTTTGAATGTCAGCTCATACTGTATGTGGTATGCATTCTCTCTCCTTGCAGTGTGTGTCCTCACATATGTTTGTGTGTGCTCTTTCTCTCGTCGATAAAGGCCATGGCACTAATTACAGGGATCATGTTCTCCAACACTGATACCGATTTCTCATGAAATATACTGTACATGCTTGCTCTCACAAATTACACACATGCACTCACACACAAACACACGCGCACACACACGCACATACACTTAAATGCAGTCATAGCGTCAAACTGATAGCTCAATAACTCTCGAGTTGAATCAAATTATAAAGGCAGACAGAAATGATATTGTCAATGCTGACTTTTGACCTTCAACACACACACACACACACACACACCTCGCTTTATTTAACAGTGTGTGGACTACTAATGGCTTATAAGGCATTTATAAGCCAAGTTTCTTGGGAGAGGTTGTTTTTGCTGCCATGTCCATGTATGTGTAGTCCAGTGGTTTGAGGATACAGTGTGTGCTCATGTGAAAGATTGCAAGAATCAGACAGATGTGCACACAGTGGGGATTTTATAATCTGCCACACTCAAACACACACACACACACACACACACACACACACACACACACACACACACGCTGAAACACGCACAGTGCCAAACATTGAAGCACTAGGCAATGAGCAATAATAACAAAAACACACTACACTTCAACTTCCACTAATGAATACTAATACACACACACACAAAAAGACCTTCTTGATACCGATTCAGGCTGTGATTAATAACATCTGTCAGAGTTATCAACCGATAACCCACTTACACACACAAACACACTTGTGGAAACATTTTAATCAACTCTCAAATAGAGCAGTAAGGAAGAACCAGTGATTGTGTGTGTGTGTGTGTGTGTGTGTGTGTGTGTGTGTGTGTGTGTGTGTGTGTGTGTGGATGACGTGCAGTGAAGTCTGATCTATAATACAAGACAAGGCTTTACAGTTACTGCTGAATCACGCTAAAGTGGAAGATGTTTACGTCATTGATGCTTTGATTTAAGCCAAAGGACTGAAGCTCACACAACAGAGCTATAATTGAAGGAATGTGTTTCAACTTGGTTTTTAAAAACATTTACAGTAGAACATTTTAGCATTGGGTAGTCCAATTGATTTCAGTGAATCGGTACAGATTTGTGAAGCACCGATCCGATCTCTGGATCAGTATAGGCTGTGATTCTGATGTTTTTAGACGGATTGGGTCCGACGAGCCCAATCCAAATCTGATACTGTGTGTTAGTCATGTTCGTTACTGTCAAGCTCCAAAAATGACATAAAAGAACCATAAAAGCACAATTAAAGTAGTTCACATGACTTGTGCATTTTATTCAAAGCTATTTGAAGACGTGCAACAGGTCTGTGAATCACAAAATGCTGTGTTTAATAAGTAAATATAGACAGGTAGTATGCGTGCATGACTGGTGAGGCGGTCGCAGCTTTTTTCAGCCCTCGTAGCTTGTGGCTATTTTCATATTGGAGCGCTACTCACGAACAACATCTCAGATCTATATGCTCAATCGTTCGGTTCACTAATAATATGCATTTAGAACAGCACTGGAGGAACATTTCTCCAGATTTGGAATAAGAAGCTAATTAAACTAGTCTGAAGTAGCCCACAAACAGACACGTACAGGACTTCCTGGAATGTTACGATCGTCAAAATAAAAGCACGAGGGTTTTTAAGTTAAAGGTGCACAACTGAAATATATTACTGTTGTATTTTCAAATTCTAAATGTCAATAATTATAATAATAATAATAATTATTAAATTGACTGTGTTACAAAAACTACCTGTGTGAATGAAAAGTGGACTGATGAAATAAAGTAGTTAGATGTTTGTGTTTCTTTTCAAATAAAAGTGTACCCCCAATTACTTCCAAACAGTGAGGTCAAGATATTCTGAACGGATTATGCAAAAAACAACAACACTGGTATCGTATCGGGAACGGTATCGGCCGATACTGAGATTTCAGGTATCGGAATAAGATCAGAAGAGAAAACCGGTACTGGTGCATCCCTAGTTGTCAATGATTAGGCTAAAAAGACTCACAAATGTATTTATTGAGTGACCACTCAAATCTTAGAAGTCCCTTCAGAGCATTTCAGATTTCAGTTGTTTAGTGAAATAAATCAGACATTACTACAACTTTTATTTCTCATGGGTTATTGTAAATAAAATGTCTTCTAATTAAATATGAATGATTGTGTTACACTTTCCTAGTTATTGAGTTCTTGAGAGTGCTTAACAAGCAATGTATTAAAATATATTGTATGAGCTCTACACTGAACTAATGTGCAATCATTTTATTTCAAAGAGAGAGAGAAGAATCACTCACAGCTGGAGAATACTCTTAAGATACTCTTACAGACATGTCCTACATTAGCTCTCAGTCGTCCTCACAAACAAACACACACACACACAGAGACAGTCTAATTATGTTGGCAACTGATTTGGTAATTGTACGTGACATCTTTAGGTCTGCCGTAGGCTAAAGAGTTTGGAATAGGAAAACAACATTACTAACAAAAAATGATGACATATATTTAAAAACAATAAGAAGACGAGCGAAAAACAACATTTTAAAGAGTCTCACTCTCACTCTCACACACACACACATAACACTGGTCTGTCTATCTATCCATCTATCCATCCATCCATCCATCCATCCATCCATCCATCTATCTATCTATCTATCCATCTATCTATCTATCTATCTATATCTATCTATCTATATATATATGTGTGTGTGTGTGTGTGTGTGTGTGTATTATTGTCATTAAATGCACGTTGTTATTTAAAATAGTTTTTGATTACAGTTAACAGTAACCTTTGATAATGTTGTTCACACACACACACACACACACACAATGACTAGAAACACACTGTACAAAAAAGTATACTATAAGTACACAATAGCGACCCTTGTGGTAACGCTGAGAATGCAAGCATAATTATACGTCATTATGAATTACGTTCAGAAACATTTCGTAATTTAAAGATGAATCAAATCATGCTTGCATAGCTAGAAGCGCTTAAGTTCATGTACTTGCTTAGACAATATTTCAGGCCTTAAGGCCAAAGTATACTTCGGTTTTTTGAGTACCCCTACATTTCGCACAGTAACGCAAATTTCATCATCAGCACAGTACGCACTGACTGTCATTGTGCAACCCATGGATAGTTTGCATCTTTGCGTGTCGTCAGCGCAAACTAAATCATCAATATGGGCTCACGGTCCAAATCGTTTGACCCTGAGCAAGACATAAAAGCACGTGCAAAAAAAAAAAAGGTGCATCCCAAACCGCACAGTTCTACACAGTTCTACGTCATTCTATAGTGGAAATAGTGCGAGTAGTATGTCAACACTGAAAATTCATCAAGAAGAATGATCCTATACTGTAAGTACTCGGATGATGCACTTTTTCAACCATCAAAAAGGAGTGTGGAATGTTGGACACTTCATGTATTCAATGCTCGCGACTTGCCGTACGTAGCGGAGGGGGTGGAGTTAGCTGGCCGTGATGCTGTGGCCTGATAAAACAATTTTAAATAATGGAGAATGTAGCAACTAGAGAAACTTCAGTGATGACAGCACCTTATATATGTCAGTTAAATGCTTTATCATCATCCCAAGCTGGTTGAATATGTACATTGTTGTGATTTTTAAGTGTTGAACTGAGGTTGGCTAATGAGCATAAGCTAATATATATAATAATATATATAAGAAAAATATTTTGGTGTGAAAAAAGAAAAATATTGAAGCACTTTTTTGAACTCTAAATCATGCTTCCGGTCAGGAATGGTACACGCTTATGACATTATAGCACTTGCATTTGAAACACGTGAGAACTGAGGCACGTGCATCACAGCCGGAATAGTAGCGCTGTTTACAAGTGAGAAGGAGGAACGCTATTCTGAAGCTTGGTTGGTTTTGGTTAAGATTTGCATTTATCAGTTTCTTTACTCACAATGGTGCGTTTGTGTGCTTATCCTGGATGTCTCAAGCAAGTGGAGAATGTGAGATTACATCAGTATTAGCCTAGCCTTATGGTCAACGTAGACGGTTTGCCGCTATATCTCGCGCACAGTCTCGCAAATGTCATCATCAGCAAAGTACACATGGACAGCCCGTATGTAGTCTAGCCCAGTTTCTTTAGACATACACACCTGTGCGCCTGTGCCCGTCGTCTAAGCATGCTCCAGGGGTTGCCTGTACTAAAGTGTATCACAAAGCAGTCGTAAGATGCACGCTTTGAACGTGTCCATATGGGCTTGCAGTCAACTGAGTATACTATACCAGGCGAACAGTCCTCGTCTTGGCACTTGGTTAATGAGTCTACCTGTTGTTGTCTGTACTAAAAGAGCATCACAGAATGTAGTTTACATGCGTTGAACGTCCGTACAGGCTTGCGGTAAAAAGAGTTTACTTGGCCATGCATGAGACATATCGGCATATGGAAAAAGTTAGCTTAACCTAGGATGATGGTTCTGTTGTTTCCATATCCATTTGGTTCCTAACCTCTTTTTGACCCCTTGCAGGAAACTCCACTAATGCATACAACCAAACTCTCTCTCTCTTAGAGATATGGAGTTAAACTCATTAAAGTTCCTCTTTGATTTAAGACAAAGTCCACGGTAAGACCATCTCCTCAACCCAAATTCTCACACTTTTCTGAATAACAACCTCTTTAGCAGAAAAACAGATTAAAAACTTGTCGGTGTCATGTGATGTTTGAATAAGAAACAGTCCGCCTTGCTGGCTTTGAGAGAGACAGACACGAGCAGATAAACAAACACTCACCCCAGTTAAGGTCTTTATGTTGTGCAGTGCATTCTGGGCCTCCAAGGCAGCTTTCCGTGTGTAGAATGTGACAAAACAGCACCCTGGGAAAATAAAGAGAGAGAGAGAGAGAGAGAGAGAGGTAAGTAGGGATACCGCAATTATACGGTTTCACTATTAACCGCGATTAAAAATGTCACGGTTAATTTAACCGCAAGAATTTAGAATCCACGGTTAAAACCGTGAAATACTTTATTCAGATGTGACAAAAATAACATACATAATGTATGAATCTATAAAATAGTTTAAATAGTGTCGGTACTGGAGCTGTTGCTATGGTTACAGAGGGTGGTGTGATATATATTGTGATATATATAAGTGGTGCTTAGCCAGGTACCGCGGACTGAACGTGAACTTTCAATTTACCTGAAACACATGAACTACAAATTATAATTTGATCTATCAAACTCATATCCACCAAAAAGTGACATAAATCGGCTGTTTGTAGTATTTAAATGTAGTATTTAATCCCAACAAATGGGACAGGATGCTCCACAAAAACGTCCAGTTGTTATATGTTTTGCATTTTTTTCTAAGACAGTAATCTCATCGTGAAAAACTGACACTGTGGCATCCCTAGAGGTAAGCATTTTAACCATACAATAAGCCAAGGGGATTTGAGCTTTTCTTTTCGTCTCACTTCCTGCTGAGAGAGAAAACAATCTCACTGCTGTCATACAGATCGCTGCCAAACTACACTGGAGAGAAGATAAGAAGAGAGAAATAGATTGAAAGAGAGAAAACAAGAAGAGGTTGATAGATTCCAAAGTGATCTAATGTCGTGTCCCAACCAGGATTGATGCAACAACTTTCAAATGTGTTTTTCTGCCCTTTCTGCAATAAAATGGTTGGATATACAGCTTCTGGAACAGGATTTTGGACCAGTGAGGTTTTACCAAAGTGATATGCATTGAAAGTCCTTTTGATCATGAAAGTTGGCTGAACTAACATCACTTTTATGAACCATTTTCAATCTGGTGTCAAGCTGATTGTTAGTGGATGTATGAATCAGTTCACACGGGTGTGCTGGCAAAGTAACCACAGGTGTAGTTCAGTACTAACAACTATTTGACAACCAGAAAGTGTCAATACTTTTAGGGGTCACTGTATTATAAAAAAGAAGAAGAAAAAAAAAAAGATTGACTAATGTGTCATTCAAAATTAACGGTTACACCACTTGACGATAACTTCCTTGTACCCAGAATACATGTGTACAGGACTGAATAATTAATACAAATCAAAAAAAGGGTTCAAAATATTTTTTTTCACGATGCAAATATTACTCTTTTTTTCTACATATATCATGAATTTTTGGAGTCACAAATTTCAAGAAGTTTCCATTTGAACTGAACAAGATGTGCCTTTTCATAAAAATGTCAAAC
The DNA here is from genome assembly GCA_032164185.1 of Moxostoma hubbsi. Taxonomy (NCBI): domain Eukaryota; kingdom Metazoa; phylum Chordata; class Actinopteri; order Cypriniformes; family Catostomidae; genus Moxostoma; species Moxostoma hubbsi. The sequence goes on from JAVLUX010000043.1 coordinate 20,066,614, forward strand.
TATTTTATTTAGATTTTTATTTGATTTATTTATTAATTCATTTATTTATTTGTTTTGTCATCACATGACAACAAATGGCAACCTGCAGTATATGTTGGTTACTGACTTTGATTTGGTGGGCAAACGCTTTTTCAAGTATTAATATTTTTGGGAAAATATTAATAAAGAAATGAATCTAAACTCCTTATGTCATCGTTTGTTTTATTCTTTCTAAATTACAATTTCCCACACACCCCTTCTGGATAGTTACATCCCAGTTTTGACTTAAGTCCCAGAAAAATATCAACATGAATTTGAACACAGAAATTGAAAAGATATTTATCATTATACATTGTATTAAAGTAATCATTTTGATGTCAGTTGCATTTTTATGTATTTTAATAATTTAATAGGTCTGGACAAAACAATGTGCATCATATCATAAATTAAAAAAAAGCCTTATGTCATTATCTTCATCAGAGGAATAAAAATGTGTATATGTACAATACACACACACACACACACATACACACTCATTACTGTCCTTGACTGGACATGAGAGAAAAGGTACACACACACACACACACACACACACACACACACACACACACACACACACACACACACACACATTTAGAAACAGAATTAAATCTTGGTCCCTAAGATAACCAAAGAGGTTTGGGGAGATTTGTATGTGTGTATCTGTGTGTGCGTGTGGTGCAGCCAAAGCATGCTGATATTGCTGGCATGTTTTATTTAAAGAAGAAAGAGAAGAAAAATTAGTGAATTAAATCCCCTTTTACTGCCAGAGAGAGAGAGAGAGAGAGAGAGAGAGAGAGACTTTGGAAGGATAAACTGAGGACTCTCACTCGTCTCTGGCAACAATGCAGTCCTGTTCATGGCCAAAACGACCCTCTTTCCAGTGTCAAACCTGCACGCACACACACACACACACACACACACACACACACACAACAGTAACCACTAATCATAATTTTAAACTCTCCACGTTACCAAAACATTCCCATAAGTCAGCATTGACATTGGTTCTGGGTGGTGGCTTAATAGTTCTGGGCCATTACACAAAGGTTGTAGGTTCAATCCCAATTAGAGGTGACATGGGACCGGGTGTGTTAATGAGATCTCAGATTTGATCAATAATCATTGTGCCTGAAGCAAAGCATTGACTTGTAGTTCCTTCAGGAGCACTGACACACAAATTAGTGTACAATAAGATCCTCTGAACACAAAGAAACTTCTAACTGACAAACAGTCTCAGACCACTGTCCACTGACCATCCAACGGACTATCTGGTTTCTCAAAGAATCCTCCAATCAGACTGGCTGGCTTTATACAATTTCCAGTAGTCGAAGTACAGTCCAAACAGAAACAAAATCTATTTGTTCCTCAATTACATCTTACGAGGAAGAACTAGTCAATGTTTGAAAGGTTTGCATTGAATCGTCAAAAGGTTACAATATTGATTGATTCACTTAGTAACATATAAACTTACAGAAGCCATATCCCACCAGGAATAAGGTGACTTTTTATCTCTCAATTGCGAGTTAATTTATCGCAACTGTGTAAAAGCTAAATGTAAAACACCTAAACAACAGAAAAAAACACTTCTAATCACTTTACATGTAAGTCAGACAACCCCTTCCTGTCTAGTGGGTTTTTCTAGGCCATTATAAGCTGAAACATGAACTAGACTTTATGCCAATAGTCAAGTTTATATTCTGTGCAAAACTAGAATGAAGCTTGAGAATCAGAAACACATCTAAAAAAAATCTAAAACGAACTTTCACGTCTAAAAGTCTTCCATAGTACAGGACGTAATGTGTGGTGTACCAGCAGAACCAATAACTGTAAATCATTTGAAAACCATTCTTGTTCAGTTGTCGCATGAGACAATTTACGCAATAATGTCCTTCCAACGTTTTACACAGAAATCGGTTCTGCTCATGTTTCATGAATCTCACTAATGTTTCAAGAATGTCGTATTGAGTGCGTACAAGTTAGGCACAACAGTTTATTTTTTTAACTATTTCCTCAGAACTATATTCTGCTCGTGCTTCATGAATGAGGAACTGTGTGTATGGGAAATTTTGTGAACAGAGATTTTAGTTAACACCACATGAGCCTAAACACTCAACAGATACTCTAGTAGTAATTCTACATGAGCCCATAATACTCCACTAGTTTTAAGTAACACTCCAATAAAACAGGACTTGGAGCACACCCTACAGTTGCACAAGACAGTTAAAAGCAAAGAAGAGAATAAAGTTAATCATATATATATATTTATACAGTACTGTGCAAAAGTCTAAGGCACATTAGATTTTTCACAAAAGCATTTGTCTTAAGATTTATATCTTCAGCTTTAGTGTGTCAGTAGGAAATATAAATGTTAGACTCACAAACATCACATTTGCAAATAGAAAAGATTAGAATAGAAGAACAGGGTGTCCTGTAACAGATGTCCCCACAAAGCCCCCCATTGAACATCATGTCAGTTTGAGATTACATAAAGAGACAGAAGCAATTGAGACAGACTAAATATATATCTGCCAACAACCAAGACAAACTGTGTCCAGGTGAGAATTGGTGCTGTTTTGAAGGCAAAGGTGGTCACACCGAATATTAATGAAGCTTTTTTATGTTTACTGGACTTTGTATGACATTAAGTGATAAATGAAAAGTATTTGTCATTATTTTTGAAGACATCCTCACTATGCAACATTTTCCACATGTGCCTTAAACTTTTGAACAATACTGTGTGTATATATATGTGTGTGTGTGTGTGTGTGTGGCTGATGGCCAGTTTAATCTACTATAATAAATACTTCACACCAGTTCTACTAAATTCACAAATTAATAATTAATTAAACTTACATTTTTTGTTATTATGATGCTTATTAAATTAATATTAACGCATGTTTAATGAGTTTGTTGACAAGAAACTTGACACAAGAGGAAACTGCCTTTCCGAATAACTGGCCAACTAACATGGTTATAAGACAAAAATATTGAAATATCGACCAACATATCGGTCTAACACTAATTATCATTAATAAACTCAACTAACTTAATATCTATACTATCTATTTTATCAGACAATGTTGAATATCTCCAAATATTAGCCAATCTTATCAGTAAGACCGATATATCGAACAGACCGATTTACCAAATATCTCCAGATCGAAATATATTAAACATCTCCAAATATCTGGCGATTACATCAGAGATGTTCTGCATTGGTTTATACAATTAAAATATATACTTTATATAAAAAAAGCCTATACATTGGTCTGGCCAGTATATTGGTCTATCACAAATTTGGATTAATAAATTCAAATAATTTTTTATTTTTTTTAATATTTTATTGGTACATTAGAATATTCCGGTGCCAGTCAATTCATAAAAATGGGTGATGGGGCGGATATTAAAGTAGGTGACAAATATACAAAAAGCTGGGTCCATTTAGTAAATTCTTAGATGATGGAAGTAAATTGGCGTTCACTCATTTCAAGAATTGGGCAGGATGGCGGCCTTTGAAAAGATGTCAAATAAGCAGCTTGGCAGATTGGATGTGTATGGTAAGAAATGGGACAGGTATTTGCCCTTTCTGGAAGGCTCACGGTGAGGACCATATGGAGAGAGTCAAAATTGAGGTAGCAATTGTGGATTCTGTTCTTTGTATGATATTTGAGAAAATCAAAAATAGAATTCCACAAATATATTTTTGCTTGTTTGTTTATATGTGCATTTTTATATGTGAGCTTTTCTTCATATTTGTTTGCCAAAAGACTCTGAATTACTTTTCTTTTCAGCTAACATCACCAAGGCCACTTAATTTAACCAACCGGCGAAGACTGTTTCAGGAGGGGAGCAGTCCTCAAAAATAATAGTATGAAAATTATAGTGCAGAATGCAATACTTTATACTTTTATGATCCAACTCATTCCTGATGGATCAAATCCCACCTTATTTTTTATTTTCATTCCGATGAATATCCTGTTTCACTCAGAAACATGTGACTTTTCAATAACAATGACTGAATGCCAGCTATTTACAGATTCAGTTTTTGATCTGATATACGAAACAGACAGTCCTATGCCCTGCAGTTATAAACTTAATACCATGAATACACACACACACACATCTGTTCGAATACATTTCAATACATTAGCATAACACATCTGCATTTGGCCTTAGAGGACACAAACACACACACTTGTATCATTCTGCGGCTGTGCTACGTGTCCAGGGACTGAAAAGGATGCACACACAAAATGCATTCATTCATCATGTGAGCATGTAGGCGTGTGTATACGTGTAAGTGTGTGTGTGTGTGTGTGTGTGTGCGCGTGCGTGCGTGTTACATAAATTGCATCCTGGCTCTGAAAAACAACTCCTGCTCTTCACCTCTGGGTCCATTTATATTCTATGCCTTCATTCTAGCCTCTCACACACACACACACACACACACACACACACACACACACACACACACACACACACACACACACAGGGCACAAAGGGCAGGCGATCTCTGAGCCTGTCTGTTCAGAAGAACCTCCCTGCTGATGCTCGGGCTACAGTGGCCTGGCAGGGACATACACCTCGCAGGATGAGATGTCCCAGTCTGAATCAGCACAGTAAGTGTGTGTATCGCAGATTAAACCACTGGGACAGCAATGCAGCACTGTTACATACCCTTGCTGGGATGTGAGTGAGTGTTGCCCCTTTTCCACTGACTTGCTGCTGGTGCTCAATCTGGAACACACTGCACTTTTCCAAAGAAGAAAAGACAGTTTTGGACTGTAAAAACTTACACCAGTATATGCCTATTAAAACTGCTAATCTCAAAACCACAAACTGGTAACATCAGTGGCTGAGGAGGTGGGACATATCTTTACTGCATAAAGTTTTGAAAACAACAGCTACTCACACTGCAAAACAGAACAAGATCATATAAAACAATCTCACTCCAATTATAATAAAAACACAAAACATAACACGTTTACACAAAACTAGGCTACTCCAATTACAGTATATTCAAAACACAAAACTAGATTACAAGATCACTCTTATAATAATCAAAATACAAAACTAGATCTTACAAACCAAGATCAGTCTGATTATTATCAAAACGCAAAACAATATTAGATCACACAAAACAAGATCAGTCCAATTATAATCATAAAACAAAACAAAACTAGATCGTACAAATCAAGACCACTCTGATTAAAATCAAATCATAAAAAAACAGATGTCTCCGATTATGATCAAAACACAACATAGTGAACAAAACAAGATCACTCCGATTATAATCGAAATGCAAAACAAAACTAGCTTACACAAAACAAGAATGCTCTGATAATAATCAAAATGTTAAACATAACTAGATCATACATAACAAGATCACTCCGATTAATAAAAACACAAAAAAATACAAAAAATAGGTTGAACAAAACAAAGATTCCCCAATTATAATTAAATCATCAAACGAAACTAGATTACAAACAAAACAGCAAACAAAACTAGAGTAGTCTCGCACATCCAGAATTACAATCAGCATTTTTTCTAGTCAACTTAAAGGTTCTGATGCTGCTACTCGACACTGGAATTAATAGTCAGTTCATATTTTTCTCCATTAAACTGTTCAACATTTTTACACATTTACATTTAGCTTTGTATTCTTACAGAGGCTGTGCTTAAATTACTGTCATATTAATGTTAGACATTTAAAATATAATTAATAATACAATTGTTATTTAAAAAGAGGATATCTGGAGCAGATACAAAGTTTAATTTTCAAATTAGTAAGGCTGCACACGCTTCTTCCATCTCTCACTCACGGTGCACGAACGAAAATGTCCTCTTGCTAGACAAGCAAACTCAGCAAAGTAGCTATAAAATCATTTCGGTGGTGGTGCGGGAAATATAAGCACAGCGTAGTTTAGCGGGAAGGCACCATTAGCTAGGTAATTCCTAGCCAATCACATGTAAGCCATTGCTTTATAAGTCTGCTCACAATCTATCACATTAACACGGCAACCTCCACCACCCCACCACCACTGGTTGAGTTCCGTCCTGCACGGGGGTAGGCTCCTCGCCCCTGCCCATGGGCACTGGCTCCATTGGCCCGGTCGGTAATCCATCCCTGTGTACAATGATGATAATGCAAATGCCCCTTTTCAGCTGTATTTGCATCAAATTTGGAATAGATTGAGTATTTTAAATGGATCGCATAAACAAATTTATTTCACTGTTTTCTGAAGGTTGCTTTGCTAATCGACTAGTCAACACCAACATTTTTGCTTAAACGTCAGTGAAATTAGTCATTCCGCACATCCTAATTGTAATCAAAACAAAAACTAGAAATCGTACAAAGCAAGATCACTCTGATTATTATCAACAATGCTCACTACATTGGAACATTGGAAGTGTCATGTGATCTCCATTCAGTTAATGGAAACCCCATTCATATTTCTGTCGTTCTGGGAAACATATCCATTCACTGTATTTTTCCCTGTCCCTTTGAAAATCGTCTTTTTTTTCTCCAAATATCGTGTGAAAATGGTCAGTTATGTCATCGTTCAAACAAGTCAGTGGAAATGCGGGTCAGTTCAGAGAGCAGTTTGCAAATCCTCCGCCATTAGCACCAGCCTCATTTTAGTGGAAAAAGGGTAAGTGCTCAGGTTATCTAATATTGTGTCTTGCTTTAGGACACTTCAAATTGGGTCCTGTTAACTGGCACACTTCTTAATCCGTCCATTAATTGGTAATTTCAAAGCTGGAAAAACTGTCCTTGTGGAAAAAACTGGGAAATTGGAGTTTGCCACAGGGAAAGACAGTGCCAGAGAGACACACAGGAAGTTAACACTCACCCCACGAATTTATTGAAAGATTTCTCCATGAAAACTGTCTAATTTAACAGCCGGAGCCACATCCGGGCGACCTTATCCTAAATGAAAGTGGGCTAGAGTGAAGCTGAAGGCTGAAGGCCATTACGGCTCTGCAGCTGTGTCAGAGGCCTTGATGAAGCTGGACCTGAGAGAGACACTCTAACTGCAGCTAACAGATCCACAGGAGCACTCATCACTGAAAGCCAATCACACACCTCAGCTCTGGCATAAAGGCCCAAAACACTTTGTGTGTGTGGGTGGAGTAATGCTCACCCACTCGGCGCTGACTCATCCTCCATAAGAGAGAGGAAATGGAATGGGCAGCACTATGAACGAGTACATGCAATCTTCCTGTCTAAGTGTTAACTCTGTACAACAGAACTGAGATTAACGCCTACACTTTAGCTCTATTTCAAAACCCAGTGAGCTGCCTTGCTGTCTCCAGCCTACTGCAAGTGCCTTCTAAGGCAGCAACCTGCCTAAAACGGAAGCTCAAATGTGACTGATTTGGAAAGCTTTGCATAGTGTGCCACACAAATAGAGTTTGAAGTTAGCATGTTGCTAAGCTAACAAAATGGTACTCTAAAAGTCATAGAACACAAATATTAGGACAAATGTAAAAAAAGTATTAGATTGGACATGCAATCACTACTTTTCGGTTTTGCATGAAATATTATTATTTCTCTTCGCAAATTTCCGTTGAAGTAAAGGCAGTTCTAGGCTTGAAAAAGTAAACACCATTTATGCCTATTAAAACTAAATCAAAGCACAAAACAAAACTGTTCTAGATTGTACAAAAACAAGATGGCTCTGATCATAATCAACCTGTAAAACAAAACTAGATCAAAACATTCTCAGGAACGTGAAAATCAATGAACATGTCGCTGCGATTACAGAGTCCACCACGAATGGCATAAGAATTATTAATAATATTTAATCGGTCACTAGATTATAGCAGCTGTCATCTCAGGAAACACCCACTGACAGAGCTGATATTTTACGGTTTACAGTGAACAGCACATCTGCAGCGTATCTTGCAGTAAATGACACGCACATCTCATCAACGCTCTCATTGACATGAGACACAAAGCTATTTTAGACACGTTATTGTGACACGAGTACTTTGCCCCATGAATGTTTATGCGTTTACGCTAAACTTTTACTCGAAAGTTGTGGCGAGTTTATTAATTTCCAGAGACCTGTAATCATGTAGATGATGATTAATAGTAAATGTTAATATTTTTAGGGATTTTTTAACAAGTGGATTTTGTTAAAAGCTGCTCCATTATTAGCCATTCTAGCATATGTCCAGTTATTCCATTGGAACATGAATGGCAACTTTTCTAAAGAGCGCAGCCGACAGAGAATTCAATGAATCCATCATATTTCCAACATGCACTCATCCAAGGCTCTTCGAGTTGATTAATGTGAAGTAATGTTACGTCTCTGGGACTTTGCAGGATTTGTCTTTACGTGAGTTCAGCTCCATTTCTTAGCGCTTAAACTACACATCAAGCATTTATGTAACACTGTCTCACTAGAGCATGAATGGCTGTTACGTTAATAACGTGTTCATTCAAGCAATACATTGCAGACGCAAGTTACATTACCTGTGAACAACCCCCAGCATTGTTTCCTCTCCCACGCACTGCTGCCATGGCCGTCTTACGTGCAATTTCAGAAACTCCCGCCAGATGGTGCCAGTTATTATTGGATCCGATATTACAAAAACAACATCCAATTCAAGAAAAATGCTTGAATATTGAAAAAAATATCGGAAAATCCAATTATAGGTCGATCTCTTTATCTACATAGGAAGCAACTCCACATTCCACACAAATAACACTCCTTGTGCTAAGCACACGTAACACTCAACTCACAATTGATTCCGAAAGAGAATGGCGTTAGCATTTTGTTGTCGGTAGCGTGTTTATGATGCCTTAAATGCTGCCTAGCTCAGCAGCTCACTAGGTTTTGAAACAGAACTTTGAGAAATTCAGATGGAGGACACAAGGCCGAACAGTCCGACAGGAAGTGTAGGGGAAAAACAGGAAGTCTAACACATTACATGTGTGCAGGTTTACATGTCAAGGCACAACACCTTGGTGTAGTGATGACATGTGTGTATATGTCAGAGACAGCGAGAGAAAACACACTATACCTTTGCTCTGTGGTGGGTTCTGACTACGATCTCGCAGTATGTTGATCTGGTAGACGGCTCCGTACGGCTCGAACAGTTCCTTTAACTCTTTCTCGGACCAGGAGCGGGGAATCTGGCCAACAAACATTTTAATGGCGTCCGGATCGGGCTGGTCCGAGTGTTCCAGGGCGCCGTTCATCTTCCCAGCTGTACCGTTACTGCAAAAAGAGAGAGAAATTGTGTGTTATTGTGAGTGTAAACTCATTGTGTGGTGTGAAACTTCTGAAAAGGTGTGCAGGAAGATGGCAAGTGAGACGGGTTGGTCTACACCCTCACAGTGAGAGCAGCTGTGATCCGGACAGATCGACAACTGCTACTCATTAAAGCAGGAAGACACAGAGACACAAACGCTGATTAAAGTCCCAACAGCAGTAGTACACTCAGCGTGTGAGTGTGTTGATGTTGTGTTCACAGTACTGTGCAGGTACACATCTGGTTCTGTTCTGGGTTTAAAATGTGTTAAGCTCTATCACAAGAGAAAAAAACTTCGACTAGACCAACAATTTGTAAAATGGTAAATGGTCTGCACTTTTATATAGCGCCTTTTTAACCTTAATGGTATTCAAAGTGCTTAACACTGTGACTCATTCACATACACATTCATACACCAGCAAACCATACATGCAAGGTGCTAGACTGCCATTGGGAGCAACTTGGGGTTCAGTGTCTTGCCCAAGGACACTTTGGCATGTGGAGTCGTGTGGGCCAGGATTCGAACCACAAACCCTGTAATTAGCAGCCAGCCCACTCTACCAACTGAGCCACAGCCACCCTAAAAACTAAAAAAAATTGTGTTTACAGTAATGCACTTACACTGGAAGTCTATGGGGCAAGGCATTCCACCAATGTTAAAGATTTAAAGATTATACGTGATAACATACGACTATTGTGATAAAATCGCTTACTAATATTGTCTGCGCAACGTTATATCCAATATAATATGGGGGGGGGGAACACAGTAACTTTCACACCTTATGCACAAGGATACCAGGAAGGGATGTGACATAACTATTTGCAAAGTACTGTTAACAATGATCAAACATCATCCACAGGAATTTTAGTAATGCATAACCATAAATGTAAATGCATAAAGTTGATCTGCCTATACACATTACAGCTTGAACCCAAAAATGAATATGTGCACATTTCTGCACATTTATTCTATTAAACTCCCACTGCGAAAATTTGTATTCGTTTTTACCAACTGCAGGATCAATTCATTATTTTCAGTGGTAATCGATAGAGCTAAACATAAACTTAGTAAACCTGCAACATTCCTTTCACCGCTGTCTTGAGCAATTGACCTCACCAGAAATGAACAAGATTGTGACACGATAAAAATGTTTGAGTCAGGGTGCCAGACGTCTGTGTGTGACCCCAGACGCCCATGTTGCTGGTTCATCGAGTTCATGAGGAATTACAGGCGCTAGTTTCAGTTCCAGATGAAAGCACACGGAGAGAGCATTATCGACACCCCCCCCCCCCCCCACCCCACGCTTTTCCTTTCTCCCAGCTTACAAATAACAAAACGTATGAACCAGCCTGAACAAACTAGCTCCTCTATATCATTTGAGATGTTGACCATCGAAGGCCAACATGCCTGTTGCCTTTCAACTAATATGAAAATAAGTAAAAAAGCAAATAAATAAATACTTCTTTCCTCTGTGAAAAAGCACAATAAATGTCCTCATGAGACTAATTATCGTACTAAGCATTCAGCGAATAAGCCTGCTCCGCCTGTTTCAAGATATCTGGACAAGTTTCTGTGTTGTATACACAACACCGCAAGGACGTTTTGACATGGATAAAGCACTATTCTCTGTACTGAGAAATAATAGTTTTCCTTTCTCTGTATATTTTGCCGGTCCATCAGTATCATGAAAAGCTCATGAACTGAACTAGTTTGTATCTCTCTGGCACTGCCTTATGAACAGTTTACATATCATATAAAACATTTATTTTTCTGGCCTGTTTTGAATAAAACATTTTGTATGTAGATAGGTTCTAGCGTTCATAAAGCAAAGCTCCTCGCTTGGGGCGGCTGTGGCTCAGGTGGTAGAGTTAGCCACTAATCGCAGGGTTGGCGGGTCGATTCCCGGCCCAAATGACTCCACATGCCAAAGTGTCCTTAGGCAAGACACTGAACACCAAGTTGCTCCCAATGGCAGGCTACTGCCTTGCATGGCAGCTCTGCCGTCATTGGTGTGTGAATGTGTGTGAGAATGGGTCAATGAGTCACAGTGTAAACCGATAAGGTTAAAAAAAAAGCTCTATATAAGTGCAGACCATTTAACTCAGAGTTTCTGGAACATTTTGTTCAGAAAGGACCACACTACTTAGATTTAGCCAATCAAAACAATTAAAATTACATTTCAATTGCAAATGAAAATTTGTTAAAAGGCTCAGAGAGTACGGAGGGCTAAATATGTCACTTAAAAAATAAAGGACTCAATTATTAATTTATCAATTCAAAAATTAAAATGTAAATAAATAGCTTTTTAAAACTGAGAAATAACCTTTCGTAAAACATTTTATTTAGATAAATGTCAGAATAGAAATAACCAATATGATTGTCACTTAAAATGAAGGAATCATTAACAATTTATTAACTAAACAAATAAAAATAAAAAAAACTTTAAAAACTTAAATAAATGTTTAAATAAATAGATAGCAATAACAATAAAATAATAAACTAATACAAAATGATTGAATCCAACATTTAAATATGTTTAAATTGCATTCAAAACATTTGCCAATTGCTTTCCTTTAACGCATTTGCCATTTGAAATAAAAATGGCCAGCCCATTACATGGAAGCAACCAATCAACGCTTAGAGAGAGGGTGGAAAATAGTCATTTAACCCAAATTATTTCTGTGCAAGAAACCTTAAAATGCTACAAAAGTGTCAAATATAGCGGCTTCAACATTTAACCAGCACACAGACTGAATCAATCCTAAAGGCCTGTGCGAGGCATGTTAGCAAAGTTACCACTTTTATTCAATGTAGTATTATTTTTTAGCATTTATTTCCTGTTGCTAATGGGGAAATAAACTAGCTACAACCCCCCCCCCCCCAAAAAAAAAAGGGTAATACACATGCTTAGGTCAGAAGTGAAAACCAGAGAGAAGATAATCAGCCAACCACAAAGCCTTGAGTTTTTCTTTATACCGATGGAGTGATTTGTCACTATTCAAACAAACAAGGTCTCGAGTTAAAGAGCAGCGACAGATAAAGAGAAAAGTTTGGAGGCAGTAAAAAAGAACAGACCTCTGCGCACGATTCATCCATCTCTTGCAGAAGGACCCTATTCTCTCCGCGGAGACGCCCAAGTCTTTAAATGACTTAAAAGACATTTCAGACTGTGCCGCAGGAAAGCGGCCCCCTTGGGTCCCTGCGGCAACCGCTGCTCAGAAACCCCCACCCCTAATAAATCCCCTAGTAGTTACAGTGGTGATAAGGGTGCTCCTTGCCGCTGATCAAAAACCAATAATGCCGAGAGACGCGAGCATGACACAGGCTCAAGGGTCAAGAGCCAGAACCTGATTGTGATACACAGAGAGAAAGAGATGGGACTGCGAGTGTCAGGGCGTCGTGTGTGTGTATGTGTGTTTGTGTGTCACAATTAGTAATTGTTTCATTTGACAAGGCCTGACAGCAGGAATACAAAGGCACAAGTCAGAGAAGCTTGTAACAGTGTGCTGTAGGACAAACACACACACACACAGAGACACACTCGCGCAAGTCTAAGGTTGGGAATCGAGAACCGGTTCAAAAATACTGGAAATAAAAATGATTTTCATGATGTTTGGTTCTGTTGACAGTTCATGATTGTTTGCATTCTTCTGTCGAAGCAAACTGAACATTGTACCAAGGCCACATCTACTCCGTTTTTTATTTTTTTGAAGACTCGCTTTTCAAAGTAAATGGTTAAGGAGAGTGTTTTTGAAAGTCTCAGTTTTCGGTGGAGGAAAACACTGTTCTGGTTCTGTTCTTGTGCCTCTTGGCACTTGAACGAAAGAAGATGCATGCTAAGTTCCAACTTGCTTGATGAAACGCCGTATTTTCATAACAGAGTTGTGATGTTTTTTTTTGTTGTTGTTATAATGCCCCCTTTGGGCAGAATTTGGCAAAATTTGGTGTGCATCCTCAAAATGTGTTCATGTTGAAGTTCACCAAGGTTTGTTAAGTTTGGACTTTGCGTAGAAAATATAGGCAATATGTGATTATGGGCCACGGCCATTTTATTGGCCAATTTGGTAACTCCAATGATATAGATGACATTTTTTTCAGGAGGGTCTGTTGATGATTTATAACCAATTTTGTGTCAATCAGATAAACGGCCAAGGAATAAATAAAAGTCTTCTGTTTTTCTTTTTAGAAAATTCAATTGTTGGTGTTCACATTGCCTAAAATACTCTTAAGTTCCCTTCAACACAATCGAATCCACAACACTGTGACAAAAGAAAACATGTTTTAGGGGTTTTAGCTAGCATTCTGAATATGATGAGAAAGAAAGACTGGGGGCCGCAAAATAATACAATGAAAAAACAGTCAACATAACTTTCTGTTGCGCTGTTCTGTCTAGTTGCACGCAACAACAAACGTACACCGCGACCTGTATATTCCGATTCATGACTGAATGACTCTTATGATTCGGTTCTTGAATTGATGCTCTTAAAACAACATACACATGAGTTTCAAACTCATCATAGGTCTAAAACGGCAGACAGGCGAGTCTTCAGGAAACCTGTTTGAACACATTTTTGCAAGTCAGTTGATGATGATAGTGGCGCAGAAATGACAAATCTTCACGTTTAAGATACAGAGGTTATTTGTAATAAAGCAAACGTAAAATTATACTACATTACCAAATATAATGTAGTTATAGTATTTTATAACTAGTATTTTTGTTTATAATTTGTAAATAGGCTAAACAACAGGGTAGGATGTATGGTATAACATTGCTAGATAGGAATAGCCTAACGAATTAGTGCTTCCTCAATTGGTGCTCAAAGAATCGTTAATAGAATCGCTAACGAACAGGAACCATTAAGTGGAATCAAAATGGGAATCTAGAATCATTACATTCCTTTTTATTCTAAGGCCTCACTGGACCTCACAAGAGATGCCACTGAAACACTGATAAATACATTGTCCTTTATTTGTACCATGTTTCTTTCACTCTTCTTTGCCTATAAGGTGAAAAGAGAAAGAAAGAGAAAAAAGTTTTGCTGTGTGTGTGTGTGTCTGTCTGTATGTAAGTCCTGAGGCTTAGATTAACTTGTCAAGCGGATCCACTACTGCCATGGCATTCTCTATCTCTCTCCATCTCTCATTCTCACTACTTCCATCTCAATTTAAGTCAATTGACTGCCTTAATGGCTTAACTAGACCTTCCATCAGCCTGGCCTGCTCTTAAGGTGTGTGTGTGTGTGGATTGCTGATGTAAGGAGTCCAAAGGCAAACAGGCGCACACACACACACACACACACACACACACACACACACACACACACAAAATCATGTACTTACAAACCAGCAGAATAATAACACTGCAAGTCGGCAAAATAATCATTTGTCCTTTGGCGACCTGCCTGGTTACATCAAATAATGTACCATAACTTACGGTAAGAGGCATGGCTATGGTTACATTAAGGTGATTTAATCACAAGCATCCTTAATAAGAAGGTTATTTAAACTTTACATCACTTAGTAGGCCATGTGCTTTAGAGGTTTTACCAAAGTTAAAGGGGGTTGATAAGTACGATGTGAAGTGGAGCTTTTCTAAAACGGCAGCATTAGCAATATGTTAAAAGACACCATTGTTCAATAAATACAAATATTTACATTTATGCATTTGGCAGATATTTGGCAAAAATGATCACAGTAAACAACGTAGTTCTTTTCACTTTAATATTATGTAATTGCGACAATGTATTTCTCACAATCGCAACTTAATTTGTCATAATTTTGTATGCTATAAACGTCTTCAGTAATGATGTGGCTCCTCCTTTCAGATTTTAGAGCCACAACCATATAGCTTTTTTATCAAATATGTAATCATACAGATGATGCTATAAGTTTTTTAAGGCTTTCAAGGTTTAAAATTATTTTAAATCTCTCTAGCTAGTAAAAGTAGATTTTGGAGAGGACCTGCACATCCACAAGGTGGGCTGATAGAGAAAAGAGAAAGATGCAAGTGAAAATTAAACTAATTCAGAAAATCTATCCATTTCCAACCATTCCACTCACACACACACACACACACACACACACACAGACAGCTGGAAGGAAGTTGCAAACCTTTAATTTTCTACAGTAAAAAGGAGCACAGCTGACAAGTGTGTGTGTGTGTGTGTGCGCGCATGCATGCGTGCGCGTGTGTTTTTCACCAGGAGAGCGAGAGAAAGAGAATAAAAAACGTTTTTTTCCAATCACATCACATCACATCATCACTAGTTAACACCCGCCTGTCTGACAGCTGTGCTGTCAAGTCTCTCTCTCTCTCTGGCGACAGGTGATGCTTTAATTCCACTCATCAGTTAAGCTTTATGATCCTAATTAATCTCATTGGTCATAAAAACAAGCGTTCTGCTCTGAGCACTGAAAAATACTCAATCCATCCACACTTAATAGGCAAGATTTATCTCAGTTTATCCACGGTTCATCTCTCTCTTTATTGCTCAGCCTTTCTTTCATCGTGTCATAATTCAGGACTCGTCAATCACGTTTGTGATGGGGAAACCATCCGTTGACCCTGTGTGTGCTATTTAGTTTGAAATCGGGGCTGGAATCGTGAATGTATGTGTGAGACAGCTGGTTCTGTGGTGTCTTATGGCAGATGGCTGTCTCTCAAACCCTTGAAAACTACCTAGCTAGACAGCTTTTCTGGGTATCAGACAAAAGTTGAACCGCACATATATTGGGCATTACAGGTGCATTTGAACATTCAAATTATACATGTATGTATTTAGGCTTGAACACATGTTTGGCCATCAAAGGCACATTGGAAATGAACTCATATTTGGGCATTACTGCCATGTTCTAATCGAGCGTACCAATGCCTAATAATGCATTCAATGTTTCTGTTTAAATGCACCTGTGATACCTCAAAATGCTGTCAAGATAGAGCTTTTGTCCTTTGAGATGCTCTGACTAAAATCAGTTAATGTAACCACACTCACAAAAATCACAAAATCTCACACATGAAGATCAGACACACAGCTTAACTTGAGGAAAACACTTCCTGTCATCACATTCATCAACTGTCAGGGAGATGTCAAACTCCGAATATATATAGAAAAAACAATACCTAGGACAAACTGTTCCTGTAAATATCACACAAAAAAAAATGCTACAAAAATAATAATCATAATTTTTCAAGGTGCGAGTGGAGATATTTGCTTTCCAAAGACACGGCGTCAAAAACATGCCAGAATGACAGGCATCAGCGTGAAAGTGTGTATTAGTGTGTGCACGTGTTAGGTGTGCAAAACTGTTCTGTTAATCACTCCACTTGTTAAAAGTGTGAAGAGGTGGTGTGCTATAGAAGTTTCCATGGTAACTCTTGAAACGTTGTGATAAACGTCACACAAGCTGTAGAGATGGCGTCTTTCTGCACTAACGAGGATATGCGGACATACACACAGGCCATAAAAACACAATAAGAACCTTGTTTTATTGGGAAACATTTAACTTGCTCGTAAACCCCACCAACACAGTTGCTGATGAATTTGACCTCTAAAATGGACAAACTAACAAGATCTACATGAGAACTTTAATGTAGTTTTAATGTGTTTTTTTATTTTATTTTTTGCTGCTTGTTTTACATTTTAATTGCTTGTTGTAAACCTTATTCTTTCTCACAATCCGCCTTAATAAGCAGAGACATCCATAAGTAGGCCATTTGTAGGTTGATCACCCCAAAAATCGAGCACTGTAGCGCTATCACAGCATTCCTCTATTTGAGCAGCTTGTCAAGCCATACATAGCAACGCTGGCTCGACCAATGGTGTCCATTTGGGGCGGGACTCTGTTAGCATCTGTTTGTACAATCAATGTTCGCTGGAGGAAATGTTCTGGAATCTGTTCAAAATGCTAAATATTTTTGTTTGTTTTATTTTGGTTTGGTGAATCTAGTGGCACAGCAATGACTTCCATTCTGAATACAAATCAAAGTTCCCAATGTACTTTCTTAGTAATTGCTCATTTTATCGTGCACCATTAATGAGAGTTGTACGATATTCAGTTCGACTCAGAAATATGTTGCTTGACGGAAGTTAAATGCGCTGTGAATACCATTTCATGACATCCTTAAAGGCGCCTAAACATTAAAGTGCATTGATTTCAATGGGGATGGTGTTGCAAGGACATCACGGAGGGAAAACATCGCAGAGGGTTTGCGATAACTTTTGTATGCATACGTATTGCTCAATGTACTCTGACGGGTTGATCAATGTGAATTAGTAGAGGTGGGTGTAAAACAGGTTTAAGTTCCGGCATAAATTTGTCAACCGGTACAAATCGCGGTTATGCAAACCACTGCAATACAAATAATCAGTAAATTACAATAATTACATTGTTTATTAGTTACTTAATTAGTTACTTAAGCATTTTTTAATTTCATTTTTGTTTTTTGCAAGAAACTGAGGTTTTTTTGTAAACATTATTTGATTCAAAATAATTATAAATATATATTTAAAATAATATTTTATCATTATATCGTTTTTGACAACAACAACGAAAAGAAATCTCAATAATATCGCAATATACATTTTTGCTTCTTTCTCACACCCTTATCCGAAGGCGGAGGAATTTCAATACCCTCAAAACAGATCTTAAGCATTCCTACCCAATAAATTTTCCTTCAGAGCTTTCTCTAGTTAGCTCACTAACTTGCAATGGGGGGATGCTAATGTGAGACGGCTAATGAAGCGTCAAGTGAACGAATTAAAAGGGATTTATTGTTAATGACACACAGTAATTAAATGTTTTTGTCACTTTAAACTTAAAACTCTGTCTCTCCTAAATGTCACTCTGCTAAAATACATTGTTTATGTTGACCTCTGTGTTCATCAACAGTGCACCTTGTGCTATTTTTCCACTTTCTCCATCACACACAAACTCAATGTGTCTTATATGAACCCAGGACGCTCATCCTCTTACGGAGTGCTGAAACAAAGCAGCCGTGTTTCCTTGCAAATATTTACGAAATGAAGTCCTTCAGAGGAAAAGTGCTCCTGAAATGACACTAGACAAACTGTGCACTTAAATGCACGGCTCCGCGCTGTCACACGCACAATTTTTGCAGCTGAAAGCGGCTTTAGTGGAAATCGGAGGCAACAGTGTGACAGGATTGCCAAAATCCTGCCAACACTCCCCACCTCCCCCATTGTTTTTATTGCCACCTTGTTGCTATGGAAACGGGTGGAGTTGGGGACGAGAGACTGATGATGCTGAGTCGTCCATACATCTCCGAAAGACACTCATACGAAAAAAAGATGCTGCGCTGTGGATGTCATCCAGCACTGGGGGGTGGGGGTGGGGGGGTTGTCTCTTGGATATGAGCATATGAGGTTACGTCGAGCAGTGTGAATGTATGTGCTTGTGTGTGGCTGGCAGGCGGACAGCAGGTGCAGAAGGTGGAGTATATCAGACATCAGGAGCAATCATAATGACCATGAGCTGGACCACCATCAAACTTCTCCAGGTCAGTACATCCTGGCCTGTGACTCACCTGAGTGTGTTTGAGTGTGAACATCTGGACGACAGGACCTTCATCTGACAACACCCCATCTGCCTACCTGTCTCCTTGACAATTCTTCTCTCTCATTCTTTAATTTCAAAGCCATCGCCAACTCAAATGAAGGAATAGTTTGGATTTACTGAAGTAAGAAAGAGGCTGCGGATGAGTAAACGAAGCTAGAATAGTTCATCATCTTTGGGTGAAGTAGCCTATTCCTTTAAATTAAAGTTCATTCATAGGCTGTTAAAACTCTCAGTATGAAACACGCCCCGTTTACCCTCCTCTAAATGTCTTTTCTCCAAACAGAGAAAGACAAAGCAGTTTCTTTGCAGAAAACGCTGCTGTTCACAGAGCACAAAAGAAAACATTCGATTTGCTCCAACGAGCCATGCGGTTAAATTACTCCCGCTTGCAAGCAAAACCACAATGCATGCCTTCAACTGCCTGAAAAATGACGAAGACATGAGACGTCTCTCCCCTTCATTTGCTCAGGTTTTCCTCTCTGCAGGTGCTCTGATTCTTAGGACATCCAGACGCCTTAATTAGATGCACTAACACTTGGCCTAACTTATCACAGCTAGATAAATGCGGCTCGTTGCTAGAGCTGCCATTTAAAAACGGAATGGGAATGGACTCAAGCATGTTGGTTTAATTCAAAAACATAAATAAATAAAATGTAAAAAATGTGCCCATGCTGTTCAGCAGCACGTATTTCCCATGGCGTTGTAGCTGTATCAGACTGGTGACTCACGGCTGGATTAGCCAATGCCGTGAGCTAGTCTTTCACGGCCCTTTTTTTCATCCCCCCCTTTCGTCTGTCAGGAGTGCTCAGGAGCGTGTTGCAAATATCTTGCATCTCTGTCAAACAACAAAATGGTAGAAAGGTGGGCGCTAACTGTCAGTCAACATCTGTTTGAGCTGCTGTGCGACTGTCGAACAATGAGCCGCAGCTAGCCAAGCGTCCCCGTTTGGGAACGGTGTAAAACAAATGAGTTCTCCCATAATGCAGTTTATTAGGGAGGTGTGTAGGGTGCTTTAGGGGGAGGTTTTCGTTTTCATCACCGTTTATGGGATGGAAAAACACAGTCGTGCGTCGCAATTAACATCCGAACAGATGGTGGAGAGGGTGCATCCACGATGACTATCTCTCAAGTTCGCCTTCGTAAGAACCACATTGTGTTTTCACGCTTGTTTGCGGGAACAGAGTGATACTGGCAGAAGAGGAAGTACAGAAAACAAAGTAGGAAACAAATTGTATGCTCGCACACCATAAGAAAACATGTGAGTCAAGAAAACAGCAGAGAGCAAGCTTGAAGTGATTGAGTTCTGGTGAGCATGAGCTGGCTAAATTATATAGGCGAGGACTGCAGCATCACACACATACAGGCAATGACCCAATGAGAATGAAAACACTCTGAACATTTGGCTTGAAAGGATGTGGCCGAAAAACCACTATATGCTTACAATATGTTACAGGGGAACCAACCGTGCGTGCACGCACGCAAACGTTTACTTAGCAATCCAAATGAGGACTCTTATTGTTTTTATTTGAAGCTAATAAAATTACTATTGAATAACCCTAGTCGTGGACTTACATTTGCATTATAAGACTAAATAATAATAACAAAGAAACATATTTTCTTTATTTATGAATCAATTTCCCAATTGTGGACATCTCCGAATGTCTTCAAAGATAGGTTTTGCAACAGAGTCTCAGAGAATCTGGTCACAATACTTACAATGAGCCATGTAACAATTGTTTCACAAAAATGTATGTACATAACTACATTCACAATCCTGTTCAATCGCAATCAAATTGCGCGATAGCTCAACTGAGAGCGTTACAATTGAGATGCAAAGAAACGGTATGAATCCCAAAGAGCATGCAAGTTGACACATGAGCCGAAAGTATCATAGAAGCACCACAAAAACGATGTGGTTTCTTCAGCAATTGCGTTTTATCTTACATTTTCTGACACTACTGGTTAGCTTTAGGTACAAGGGTAGGGAAGTAGTTTTTTTATATGAAACTCGACATTAACGTTAAAATCCTCATCTGTTTGAGAGAAAATTTCACTCACTTTTAGCACCACACAGTGGACGTTTCACCTCAGAACACATAAACAAGACTGAACTAGTATAATTTTTGCAAAAATGTCGCCACTGTCAAGTCATTTTCTTGAGATCCGTCTCAGATTGTCAGGTAATGCAAACTTCTGGGGACAATTTGGTCTCCAAATTATATGGACACACACACACTTTTCTATTCAGCCACAAAAAAAGAAGTCATCTTTCGATCCTGTGCACAAACACTTTAAAAATTAGGAGGTGTCACACTCTTTGTAGAACGTGTATGCATGTGATAAGCCGACCAGATGTGTATTCGTGCCATTTATGTTTCTAAGCATTGATGATGAGAGTGTGTTTGCGGTACAGGTGTGTGTTTTGCTGTGTTTGTGGCTCTTTATCCATGACCCAGCACATCTGAAAAGGAGAAAGCGCACTTGTCTAAACGCCACATTGATCTTTCGCTCACAGAGGATTCAGACAGCCGCATTAGAATGCAACATCAGAGACTGCACTGAACACAAACTGCAGATTACAGCTGCTAACAGAGTGTGTCTGCACTTATCAGTGTGTGTGTGTGTGTGTGTGTGTGTGTGTGTGTGTGTGTGTGTGTGTGTGTGTGATATGGACCTTGAGGGGCTAAGTATAGAAACGTATTCCATTATAATCCCATTATCTTGTTAACGGAGCGAACAACAGCCAGTATCAGTCCTAAACATATCGCTCTTATATCGCATACACATACAAAACAAAAAATAATTTGTCCCAGTGTTTCCTGAATCATTGTTGAGTAATGCTGCCATTTATAAATACAGTCAGGTCCAAATTTCTATGATCCCTTGTGAATTTTGCATTTATCTAATTTAATTCAAAGTTTTCTATTATCATCATAGTATTTAAGTGAAATGCTAAATTGGAAAATTTGGAGTTTCTTAGTGTTTGGTCCATATTTGTATTAGTATTTGTAATTATTCCTTTAAACGTGGAATTAAAGAGCAAGATATATGTAAGGAACTGCAGTGGGCCAGGAGGGAGAAGAAAATGAAAAGAAAATGAGAAGAAAAGAAAGATGAGAAGAACGATTCATGGATTAATCCAGCTGAAAGATCACAGCACCTCAGTTCCTGTCGGCTCTGTCCTGCTAAATGTTTCATAAACCTTATTCTGTGTGTGTGTGTGTGTGTGTGTGTGTGTGTGTGTGTGAGAGAGAGAGTGAGAGAGATCTATGGAGAGATCTCTATTAGACTGGATCATTTCTCCACAGAGTGCCCGCAAATCTCACGGTTATTTGTGCTTGTAATGCATATCTACAACATAAAAGTGGAGCATGCAAATATTTCTCTGTGTGCATGTTTGTAGTAATGTGCACTTTCTGGCCTGTTCAATGTGCTCATAATTAAGCATGCTGTGTGCTAATTGAAGGTCTATAAATTGGCGTCTAGGCCTTGGACTCAAGGTCAGGCACCTGCATGGTGTATTGTTTGGGATCAAGCTGTTCTCGCTGGCTTTATTGAATTACAAACTTGAATGTAAATACAATACAGGCAGCTGGCTCAACACATCACTGCATAGCGGTGGTTGTGTGTTTGCAACTGCACATACACACTTATGTCCAATGATGACGATGCAGAAGCAGCACTCGATTAATGAGGTCTCAATTCAGACGAGCTGCAGGCAATTATTCACCATTAAACACACACCTGCACGCAATGACAAAAAGACAAACAAAAGACTGGGAGGAAAAGCAGATGTGCACAAGACCGGGACAGACGGAACTAAAAGAGGGTTAGAAACACAACTTTTTCCAGGTATATATATATATATATATATATGTGTGTGTGTGTGTGTGTGTGTGTGTGTGTGTGTGTGTGTGTGTGTGTGTGTGTGAGAGAGAGAGAGTGTGTGTGTGAGTGAGTGAGTGAGTGAGTGAGGAAAAAAAAAAAATTGGGAAACATTATTTTGTTGTGGATGTCCCAATGTGTATACTAAATTTGCACTTTTCAGAGATTTTAAATATTTTATTTAGATTTTGGCTGCATTTGAGGCCAAACATTTGTTATTGATTGTGTAAAATAAGCAAATTATATCGGAATATCAAACGCAGGGCCATGAATCGAATCATATCAAGGCACACTTTGAAGAATCGGCAAATATCGGCAGGCCAAGAGAATCGTTATACGATCATATCGTGATGAAACCTCCGAATTACATCCCTAATAATTGACACTTTATTTTGAACTTGACAAACATAGTCAAAGTAAATAAATGAAAAATAAATGACACATTTCAGTCTGAAGATGCACCAATTTTCTTCTGCTTTTCTTTTTCTTCTTCTTGTTATTATGATTATTGCTATAACGTTCCTCAAGTTTAGAAGTTTACTTACAAGTTTTGGTGTATATTTTAAAAACCCACTTGACATCGAGAGAAACCAGAATGAGTAACGCGCGTGATCTGCGCCTTTTCCGTCAGAGAAATGAAGGGACTTCAATGTTCAACACTCGCGCGCACTTGCGTGTTTTTAGACTGAGTGTGCATTATTTGCACAAAACACAGCAGCGTGGTTTGGATGGGAAGCATGTTTGGAGTGCAGGATGAATGTCATTAATTTGCTTTGACGGTAGTTCAAGCGAAATTTCATGCCACAGATGCAGATTCAGTGTCATTTTTTCTCGCGTTCTAGACCATTTTTCTATCAGTTTCACGTGAAGCCCTGATCCTTATATACGCGCACATGGATATATCGACATACACAATGTACAAACCTTGCAAATTGCTGTTTTCTGCTCGGAATCAAGTTTTAAAAAGCCACACCAATTCCACACCATGGAGGTCGCACTTTATCCTTCATAATCTCTGCTCATCTTCTAATTCAAATGAATTTGAGGAACGAGCAGTCCCCTTGCCTTCCTCCATTTACCCGACAAAGTGTCGTGCTGTACACATTTCTTGTGTGGCAATTTTGCATTACCTCGATAGACGATAATCCAAACTGTGTTGGAAAATTTCTATGGGTTTATCATGATTACCAGTATATCACCTGTAGGAAACATATTGACCAAATAAAATCATTATAACATTCACTATATTACTTTATTTTGTATAGTTACCAAAGTTATCATGATTGTACTGTTTATATTCAATATATCGACCAGCCCTAGTTTCCAGTCAAAAGAGTATGCTTTGAAAGGCTTGAGTGCTCGAGTGAGATGTAATGACAATCGGAAAAACACAGTATAAAAAAAACTGTGTGGGTGGGTAAATCTTTTCATTCTACTCTATCTTTTCATTCTACCTGATATGAAACCACATCATAAGTGACCTATCTGAAACACTCCACATAGGCAGCAATTCTGTGCGGCACACGAAATAGCTACTCACGAGAACAACACACGAGACATGACTCAATTGAGTCCAACAGAATTTGATATTAGCATGTTGCTAAGCTAACAATATGATACTCTAATAATCACAGCAAACAGAAATTCTTAAATTCCAATTTTACTTTCAACTATTTTTATCAATACTGAATATACAGTCAACAGTTCTCCTGTCCGCCATCTTGGATGAATTCTAAGATTGCCTTGTCTGTGAATGACACATGTGACCATGTAGGCCACATGCACACTAATCCATTTATGTTTGAAACCTTCGCTTTTAATTTACTAAAGTTTTGCTTCCTAAAGTATGCATTTATCGAGAGTTTTCGACAGTCTCCATTTTCAGTGGTGTAAAATGTTGTCAAAAATCAAAGTGTTTTCAAATGAAAATTAATTGGTGTGGATGTGGCCTTACAATTGGTCCAAAAGGTCTCTTATATGGCATATAAGATGTATTAAATATGGAGTTATACTGCATCCTTTGGGAACAGCTGCCTGGAGCGTGCCTAAGATGCCTTAAAATACTGTTTAGGTAGGTAGCTCACTTTTGGAACAGAGCTTGTGTTGGAGTTCAATCCAAATGTAATTCAGAGAATAGCTAATCATCTCAAAGACAGAACATGCATTCATCCACCCTCACAAACATGCGCTCCACAAGGAAGATGCTGTTTTGACTTAATGTGGACTCACAAACGCACAAAGATACACACATATACTTTGACAGAGGGCTGGGGGGCTGTCCACTCCTTTTACTGTCGACATGAGTGTGTGAATGTGTGGAAAGGTCAAAATCCTGCCAGGCTATGTGTGTGCGTGTGTGTGGGTGTGTGTGAGTACTTGTGCAAAAGGTCAGCATCCTAAAACTGCCTCTCAACAGGGGTCTTGACTTAAGCAAAAATGCACAGGGGGAAAGGTTACACTGTAACACCACATAACAAAGTTTATGGAGTAGAAGTTTATAGATTTCTGGATGTGGAAATCATGGACGGAATTGCAGATTTGAAGATATTATACTACAGAAATATATTACTACTGTATAGAAAAACTGATTTCATAGGGCCATATACTATCATGGCAGAGCAACAGTTTATACTTAACTAATCTAGTTTAATGGCAAAGACATTTAAAGGTAACTCCATCGCCCCCTTGAGTACAGATGTTTGTTACCCTTACAATAATGTGAGAATGCACGTTAAGTAGCCTTGGCCAAGAATTTGTGTCTGTGTTTGCATACTTGCTTAGAGTATGTTTTAGGCCTAAGAAATTTTGTGCAACATGACGAGCCAATTCCTAAAAGAGTGTGCCAGTTCGTGTGCGAGTATGTGTGGGCATTTGAGCGAATGCTAGATTTTTGGAGTGTAAAAATTAAATTTTTTAAATATGGCTTCAACATTAATCAAGGCATACAAACTATCCAGCATCAGAGAAGAGGCAGTAATTATAACAGCAAGAAATGAGCTATCAACTCACTGGGGGACTGAGCGTGACAAAACACACACCCTCTCCAACACTTCATACAAAACATCATACAAAACCCACAAAATTAACCAGTGGATGTTACATCATAAGTGTGCCACCACACACACAAACACTCACATTAAAGAGTTCAGACGTGATTCAGCAAGAATTAAAAATGGTAAGCACAGCAATGAGGATTCATCAAAATATGTGAGCTCACACACACACACACCCGGCATACCTCCAGGAAATGAAATAAGAGAGAGGAAACTGGGTCAGGATGCAGTTGTACTCCGAAACATAGTGAGTAGTCTTGCTGCTGTCTGCGGCCTATATAGGCAGCTACCTTCTAAGGCACCATCCTAACTTAAGTGGATCCATTGTATATATGCAGCAACTCTGTGTGCCACTCAATAAGTGCTCCTTAAGGGAAACAACTAATTCCAATTGAGTTTGACATTAGCATGATGCTAAGCTAACGATCCGACACAAGGACACACACATTCTGGGTACGGTCCGTGTTTAATTGGATTAAACGTTTTTTACTGATACTTTCAGAATTCAAATAAATAAAATACATCATCTACATGTATCTGCATCGTCCGCCATCTTGGATGAATTTGCAAGCTTATAATGCTGCGTTTTTTGACATTTGTTCAAAAGAATGCAATATACAATGCTGCTAACTTTTGGAACAGCATTTGCATCTGAAGTGCACCCATCATGCCTTAAAATGCCTTAAAAACTTCACTAGGTTTTGGAACGGAGCTAGTGTCTAGGCGGAAACAAATGGAAAACCAAGGTGTAGAGGTGGAGAGAGGTGTAGGTGGAGGAAAAGAGAGAGAGAGAATGCAGGCTGGTGGAGTGGTATAATCAGTCAGGAGAGGTGGTGAGTTAAATGAACGGGTCTTTTTGTAACCGCACACTGAATAGTACCATTTACTCTGCCAGCAACTCACACATTAGACAGGCTAAAAGAGCTTGCTCTCTCTCTCTCAATAGCATCCTTTGCCCCATTTTTATCTTCAGCTCTTCCAGGACTTTCTATTCACTGTCTATACGACTCTTTCTGTTTAGTGCATTTATCCCGAAGGCTGCTGGAGAATCAGTCTTGCAAGGTGCTGGAATATATACAGCAGAATATAAACAAATACATACTGTATTCCATTGTGGCAAAATAAGTGCATCTCGTCTATAACTTATAAGTGGTAACTGCGATGGCAAACAACACTATTACTATTTGTCATGCTTGAAGTATAAGATTTAAACTCACTGTTCGTGCTACACATATGAATGATACGTTGAAATATTGTGGCTTATTGAGAAGAACTGTGCTGTTACATTCTTAAGTAATTAGACTTTAAGTGATTTTTGCCAGGTGGACAAATTGAGAAAAAAGACTTCCACAAAAGAAGGGATCCAAGTAGATCTGTCAACAGGACTAAAAAACTAAATTGGATTCTTTCATTTAAATATTGCCAAAATTCAAAATTGTTTTGAAGACAAATGTTTTAAAGACAGTATTCAGCTATAACCAGATTTTTGAATCAACATTGTTTACAAAATGCACAAGAGGGCGCAACAAATCAAAATGAATCAAACAGGAGATCCAAATTAAACTCCTTTCAACTCGACAGCATTTGAAAATGCACTGCTTATGCTTCAAGACGCTGATTAGAGAGGAAGACGTAACAGTCAAAGACTTTCACCTAAGAAGCCAATGACGCCGAACACGCTGTTCTGAACGGTTTTCAATTGTATGTAAAAGTAAAATTGCTTCACAGACATCTTTGGCTGTTGCGCCGTGACTCGCTGTTTTTTTAGCATCTCCTGCAAGAGTGCTGTGCTTTTTTAGATGCCGTATCAACATAAAAAGAACTTTTAAAAACCTGTATGGAGACACCTGCATTTTGTTATTTGTCATTGCGTCAAGCTTTTTTTAATGTAAGAATCGCGGTCTGAACGGCTCCTTGGTCATTGTCAGTACACATATTCAAAATTGGAATGCACCGTTTTAGCATCCGAATGTGCAATTTGATCTTAAATTTGAATATCATCTGTTTTATTTTCTTTTGACAGCCTTTCAACCCAAGCTATGACCATTGTCCAGAAAATTATAGACACTTGAGGGTGTGCTCTCTTGACTTGGTCTAGTAAAAAACTACCTATCAACTACCCAGAACACTCTAGTAACCACCTAGCTAGACCCTGGTGGTGACAAAATCTATAAGTCTCTGACATTAAAGCCCTGTCTCAAAATACTTGCCTCCTCAGTGTATAAAGTTCTGAGTATCTATTCATGTTTAAGCCTAGTGCTTAAGGAGTTATAATCACGTTGATAACAGCAGGGGGTGTGGCTCATGATAGGAGCATTACATTCTAGGCCTGAACTGAGATGGAATCACATGGAGGCAGAACTGAGCTGAACTGTGTTTGTGCTTGAGAGAGAAAGGAGTTTTTTTAGGTCACGTCTCTCTCTCTCTATCTATCTATCTATCTATCTATCTATCTGTGTCCCCTGCACTGACCCAGTCAAACCTTAATGGTGGAACAACAATGGAGTGCATTGATTAACTATACCACTAATGAAGTGAAGAGTTGTCGATACACACACACACGTACACACACACACATATTTTCTCTGAGTTAAAGTGAGTAGGATACAACTATTACGGGTCTACAAAACTGTTATGCATGGGTACAAGCGCAGACACACACACACACACACACACACACACACACACACCATTGTTTGGCAGTTAAATCTAGGTAGGGCTGTCAAAATTATTAAATAATCGTCTAATCGCAGTTATTGGATCTAACCACAGTTATTTGAGATAACCGTGATCATTGGGCACTTAGAATTCCAATTAAATTTCAAGGCCCAAATGAGGGAATTCTAACCGAATATACAGTATAAATACCATCAGCGGCATGTTTGTGTGTCAGTCAGTTGAACTCGGTGTCACTGAACTGTACCACAGACATCAACCAGAGCAGCTCCTGTCCGGAAAAGCACCTCTCTGATGCACGTCCTCAGCAGAGGCTCGCGCCAAACTCCTGTGAAATTATAAATTAACAAATCTAAACTTTG
Source organism: Moxostoma hubbsi (assembly GCA_032164185.1). Lineage (NCBI taxonomy): Eukaryota > Metazoa > Chordata > Actinopteri > Cypriniformes > Catostomidae > Moxostoma > Moxostoma hubbsi. Next base: position 20,095,452 of record JAVLUX010000043.1, read on the forward strand.
ATAGAGAACGCAAAGTGCTCAGGTTTAACTTTAATTTAAAAATTGCGTAATGGCAAATGTTACTGTTCATACCAGGCTCAAACATTCAGTGTTAAAGATGCAAGACACAGAGGAGACGCAAGGTTTTGTTTCATGTGAAACAAGAGCTCGTGGGTTTAATCAAAGTGTATTAAAATAAAGCTAAATATGTAAAAATGACTTCTTATGGTTTATGAAACACACATGCACCTTAAGAAATATTACAATTTATATGACAGTTAATTGTGAAAGCCCTAAACGAGACAATTATCATAATATCATAATAGTGATTTTTTTTTTATTTTTTTTTTAATCGTTAGCCAAATTTCATAATCGTGCCAGCCCTACATCCAGGGCTTAATTTGTGCCGGAACAAGCCGGAACCGGATACGGTACCTCCGAATTTAGATCCGGCACCTGTTTTGGGGGATCCCCCATCTCATGCGGGCGGCACTGAAAGACATTCATGCTGACCTGTAACCTACATATGTTTCATGAAAAATCAAGTATAATAATAATATATCATCAATAACTTGCTATATACCTTTTAAATGTAAAATTATAATAGTAAAATTAAGAAATTAGTTATATGCCGTTTGAAGTCCATGCCATGTTTTAGAGGTGACCGATTAAATTTGTACCACTTTAACTATTCCTATTTCATATTTTTTAATTGGAGATGCGGAACGATGGCGAAAACACATCTTAATTAACTGGATTAGAGTGACAGAGGGAAAAGCAATGTCTGTTTTATGGTCTATTTTAAACAAATAAAAGGAAAGGTAAGAGCCGCATTATCTTAATTTACTGCGGAATTGCTTGTGTTGATTACATTGTTTATTCTTTTTTGGTTTGTTTGTCATATGCACGTTGTAATAAAAGCAACTGATGCAAGCTGTTAATCACTTGAGTTGGTCCGCTAATGTGATTGCTCAAATGTTCCGTTTCTTCTCCCTCCCCTAATCACTTGCCGGATTGGTCACCCAGCTATGTTCCGGGACCTCGCAATTTACAAATTAAGCACTGGTCTTAACTGATCTTAACATTGTCTAGCACTGTGCTAAGATTTGCCAAGATACCAAAGTCTGTAATCCGAAGTCAGATATTTCATGATGAACGCAAATATTTCTCGTATAATTCTTCCAGTACCAATTTACTGGAACTATGCTATAAACATACTGTACATTTTAAAGCTCATTTCTCTTACTGTATGGCAACAGTTGTCTTATGTATCTATTTTTATTTCCTCTGAGGAATTTTAAGTGACACACAGGAGAAACAAAATGATACTTAAATGAAACATAAATATTTCAGTCTTGAAACTCTGCATGGTGCAAGCCATGGATATACTAGCCATACGCTAATCAACTTGCGTACTCTTTTGTCAACATTTTAACTGCCTTAGTTGTTTGCCGCCTAAAATGTTTGACTGCGCTGCACAACAAGTGTTCACTCCCAGAAACCCTCCTCTTCCCCAGCATCGCTGTCTAGATTTGTTTCAAGGGGATTGTATATTTGTCTAATTGTGCTACTGTAGCATGTCCCGCAATAAAATATTCCTCAGGGCCAGGTCAGCAGGTTGGAGGTGCGTGCTTGTGTGTGTGTGTGTGTGTGTGTGTGTGTGCAATCGATCAACATAAACAACCAGAAAGCAATGTGCCATGATTCCCCATTGAGTGGCAACCACATCTAGGAGTAACTAAACCTACAAGCGAGGCGATCTCAATCCAAACACATGTACATTTCAGCTACTGTGCACTGTGAATCATTATCAGAGCTTCAGGAATGTGTACCAGTCTACAGCTGCATATGTCTAACTGTCCCACCTCTGCTATTCACTAGTCTAATGCTTCAAATAAATACAGTAAGCTGCCACCAATATGTGTATATGAGTCATGTGTCCAGCCAATAAAATAATATTTAGATAAACTGACATTTATTCCTCACAACATTGCAATTGAGATCCTTGCATCGATATTTTCCTTATTTATGTGTCCATTTATATAATTTCCATATAATTTTAATTTATGAAAAAGCAGCTAGTTCAACTAAGCGTAAACTCCTAAACCTGCATTTCTCAGTTATGTCAGAGCCACTTCTATGAGGTGCAGTACTGGACAAAAGTCTAGCGAACCATGTGAGAGAAAGTGAATTTGTGGGATCAGTTTCAATCTCTCTCACACGGTTTGCTACGCTTTTGGGTACACTGGGTCTCTCTACGCATTTGACACCATTTCAGCGTTGCTTGCGCAATTTCAAACTCTCGCACAAACACATTTTCGTGACATCACTTACAACAGTATGAAGAAAAACATCAAACATTGCTTTTGATCCATGCCAAGTCCCAAGAAATGAGCACAGATATTGCCAAATGTGACTTTCGCAGACATTTAAGTATATTTTATCCACGATTCATCTCCGTACTCCGGCGGGTCTGATGTGACTGGCGACTGCACACATGCCCACCGGTACATCACCATAAACATCTCTCATTCAAAAGTTTAAAATGTTTTGGCTCCGATTTGGTCACAATACTACAAACCTTCTGTGATGATCCCAGCTGTATAAATGTGAGCTGCTTTTAACTGAAGAATGCAAAGAAAGCAACTGATGAATAAAGTATTGGTGTATATGACTAATATGTTTACATCGTAGTCTGGTAGTGTGAATGAAATCTGTGCTTCATAATTGTATGATGTGTTGCATATATACTAAAGTTAGTCAATAAACATTAAACCTATAATACATAGTGAAATTATAGTGCTTTTCTATCTATTAAAATGTTTTGCAACATGTTTTTTATTATTAAATTGAAATATGAACCTTTAAAACATCAGTCCAAGTTGTTAAGTTCATATCGTAAAATTTTGGAAAAAATGAATTGGACTTTTACTTCCCGAACCGAACTGTTGCGCTCTATACAGGACACTGCCTCAAATGTGTGTACGTACATGTCATTATTTTTCAGTTTTGTGGTTCAGGAAAGTTCAGTTCTACGTGATGGATAGTTGATGGGTCAATGAAGCCAAAACAACAAAACAACATGACACCATGCCAGCGTCCCCTACGGCTACCTCTCTGGTCCATTGAAAGGCTCTACATAATGATAGAATCCAACAGCAGCTCTCTGCTTCATCTAAGTATGTTCTGCGAACAGCTGTGACATCCATGCATTAGAGAATTCCATTCTCTCCACCTTTTTTCTATCTTTATCACTGTCTCTTCAGAGTGCCTTTGCATACTGCTCCACACAAAGCTATCAAAGAGCTCTTTCTGTGAAACGGTTTATGAAAATAAAACAATGGAAGTTACAGAGTGATATATTATGCCTTGAGGGACATGAACATTTAGGTTCTTATTTTTTTATTTTTTTTTTAGCTCTGCTGGAAAACGAGCCCAAGACTTTCAGTCCCTGGGCATTACATAATCAACTCCAGCCCTAACCACCACCAGATGTTAGCCATGTAATCTTGCTCGCTCGCGTCCAATTGAGACGCTTTTCCAGCTTGTACGATCTCTTTCACTTACACAAACACACACACACACACACATATATGAGCTTGTGTGTGCACATTTGTGTCTCTGTGGATGGGTGTGGAAGGGATGTTGCATGCTGATTGGCTAAGAATTGGCACATGGTGACCTCAGCCAATCAGGGACCAGCATAGCAGAACAATGAGGGATCCACCATTTAAATGTGAATGTGGTGCTTTTATCATGCTGGGCAAACAGGGTTTGTGTGTGTGTGTGTGTTACACAGATCAGTATCCTGGAGAAAAAAAAGAGGTGGAGAGACATTTAAAGAAAGGTACAAAATGGGGTACAAACTGAATTACCAATTTATGGCAATGTTGATTGTTAAATTCAGAAAAATGTATTGTTTGTTTTAGTTTTTTCTGTCTTTCTTTTTTCCTCCATTTTAATTATCTCTAATTTCCTGTTGATGTTTCCAGATGCTTTACACCTGACGTGCACATGCTCCATCAAATATTTTGGCGTAGTGATTTTGCACTATGGAATGATGTTTTAAGTAGTATTTTAATTATCACATGACCTCACCAGGCATAGCTAAAAATACAGATTTATCGATTAATCATTATCATTGAGCAATTTTTAAAATCCCAAGATCCATCTTGAACTTTCTTTAAAGTTTATGTTAGCTTGGTTGTGTTGATTATTATATACCACATAGTTTGGACCATGTTCCTTTTGAAGCATATTTCATTGAAACATAAGTTTGTGTAAAAAAATGTCCCAATTTTGCCAGTCCAAAATAATAATACGATATTAATTCAGATAGGGACTTTTGTTACAGCATCTGACAAGTGAAGCGCCAGTGGAAGATTAAGTCGATGGTATCTAGTGGTCGACCAATATATTGCAAAGGCCGAAAAATGTGACCATATTTGGCATTTTTAGATGACCAGCATTGGTAAAAATTTTCGTATTTGGCCAATTAGTTTTCTTTGCAGGCCGTGGCAACAACAAGAATCACCTGCTTGCATGTGGCGGAGCCTCATTCAGACAGTACAGTACAATACTCATTCAAAGTTAAGTGTTTGTGTTAATACACTCACCTAAAGGATTATTAGGAACACCTGTTCAATTTCTCATTAATGCAATTATCTAATCAACCAATCACATGGCAGTTGCTTCAATGCATTTAGGGGTGTGGTCCTGGTCAAGACAATCTCCTGAACTCCAAACTGAATGTCAGAATGGGAAAGAAAGGTGATTTAAGCAATTTTGAGCGTGGCATGGTTGTTGGTGCCAGACGGGCCGGTCTGAGTATTTCACAATCTGCTCAGTTACTGGGATTTTCACGCACAACCATTTCTAGGGTTTACAAAGAATGGTGTGAAAAGGGAAAAACATCCAGTATGCGGCAGTCCTGTGGGCGAAAATGCCTTGTTGATGCTAGAGGTCAGAGGAGAATGGGCCGACTGATTCAAGCTGATAGAAGAGCAACTTTGACTGAAATAACCACTCGTTACAACCGAGGTATGCAGCAAAGCATTTGTGAAGCCACAACACGCACAACCTTGAGGCGGATGGGCTACAACAGCAGAAGACCCCACCGGGTACCACTCATCTCCACTACAAATAGGAAAAAGAGGCTACAATTTGCAAGAGCTCACCAAAATTGGACAGTTGAAGACTGGAAAAATGTTGCCTGGTCTGATGAGTCTCGATTTCTGTTGAGACATTCAGATGGTAGAGTCAGAATTTGGCGTAAACAGACTGAGAACATGGATCCATCATGCCTTGTTACCACTGTGCAGGCTGGTGGTGGTGGTGTAATGGTGTGGGGGATGTTTTCTTGGCACACTTTAGGCCCCTTAGTGCCAATTGAGCATCGTTTAAATGCCACGGCCTACCTGAGCATTGTTTCTGACCATGTCCATCCCTTTATGGCCACCATGTACCCATCCAGGATAATGCACCATGTCACAAAGCTCGAATCATTTCAAATTGGTTTCTTGAACATGACAATGAGTTCACTGTACTAAAATGGCCCCTACAGTCACCAGATCTCAACCCAATAGAGCATCTTTGGGATGTGGTGGAACGGGAGCTTCGTGCCCTGGATGTGCATCCCACAAATCTCCATCAACTGCAAGATGCTATCCTATCAATATGGGCCAACATTTCTAAAGAATGCTTTCAGCACCTTTTTGAATCAATGCCATGTAGAATTAAGGCAGTTCTGAAGGCGAAAGGGGGTCAAACACAGTATTAGTATAGTGTTCCTAATAATCCTTTAGGTGAGTGTATATAAAATGCAAAATAAAAGTTACTTACATTTTTTGCAATTTGATGTACTTGTTATTTATCATCATATTAAATTGTGTGATAGCATAAATATCACCATTATATTGGCCATCCTGCTCTCAAGGTATTGGCAAAAAAAAACATATCGTTGATCATTTCAACACAGTGTATACTGGCTGTGTACTGCATATTTTGGAAAATGTAGAATGCCAGCTAAGTATTTGATGATTTCAGGAAATGTCAGTACTGTGCACAGTATACATACTGCAAAAACTAGTGAAAAAGTGGTAAACCATTTCGAGCGTCTGTATTTTCAGAGGGCAGCAGTATAGAGACAACACACATACTCACTCAGACACAGCCTAAGGGTAGGTAGAGACAGAATCGTTCCATTTTGCCCTTAACAGCATAGAGAGGCCTGCAAGCCTGCAGTAGATCAAGCACTGCAATAAAACAGTCAGACCTACTTTCGCACACTTTAACTGAGCATCCATATACACACACAAAATTCTATAACCCTTTATAACACACATATTTATCTTTCTCTCATTACTCTATCATCATAGTCCCCACAGCAACGTCTTCTGCATTCTTATATAACTAATCTGTTTTATGTGAGAATGGGAGAGAATTGGAATGATAGGAGGGGAAATATGGCACGCACACACGTTTGGTGTAAATCTTGACTGTTCTCTCATTCACAGCAGAATGCATTTTCTGGTCATATTCAAGGTGGCTGTGACAGCCCTCTCCCAACAGTCTCTTCATATGCAATGGCCTACTTTCCGAACGAATGAGAGAGGTAGAGAGTGCAAGGTGGGATTGGTGTCATACATGGCTACAGTTGGATGAGCTTTGGAGAGGCATCAGTACCGTAACTGTCCAGAGGAGATGAGGCCATTCTTTTAGCCTGGCTCAGAGCTCTGTCATCGTGCCTTCGCATCTCCTGACACGGAGCCCCGTGAGGCTGTTTGCCCATCTGGGACGCTGGCTGAAGGGTTTTGGGGCTTCATGGCAGCCAAGGTTGAGGGACTGATGTGGGCATGGGCAGAGCGTGCCGGGGTCACTTTAATGGGACTTGAAAAGTAATCCATGAGTATCGAGATTCAATAACATACACATTTTATAAGCAAAGTGGGCCAGACATTTTCTGGCCAAGAACTACCCACTTAGACAAGAAAGTGTTGTCTGATTGGCATGTAAAGTTACTAAAAACAGTAGACTATTTTGGCATGATGTTTTGGGTGCATACAATCAGATATATACCAGAATCAAACAATCCATGACTTTCAGTTTCATTAAAGGTTCAGTATGCCAAAGTACTTTTGGCAAGTGTTTCTTGCGTAACATTTCAGTGGCACTGCTACACCACTATTGAATCAGTAGGTTGAAACACAGACAGCAACCAGTGTGTCCAATTCCCGAACAATCAAACAAGTAAAACATTGAGAGAGAGAGAGAGAGAGAGAGAGAGAGAGAGACACAAGACACCATGGGCATGAAAGGAAGCAGAAAGAGAATGCAGGTTATGGAACGCTACAGAAGGAAGAGTAATCGATTAAATTGACAGAGTGAACGAGAGGAGGAGTGCAAGGAAAAGGCAGGAAAAGACAGAGGAAAAAGGTCCGCAGAGACTCATTGAGGTAAGCCTTGACTTTGCCAAATGCAGCCACGGAGATGGAGTGAATAAATATCGGACGGGGATCTCACATCACTTACTGAGAGAAACGGAGAGAACGTGGGAGGGGATGGTGGAAAAGAGAATAATCAAGTGGGAAAACAAAGGAACCATGCAATGCAAAAGACACCAATGCACAGAGGCAAGTCCAGATTGCCAAATCAAAATTAACTCTAATAGTGCCTGAAAATATTTGCTATACATTTCTTTTTTGCACTAAGTAGCAGAATAAAATAAAAGTGTGTTTTTTTTTTTTTGTTTTTTTTTTCTCCAGTTTCACATCATTCCTTACATTCCTTAACCATGGCTGTGACGCATGGCCTCTCATGGCTTATTTCATAATGTATTGGTGACAACAGCAATATGAAAAAATGGCAATAAGAAAAATGCCAAAAAAGACAAAATTAGATTAATTAATAAGAATAATTCTCAACAAGATTTCTGTGTGCCGCTTGACCCTGTTCTACAGGGTTCCCACCATTTCCTACCAATTAATTTTCATAACTTTTCAGTGACCATTCCAGGCATTTGTGAGTACTGGATACAGACTTTTAAAAATCATTTTGATTCAGATTGACTTTTTGTTAATCATTTCACAAATTAATTGAAGAAAATGACTCAAAAGAATGATCACTAATCGGACATCACTAAGGCTTGCATTCAAGTTTTACTCTACGTAACTGTACATATAGCACACTAAATACTTAAGAGCAGGAGAACAAAAGGATTAAATGTATATAAACAATAGAAAATTATTAATTTAAATGACTATTCCAAGCCTGAAAATTTCCTGAAATTTCCAGGTTTTCCATGACCGATAGTTTGATAGTTAGGTCTTTAGTTATGGTTTGGGTCCCTCTTTCAATTTAAATGTATGCATTTTTTTATTTATTAGTTTTGCCATTTTATCATCTAAGGTATAAATCATGACCATAGCACAAACCGCGTGGGATGAGTACTGTAGACCAGGAACATAGACATTATTCGCATCAGCACCATATTTGATTTCTGTCGTGACTGAAAACGAGGCTGTGAGGAATAGATTTACAGTCTTTTCAATAGCATGCACTGTATAAAGCTGTGTAAAGCTTATACATCACTTCTGATTTTCCACAAATCCTGTCAAAATTTAAAGATGGTGCTACTGTGCATAAAGTCCATTAATATAGAATTCAAATGAGGCTATTTTACACCGACTTGTAACGTGGCTACATTGAATAGACAAAAAAACATTACAGGTCGCTCCTAAGCAAATGGAGCAATCATTATTTTTTCCTTTCTTTAAGGCCAATAAACACGTCTGTTTCCAGTCTAAACCATGTCAAGCCATTTATGTGTGTGTGTGAGAGAGAGAGTCAGAAAGGAAGAGAGAGATTTCAATGGCTCCAAGGCCACAGGGGAGGATGTTGTTCGTCAGATATAAAGAACTCTAGACAAACACTTCTGCCTTGACTGTAGTCAGCTTTTCAGTGCCTGAAAGCCATCATCACGAGTGTGCGCGTGACCACTGGGAAAAGAGAGATGGTACGCTTGCCTTTGAGTGAAATCAGAGCGAGTAGTGTGTAAAAGATGAAGAGACTGAGTAAACAAGAGAAATGAAGAATCGACAAGGTAGACAGCAAATATTGAAATAAGCCATCTTGTCCGTTAGTCTGGATGTGTCAAGTAAGGAACTGACGACCGTTGAATTATTGAAAAATAATGCACACTCTAGGTGGTAATAAGACCATAATCAATTATTCCGCCTATACCATGATTACATGGAGACATTTTCAGGTTTTTGTCCAAAATATTCTGACACCCCACATGGCTCATTCCTTTATTTTATTTCCTAATGAGATAACTAAAAATGCAAAATGTACATTTTAAGATAGGGAGTGTGTGATTACCTGTGTCTGCCAAAAATCTCGTCAGCTGTGTTCGTCAGTAACATCCTTCAAATTGCCAAGCTGTTTGCTTCACTACTCTTCTCAGTAGCAAGGTGGTAGCATTGTTATACTTGCATGTTGCCTTTCAGTTGCAAAACTATTGTACTGATTTAGTCATGGGGGTGCACTTACATCAAGGTTTTGTGTCTTGCTAGTGAGTGTCTATGTATGGCCATATGTATGTGTGTGAATGTTGGTGAGGCCGAGCAATAGAACAAATGAGATCACGAGGGTGCTTTCCACTGAAATGTAAATAAATTGCGGATATTATACAAATTTGTGTCATTCTTATCCGATTTGTTTGTCCAATCGATGTCTTTGTTTTGTTTGTTTATTTTGCTTTGGTAGCCTTTACAGCTCTGTTAAATAAATTAAATAATTGGAACTGTTATGCCATCATGAGTGATGCAGTACCTCTCCCACATACAAATACATTTTGACCCTGAAACATACAATACATCTGTATACGGCTAAAAAAATAACTTGGGCTTTGAGTTCGAAAAGTCAGTGTCTCTGATATTCATTCCACTATACACATGCTTTATTAAGTAAAAGTTAACATGGAGGTTCAACTAATTTGGTAGGGTCATTTTGTGTGTGTGTGTGTGTGTGTGTGTGTGTGTGTGTGTGTGTGTGTGTGTGTGTGTGTGTGCTAACCAGTGGCAAACCAGCAGGTCGCTCCTTACACTAGTTAAAACATCCCTTTACCTTCCAGTTTCTGGAATTAAACTGTCCTCTGTATGAGCTGGAGGAATTTCTCTCCTCCCTCGCTCTTTCCTGTCTTCCTTCCATTTCGTTTATATGTCATGCTCTAGGTTAATAGCAGATGTGAGGAGCCACTCAGATAGGTCAAGGGTCAAAAGTTACAGATTTCCAACAGTGTGTGAACATTACTTTTGGTAAAAATGACTTGTCTGGTGAAGATGGAAACTCAACCAAATGAGAACATACAGCAAACACAATCTCACCAGACAATACAAATATTTCAAGAATTTAGATCAACTGCATAATTTCCCACATAAAAGTCAATGCAAAACAAATGTAAAACAACGCTGTGTTTCCCATATATGCATTCAGCAGTGGTGCACATATGCAACATAAAGCGTGCTAGCCCTAGTCAGCTGTGCACTTTTTACACAGCACACTGTTGAATGGGGCTGGCATGAAACGAAAGGGACCCCACCACCAGGAGTGTGTCCTGCAACGAAGAAGCAGGATACCCACAGGGTCTGAAAATCAGCACGGGACTGCAGGTATTGTGAACAAATTTAATGTTTCCCGTATGTTCCGGATTCAGAATGCGGGGAATTACCACACACTTTTATTCACTTGGAACTGAAAAACCTGGAACTGGAAAACCAATCCATACATACATCTTGTGTTTGAACTTTAATTCCAGAATCTGCACTTCCACATCCCTCTCTCGTGCACCTCACTGAACGCTTGTGGAGTTTCATGTAAGCGCGTGAAAAAAGAAAGTCAAATTTGTTGCATATTCAATGAACTTAAGATATGACGTGCGAATGGCGTTGTACTGCATCACTGTAAGCGAGCGGGGGGGGGGGGGGGGTAAAAATGACATACATTTGAACTAACATTCTGCCTAACATATCCTTTTATGTTCCACCGAAGAGAGGTATTCATACAGGCTTGGGGGTGAGTAATGACAGAAATATCATTTATGGGGTGAGCTGCTCTTCAACTAACGATTAAAGTCTTTGTTAAAGGTATCTGTCAAGAACAACAACATGATTGCATCACATCTTGCTGAGAAACAAGTTATTGAAGCAGAGGAACATAATTAGGCTGTATGGCTTCTGAATAAAACTAGAGGTAAGAATTGTAACCCGCATGAGATTTAGGTAAGATTGTTGTAAATGTACAGATGTTTTAGTAAATTTTACCCCCAAAGACCTTCAAAAGTTCCCAGTAAACACTCACATGGCAAGGCGAACATGAATAACACATCTATAATGATTCTAAGGTCATTTTAAGCTTAAGGGAAACACTGTCAATACAAAAATTTACATCTCTATGATAGTCTCTACTATCCTGTGAATAAAAAGATAAATTAGAGTTTTCATCCCATGTGTTAAAAATAACACAATCGTCACTTCGGTGAATATTGGCACAAAATATAAATGGAAAAGGAAGCTAGCCACTAGGGAAGCCACTGTGGCTCTTTAGTTCAATGCAATAAATTAGTTGTGGTTTAGAGCATGCAGATATGCTTTTATGATCCTCATGTTTGCTTGCTTTCGCCAACTTTTCAACACACTAATCCGGGACGCTTGGGCATTTTCATATATTCGGTATATCAATATATATTTTCCATCATAGTTTATGCACAAGTCTCCACCTCAAGCGAGCATTCAGATGTTTTTTGGTTTGTTTTTTTTTGTTTTTTGTGCACATTTTGGTGTTTCCATCCAGCATTTTTTATGCGATATACCATAATTTACAAAACAATATGTGGATGGAAACCCAGCTATAAAGACTTAGGCCAGTAAGCAACCACCTATGAACCGCACAGCAACATGCTAACAACCACCAAAGTCTTTCTAGCAAGTCAGTCCACTGTCGGCCATCTTTGTAACGCTCTCGAGAGGTTATTTCCAGTCATAACAGTGCAGCTCCTATCTACTTTTATGAAGAAACACTAAAACATCAAACACGGTTGGTCAAGATTACGATCAAAGAATATATTTCAAATCAGCAATAAAATCTGATAATACTGGTATCATAAACTGTGATTCTTTTCCTCATATTATGCTAAAAAACGCAATTTTCCCACCTTGTATAGCTAAAGTGCATGTGCTTTCAAGAGTTGATTGACAGGAGATGTCTGTATCTAAAAGGTGATTGGCTCTTTTAACTGTAAGGCGGGACATCCTTTCTACATGACCATTGGGCGTTCAGAGCTCCATGGTTGAGTGTTCCAATTTCTCCCATTTATTTTAATAGAAGTGGCCCTTCTCTGCTAAATAATCTCTGCAACCACTCAGAGCAAGTAAAACACACAAACTGATAAGATGTATACCTTAAATACACTGTCTCTAAGTCGCTTTGTATAAAAGTGTAAACTGAAAAGTATTTTGAAAAGTGCCTTGTAGCCATCATAAACGTCCTGTAATAGTGGCAGCTGGCAAGTTTTGCAAGTGCCATCATAGCACACATTTTCTTCAGAAAAACTAGTTGTTTTTTATTTGGTCAAAATCTTGAATCGTATGTGCAAAAAAGACAACTAAATCCTATGTATTGCTAACATCCCCTCCCACTGATCCTCCAACACTGCATCCAGTGAGACAGAAATTCAAGTTCAGTGAACCCCATACAGCCCACACTGGAATTCTGATATGCCCCTTTTGTGGTCCGCACACACAATAAGAGCTTCTTTGTGTCCTGGAGGACTGCTGGAGAATTCTCTGATCTAAAATTAAGTTAGCCTGTCAAATGACTTCACTTTATTGCAAAATAAAAAGCTAGAATCATCAATGCCGATAACCGCTGGCAGTTGAAGTGGCTTATGACAGGCAAAAACGTAAACTGCACTGTTGGGGATTTAAGGGACAGGTGTTTCATATTCTCACTAAATGTGTGTGTAATTTTTCTCTGGCAGAGAGGTGAGCGGCTTATCATGTAGTGAAGAGAGAGATTAACAAGTATTCACTCACTGGAACGCGAGCCAGCTGGATGCCTGCCCATCTACCTTCTTACATATACTGTATATGTGTGTGTGTACTGGCAGATTGATAGCAACACCTTGTCACAGAAGTGCTAGTCCAAGCTTCTGTTCAGCCTACTCACCTAGACTTCGATAGAGTGGAGCACTTCTATACTCCAATATGTTGCCGCTGAACCACATCAAAGCTCATTACCATAATGTTGCCTGCACTTGAACTTTCCTCTGACACCCACACCGGCAAAGACGCGCCACGCCGCTTCTCGCCACCAAGAGACGCTGGTTGCCATAGAAAATGAATGACTTCCAGTCGATTTGCAACTCTCGACACCGCTGGTCTGAACGCACCATTGAGTTTTTTCGTCATGCGCAGTAAGAGCATTTAAACGTTTTAAAAAGTTTCAGTCTGGGAGGGTGTTTCGAAAACACCATTTTCAGATTTATTCTGATTAATGTGGACGTAGCCACAAATATTCATCCCTAATCGTGCATGAAAACACAGATTAATTGCGCACAATACACCAATGGACATTTTTTTTGAGAAAGTAGCCTAAAATAGGGATCGGTTTTTTAATTTATTTTTGTTAAACTAAGCTTATTACAACAGATTAATCCTAACCTAAAATGTAAATATAACTTTTTGCTTGTGAATATTTTGCGATGTATTTTTTTCCCTATTTAGACGTCCTGTCAGCAAATGTGCCTCAAACGTATCCCTGTGTTATAAAGACATGACACGCTAACGCACAAAATATCACATATAAACAGCGTTGTGTGGAATTTTGAGGAAAATATTGAGTGAAAAAGACAGGGAAATTCTCCCCGCCAAACAAGCGCCCATCAACCGTTAGGAGTTTAAGGCGAGCGGACGTAAATGGGACAGCAGCGTCTGTGAGGAGCTCGCGCTGCTGCTGATAAAGGGCGCGCAAACTATCCTCCTGTCCTCGCGCCCAACATTGCGCTTTAAGTGAATTATGTGTCCTGCGCGTGCTCTAATCTGATTTCAGCAACATATGCCACGTAACAAATCCAATTTGAAACAAGCCGGATAGAGAGGGAGAGAGAATGAAGAAGGGGAGTCCGTCTCATTGCGCATTCCGATGGTTTATAAGCAGAGACTGAGCGGCACATGTTTTCAATACTGTGCTGGAGCCATTTCAGCTACATGCCTCTTACATGCACGAGCTGACACTGCGCTGCGGATCATATGTATGCAATGTAAAGCAATGCCACTGATATTCAATATGCTCGTGGCCTACTTCTGTACCCCTCATAAACGACATAAGAATCACCATGCATTTAAATGAACGCGGTTGGGCGTACACATACATGAACCCAAGTTATTTTTGTTGCATATACGGACAATCAGACGTGCTACAAAGTGGCTTGCAATTGAGCACTGTCTTCGAAAACATTATTTAAGATAAGATAAGCTTCTTTATCACACGCATGGTGCTACATCACCCATGCACCGCAGTTCAGCGAATAACAAAACTCTCAGTCTGAGACGTCAATCGGACTGTCCGATTACGGAGTGCTACACCCAACGTGTCTATTCCCCCAGTGCGTTTTAGTAGCGGCACATTCCATGCTTTCATTTCAAATCAAAAACAACATAAACACCATCAGCCCCGTTATCTGTCTGATCGCTGATAACACGCCGCCGCGTGCCCTATTTGGACGCTCGCGCAAACATAGCATGGCTTAGGAAGGCACGAGAAAACAATGAAGCACTCACATCCTCTCTCCCGCGCCCAACAATCGTCCCTCCGCCATAATTTCGGGGATAAAATCCAGATTGTATGACGAAGTCATGTTCAGCCTGACCGTGTTGTGTCCCGACTGGATTTTTAACGCCCGCCTTCCGCGCGAGCCTGCCGAGTTTGGGCGCGCGAGACGGAGAGGGACAGGTGCAGCAGCGCGAGCAGCACTGACTGGGGACACACACATTCACTCACACTGCTCTTGTCACATTCTTACTTTTCCTCTCACTCATTAGTGTTTTTTTTTTTTTTTCAACAATCCCTTCTCCCAAGACAGAAAGCGCTCCGGAGCGTCAAGCACAGGGGACAGAGAGAGACGTGGTTGCTCGCTACACCAGCGAGATTTTAACCAGTGCATTTCTGTGAAACGATGGTAAGCATCCGGTCAACTCTACGTAAATGCAAGTAAACAAGAAAGCAAACGATGCTTCGTGAAATCAAGGAAAACTTTGCCCAACATGAAAATTTTGTCACCATTTAGTAATGCCATTCTTTTTTCTTCTCACATTTGTCGCTTTGTATATACAATGAACGTGGATGAGGACTGGGCCTGTCAAAAAACCACCACAATAAAATGAGTCCTTGTTGTGACTAATGCACTATATTCCAAGCAAGGGTGTGTGTTTGTTTATAAATTTGGTAGGGAATATTGCAAGGATAACATTCCAAATATTTCTATGAAAATGCATGGAAGTCTGGTAATATAGGCAAAATAACATTAATACCTCACATAAATCTAATTTCTTATTCCTCTGTATCACCAAATGAAATATTACCCTTTTTTATTTCGAATTTCTAAAGAGGAAACTAATTAAGAACTGACCCCTATATACGGCTGCACGGTTAGAAGGAAAAATGTCATATGCAAACTTAAACTGTAATTTAGTTACTGTACTGATTACTTCGCTAGGAAAATATTCACATTACCAATTACTTAAGTTTCTAAAACATTTCAGAAACATTCGTTTTTCAGCTCAACAGATTTAAAATAATGTTGATTTCCACCTTGTTCATTATCAAGGAAACACAAACAGACATCCACATGAACATGTTTAAAATGTTTTACACATAAATAAAATTATGTTAGAAATATGTGTAACCAGGGCTGGACTGGTAATCTGGCATGCTGGGCATTTAACCAGTTGGCCGACGCACTTTGGGGCCAATTAGGGGCGGACTGGCCATTGGGATAACCGAGCGTGCCAGTGGGTCGACCGCGAAACGTGCTGAATGGAACGCGATAAGCTAAAATGAGCCGCCGCGTTATGCAGAACAGACCACAAAACAACATCAGGATAATCAGAAGAGGACAGCCTGCCCAGTAGGTGGCGATATGCACAAAAAAAATGTGAATAGCCAAAAACCACCAAAGAAGAATATGAAAGTGGAGATTTATAGTTAAAAATGGACTTAAAAATGTATCTGTTTCTTACCCACACCAATCATATCACTTCTGAAGATACAGATTAAACCCCTGGAGTCGTATGGATTACTTGATGGATTATGATGCCTTTTATTGTGTGCTTTTAAAAGTTTTGGTCATGGGGCCTGGGTAGCTCAGCGAGTATTGACTGACTACCACCCCTGGAGTCGCGAGTTCAAATCCAGGGCATGCTGAGTGACTCCTGCCAGGTCTCCTAAGCATCAAATTGGCCTGGTTGTTAAGAAGGGTAGAGTTGCATGGGTTAACCTCCTCAGGGTCACTATAATGTGGTTTTCGCTCTCTGTGGGGTGCATGATGAATTGTTCATGGATGCTGCGGAGAATAGCGTGGGCCTCCACACGCACTACATCTCCACGGTAACACGCTCAACAAGCCACGCGATAAAATGCACGGATTGATGGTCTCAGACGCGGAGGCAACTGAGATTCGTCCTCCGCCACCCGGATTGAGTCACTACGCCACCACAAGGACTTAGAGCGCATTGGGAATTGGGCATACCAAATTGGGGAGAAATTTTTTTTTGGTCACAATTCACTTGCATTGTATGGATCTACAGAGCTGAAATATTCTTCTAAAAATCTTTGTTTGTGTTCTGCTGAATAAAGTCATGCACATCCCTAAATAGTGGAGTAATTCAGGTTCCTGGGCACTACCATCTCACACCTGAAGTTGGAGACCCACATTGACTCCATTGTGAATAAGGCCAAGCAGAGGTTGTACTTCCTTCGCCAGCTGAGGAAGTTCAACCTGCCACAGGTGCTGCTAAAACAGTTCTACTCAGCAGTCACTGAGTCTGTCCTCTGCACTTCAATAACTGTCTGGTTTGGTTCAGCTATGAAATTGGACATCAGAAGACTACAAAGGACAGTTTGGACTGATGAGAGGATTATTGGTTGCCCCCCACCCCCCAGCCCAGTACCTTTTTGAACTGTTGCCTTCTGGACGTCACTACAGAGCACTGAGCACCAAAACCATCAGGCACAGGAACAGTTTTTTCCCTCAGGCCATCCATCTCATGAACAGTTAAAACTGCCCCATTGAGCAGTAATTATGTGCAATACACAGCTTAGTCTATTTATATTTATCCAACATACCCTACCTCTTCTGCCATACATACCCTTGCACCTGTATATAACAGATTTGTATTTGTATATAGGTATTTTCACCAAGACAAATTCCTTGTATGTGGAAGCATACTTGGCAATAAAGCTCATTCTCATTCGGATTCTGATCTGGGATGGCATGCGGGTCAGTAAAAGATGAGAGACTACATTATTGGGTGAACTTTTCTTTAAAAGTAATTACTTTAATTAAAAGTCAGTTACTTTAATCTGATAATTACGAAATCATACTACTTTTTCCCCAAAAAGTGATTATATTACAGTTACTAATTATCAGATTACACCCAAGACTGATGTCAACATAATTTTTTTTTAAAAATGAGATGCAAATGAGATTTCAGAGCTTTAGCAGAAAGACCTGCATGACATTTTCTTATTTTCTGTTTCATGGCGAAAAAAACAAACAGTACTAACAGGCTTGGAACGACATAGGATGAGTAAATGATGACAGAATTGGCATTTACCAGATTAAATATTCCTTTAATTCTTGAAATAAAATATGTATTGCAACAAAATATGTTCTGAGAATCCTTGAATAAGACTTACTGTGTTGGATATGTGCACCTTTTATGTATATGTTGCACTGGCCTAAACCAAAATCAGGTTAAGATATAGTGGAACTATTAGATATTGAAGATTTACTGCATCAATGTATTTATATCAAGCAGTGTACGCAGTACAAAATGTGTCCCCGTTTATTGTGCTCATCTGTTCATGCGTATTAAAGAGCGCATTTTCTTTTTGTTTTCCCCTCGCATGCCCTCGGGGGAAGGGGGTCACGAGCTGCTTACAGAGAACATGCAGGAAATAGGTCATGGGAAACGCACTCATGCTTAATGCATATACACACAGATGATAGTGAAGAAGCCAGCTGTGTTCTTCATGTAGCACATGACCATATTATATAGAGTAAATTTATTTGGGGATATGCAACCTAAATTAGGAGCCATTATAAAACTGCATTGCTTTTCAGCTTATGCAATTAAATTGTCCGTGGTAGTTAGATAACTTATTCAGCCAAAAGTGTCAGAGCAAAACAAAACTCCAAAATGGTTGTCCTTAAAGACCAAGTGTAATGAAGAAATTTAGACGTTGTTAAAAAGCACTTGCATTAAATATAATTGCAATAAGCAGCAACAAATCTACGCATGGCCAACTTAAAGTGGTAGAAAGAAGTTAACAACTTGTATTCTTAAACGAAACACATGCTGTGGTCTTTTATGACCTGGAGCCAACAATGCAGCTTAACCCACACATAGCCCACGCTAACGATCCATTACACACACAAACACTGTAAAGTAAGTGCATGGGATGGAGATCAAAAGAGAATGCTAGGATAAACAATCAATATTCCCTCTAATTGAAACATCCACAGGAGCATTAAAGACAAAACGAAACATGTTCTCACACCCAAGGCATCAAAAACTGACGTATGTGCAAGAGCCCGGTGTGTCAATCAATTGGCTCTCACGTGTCTTGTGACTGGTTGTGATGAGCTCAAGTTCGGATGTACAACATTGATGGGGAGATCGGATCATTTTACTGACTTGGATCTTTGAGTCTCGTTCAGCAAAATGAACGTATCTTTATTCAAGTCATTACATTCATTTGAGCAGAATTAAATTAAAATGTTACATTTTCAATCGCCAAATCTCCCCAACACGTCTACTTACGCAAACTTTGATAATAGTCCCGATAAGGAAACAATTATAATGCGGCCAAGGACAAATTATGAGAAACAGAAATGATTAGTTCACCTCTGGAATCTTCTTGTCCGAGTCATTCGTTCTTTTGTCACATGACAGCCGTATACGCTATGCATTGCTCACACAGGAAACAGAAATGTTTAGTTCACCTCTCAAGTCTTCTTGTCCAAGAACGAACGACTCGGACCAGATGTACAAACAACTGGGGCCAGTGGTAGCTCAGCGGTTAAGGCTCTGGGTTACTGACCGTAAGGTTGGGGGTTCAAGTCCTAGCACCGTCAAGATACCATTGGGCCCTTGAGCAAGACCCTTCACTTCTGTTTCATGGCTTACCCTGCGCTCTGACCCCAGCTTAGTTGGGATATGCGAAAAAACTGCATTTAATTGGCTCTGCACAATGACAATAAAGTTGAATCTTAATCTTAACTCGGACGAAAAGAGTTGAAAGGTGATCTAATCATTTCTGTTTCCTGTACAGCGGTTTTCACGTATCAAATGAACGGAGGTTGCGCAATATGCGTGTGCGGCCATCACAGAATGAACTAATCACTCTCTGAGACTACTTGTTCTTCTGAGTCCCATAAAACATTTGTTCAAAATAAACAAATCATTCATGAACGACCCATCACTAATTTACATGAATTTTTGGAATGAGACGTGCCGGTAGAATCAGGATGGCACAGGATCAGGATGCCATCATGGAGGGTGAATATTTTCACTGATTAAAACCTTCAGTTTCACGCTGCTACTCGAACAATGCATTCGTAAAGTTTGGAATATTATCATAGTGCATTTTTACAAATCTTTATTTGCTTGTTACGTCTTTTACCTTGCTGAGAACTGGTTAGGTCTAGGCTTAAAAATATCTATAAATAGTGTAATGTATATCAAAGTGTCTCTTTTATGTTTTATAGTGTTGATAATTGGTTAGGTTTAGAAACAGGGTTGGGTTAGGGGATCTAAAATACTATAAATTATTGTATAATGTAATATCACACTAATATATTTATAAGTATAATAAAACATTGAGGTTAGGCACAAAGTAATATGGAAAGATTTATAACGGACACCAAAGTTTTCTCGTTAACAACAGTGGGGGTTCTCACCGCATCAAGGAGAGGGCGCAAGGGGGCGCCTTTAGCGTCATCATGCAGACGAGGACGGCTTCTGCACAAGCGTCAAAATGGGACGCTTTGGGAATGAGGACGGGGTGCAACTAACCCTAGAGCTCACTCAGAGACACTTTAGATATGAGCCAAGATGTCTTTTATTGATTTTACTCAAATTATGTTAAAAAGCAAACAGAGCTGGACTAATCATTGCTTCTAAGAAACACTTTTCTGAATACTGCCTAGAGTTGGACAGCAGATCGAAGGTGACTCAATACAATGAATAATGCCAATATTCAATGCAGTTATAGTCAGTCTAGTCAATATTAGTTTTTTACAACTGAAATTGCAAACACAAAATAAGAGTACTTGTATTGCAGCAAGACTGATAGGATCAATTTATTCACCATTTGAATTAAAATAAGTAATTAATATTAAATAAAAAATGAAAACGCTAGTTCTGGACAGTTTACAAACATTTAGCCCTTGCCGCACAATGCAATATTTACTATCTTAAAGGAATATTCCAGGTTCAACACAACTTAGGCTCAATCTAGAGCATTTGTGTCATAATATTGATGACCACAAAATGTATTTCGACTTGTCCCTCCTTTCTATAAATATAGCAAAATCAAGATTACAGTGAGACACTTACCGCGGAAGTGAATGAGACCAATTTGTGGAGGGTTTAAAGGCAGAAATATGAAGCTTATCATTTTTTGCATTAATTCTTTTGTTAAAACTCAGGTTTATTTGAGTTGTAAAGTTGTTTAAATTGACATTTTTACAGTAATTTTAGAGTTTTAGTGTTTGTTGACACTTCATCGCCCTGGCAACAAAGTTATAAAATTAGCTATACCTTTACACAGAAAAGGTAAGTGATTTTATCACTCTAAAATCATGTTAACAGGCATATATTTTATGTGGTGTAGTGTGTGTATATATATATATATATATATACACACACAGGTATATATATATACACACACACTCTTTAAAACCTAGTCCCCCAAAAACATGTCAGCCAACCCAATGTCAGTAGACCTAAACACCTGAGAGGCAGAAAGCATTTCTGATATGCTAAAAAAGTGTGGGCCATTCCCCTGACTCTTTGTGTGTGGTTTACAAAGCCTAGGGCTGTCACAGAAAAAGTTGTGATATCTCAAGACACCGATTTTATTTATGTCTGTCAGGTAGTTTACCCTTGGTTTTTAAAAAACTAAATGTTTAAAGCACCTGTAGGCAGCTTATTTAGTAACAACAAGTTACTCACAAGTGCTCACACCACAGGCTGCAATCTCTCTCCCTTACTCTTTCATATGTCCTTCTCTCTGGGTTAAGAAGTCTCTCTGATGAAAGCACTTGAGAGCTGATATAATTCTCTCTCACAGAAGATAATGGAATTTAGCCACAAGACGTCTCTCATTCAGTTCCTCCTCTAGCTCTCTCTCTCTCTCCTTCTCTCTCTCTCTCACACATACACACACACACTCAGGTCAAAGGTTTCCCTGTTCTCCCTTCTTCTGTTGTTATTGTTACCTTTCCTTTTTTACCTCCTTCTGTTCTTTTGTTGTCATGCCCCCCCCCCCCCCCCCCCCCTCATTTTCTTGGGGGTCTTTGTCCTTTGTGTTCGCTCTTTCCCTCTCTCTCTTCCTCACACCTTCTTTCTCTTCCCCTTGGGTCTGGACCCAGCTGGCCTATAACATGTATTGACTGACCACGTAGGAGGAGAGCGAGGGAACACAAGAGAGAAAAAGAGTGTGTGAGAGAGAGTGGAAGACAGGCCCGGCAGGCTGCAATGCACGGAGACAAAAATAGTACATGCAGGAGTTCAAACCACACAGAGAGAGAATGGGAGATGGGTTGGGGCAGGAAGGTAGATAGAGAAAGAGATAAAAACGAAGGAGAACCTGTTAAAGACGGCTGATATCGGGTGGGGAAAATTATGTAATAGGGCAAAAGCATTTAGTAGGAGTGGGCGGTATGTCCAAAGTCAAATATATCATGGTATGAATCATTTTATATCACAGTAATGGTATAGTATTTAACACAATATAGTTATAATTGCTGGAAATGTAACTAAGAGAATTGTTTATAAGTAACCAGGTGATAATCCACAATTCTAATTCATTATATATTAAAGAAATGTCCCGGATTCAATAAAAATTTTGCTCAGTTGACAGCATTTGTAGCACCAAATCACAGTTACAGTGAGGCACTTACAATGGAAGTGAAATGGGACAGTCCATAATTGTTTAAATACACACTGGTTTAAAAGTATAGCCACAAGACATAAAAAATATGCATGCTTGTGGAATGGTAGCCAGGTGGTAGGTAGCTGTGCAGTATGTAAACTTCACTCCCCTGGTCTCAAGAGGCACACTGGCAACTGACGCTAGAGGCTTTAGCCTCCTCGTTAGCACGTCCGCCTCCTATGCCAGAGACGCCAGTTCGAATCCCACTCAGAGCGGGTCGAGTAGGACCGGTTACAGTGGTGCCATGACCCGGATGGGAGTAAGGTTTAGGGGGGTGAGATGGTAGTTAGCTAGTTACAGTGTGTTTAAACTTCTCTCCCCTAGTCTCAAGAAGCGCACGGGCGACTGACGCTAGAGGCTGTAGCTTTTAGCCTCCTTGTAAGCGCGTCTGCCTCCCATGCCGGAGACGGTAGTTCGAATCATGCTCGAAGCAGGTCAAGTAGGTCCGGTTAGTTTTGTGTGAAAAAATATCTGTTCGCTGTCCTTTTACTGCGTATCGCGGCGCCATTTTGTGGTCCGTTCTGCATAACACGGAGGCTAATTTTTGCTTATCACGGCCCATTCAGCACATTGCGCAGCTGACCCACTGGCCCACATTCCCTGAACGGCCCCAAAGTGCGTTGGCCCACCGTGAAAATCCCTGGTATGCCAGATTACCAGTCCAGCCCTGCCTGTAACACCCCATTAAGGTTGGAAGTTGCAATGTTGCTCAGTAATCATAAAAAACCAAACCAACTTTTGCCTAAAAACACCCCTTTAATAACAGGTTCATACTCATGTTGACTTGCTGGGACACAGTCCATGTACTTTTGAATTCCTACATGTTTCTTTGTAAGTCTCATGAGTAAATAATGTAATAGCTGCGCAAATGTAAACGTATGAATGGTATATCAAAATGTGTACAACATGCTGTTAAACAGAAGCTGTACTGACACATTTCAACAATTGAACAGGATATACCATCATACCGCCCAGTCCTAGCTTGTAGCTGTATCCATGTGTGTGTGTGTGAGCCTTAGGGATGGACACGTACATGCACAGACGGGCTGTCAGCAGTCTGTCAGATGAGTCTGTTTGGGCTCATGAATAGTTGATTAGCTCTTGGATTATGTAAAACAGTGAGCATGCTCATTTGAATGAAAGCAACCACACACACACACATATATATATATATATACTGATGTATTATATATATATATATATATATATATATATATATTAACCTTGAGGACTTGCTATTTAGGATTCGCTATAAACAATGCATAATTTAAATTTAAACTTACTGCATACTGTTCAGGACACTCTAAGGAGTCATTTAAGGGTTAAACTTCAGACGCACAAAGTCACATGACTAAACACCATGGCATCAACTTCCATGAACTGCATCTATGGGCGCAGTGCCAACAAAAGTTCCTCTGGTAAGAAACCTCTTAAAAAAATGTCACTGAAACCTTTTTGGCTGTATAGAATAGACGCTCTAGATTCGTTTGATATGCTGCTTTAAATATTTCGTTTATTTTTCGCACTTTGGCGCGCTGAACAATTTCCCAACAGACGTTCCAAAAACATATTATTTAGTAGCTTTTCACAGTAACAAATCCATGGGTAATTTTGCTTCATTTTAATCTAAAAAACTTTATATTTTGTTTTGTTATCATAGTAAATCTGGTTCTATTCATTAACATTAGTAAATGCTTTCCTATATATTTACTGTGCATTTTCACATTGAGAATATATGTATTCATGCAAAAGCTGAAAAATTTTGCTTTCAGAGGCTTTATATGGAGTTAGGAGGAAAATAAGGTGCATTTTGAACTGTTCTGAGACCAGTGTAAACAGACAGCACATTGGAGGTTACATCATCCACTAAATAAGGAGCATGGGAGCTTAGTCCCATTGTCCACATATGTGGACATACATTTATAGGAAAACTATTTTCTCTACACATTTTTTTTACTTGTTTATTGGGTGCTACTAGTTAGACTACAAGTAAATCATAAAGGGAAATGGAAAATGCACACAACTGTATACACAGTATATATATATATACACACATTGAATTCTTAGAAAACATTCTCAAATGCTGTGCAAGTGAACGCAAAGGTTTATAGCCAGGTAAGCAAAATTTTATGCAACAATGTGTTCTGAAATTCGTTACATTCTCAGTGCAATCCTCAACACAGCCTCACTCCACAGGGGGCGCTATAGCTAGCATTAGCATTAACTTCTTCTGTTCTCATTTTTCTATTTCAGGACAACTACTCCCATGACCAGTAACAGTTTAAAGAAATGTGCTGATTAATGTGACAATAGCTAGCTTCCTAAATAATATCACAGACATTTGAAGGCAAATCTATCGCCCACGTGAGTGCTTAAATTTGTTACTACATAAATAACATATTTTAAGTACTTTAACAACATAAGTTAAGGATGAACAATGAGCCCATGTAGGAAATGGATTTGTCTCAAGCATTCACATCTGCATTTGTGTAGTTGCGTAGAGTATGTTTTTGACCTTAAACAGACTGTGTAATCTTGTTGTAATCTGGGATAACCGTAATACTATTATGACACCACATTGCATTAGAAACATATTGCATTGGATTTCAGATATGGCACACACCCCTAATATTCATTCCGCACACAACATTGTTCTGTCATATTCATCTAGAACTAAATCCACTGGCTAAACCACAAAAACAACCCCAAATCAGACTAAAGGCCCATTTCTGACTCTTGCTATCCCAGATTGCCAAACTCTACGAATGATCTTTGCCCAGTGCAGTGAACCTTACTGGTTTAATTGAACAGGTCTCGAGTAGCGAAATTGGAGTTTAAATAAATTTGCCATTTCTCCTCAAGTCCTACATTCATTAAGGAGCCCTTTTCTTCTTTTCTTTCTCTTTCCGTCTTCCCTCCATTCCTTTGTTTCGACATCCCTCCCCCCATTCTCCTCATTAAAGCGGGACCCTGAGAGCACCGGTCACTGCTTCTCATTTATTTTCATTTAAAACTCACACAGCTCCACTGAGCCTCAGCTCGGCGGTGAGCACCTAGGGACAGGTCATTCTGCTAAAAACACAAAAAACACCCATTTCTACTGCACACACACTCACACACGTATGCTAGAATTCACGGTGACAGAAGCCTGTCACCGCAGGCACACACAGACATGACTACGATTGCCTTGTTTTACCACAATGAAAGGCTTTCCAAACCACTAATTGCAGAGTACAAATTTCAGGGTTTGAGGCAGAAAGTCAGCAGTACTCTAAGTGTGGTTTTTAGGAAGAGAGTGTAAGCTTTTATGATGGGCTGTGAAGCACAAACTGACCTGGTGTCATCCGTGATTGGTTAACCCTTTGTCAACTTCCTGTGAGAAACACACTCAGCCTTAGTTAGCACATTTAAACTAAGAACATATCCCAGTTTGTTAGCTAAAGTATTAAAAGGAATGCACACATATGCCTAAATGGACAACATTTTGGGGGATTAATATGAACTGTTTGAATGTGACTATGATGCCCAGAGATGTTGTTTAGTTAGGTAACTCAATAGTTTTTGTGACTAAGATGCCTAAAAAAGCTGTCTATGTTGGTAGGTAATTAGATGTTGAGCTTGAGATGCCCAAAAATGTTGTCTACATGGGCAGCTCACTATGTTTTAACACTGTTATACCCAAAATGCTGTCCAGGAAGGTATTTCACCATATTTTCAGACAGTGATTCCCAAATATGTTGTCTAAGTAGACAGCTCACTGGGATTCAAGACAGTTTTATGACTGTGATGCCCCAAAAATGCTGTCTAGGTAGGAAGATCACTAGCTTTTGGGACTGTTTTGAGACTGTGATTCGCAAAAAAGCTGTCTAGGTAAGCAGCTCACTAGGTTTTGAGACCAAAATGCCCAAAATTGCAGTCTAGGTAGGCAGCTCACTAGTGTTGGAGACTGTGATGCCCAAAATTCTGTATTGATAGGCAGCTAAGTAGGTTTAGAAACTGTGATGATCCACAATGCTGTCCAGGGAGGCACCTTACTAAGTTTGGTTACTGTAATGCCACAAAATGCTGTGTAGGCAAATCACTAGGTTTGAAGTCTGTGATGCCCAAAATAATGTCTAGGTAACCGGCTCACAAGGTTTAGAGACTGTGATGCCCAGAAATGCTGTCTAGGTGGGCAGCTCACTAGGTTTTGAGACTGTGATGCCCAAAAATGCTGTATTGGTATGCAGCTCACTAGGTTTAGAAACTGTGATGATCCAAAATGCTGTCTAGGGAGGCAGCTCACCAGCTCAAAAGTTTGTTTACTGTGATGCCACAAAATGCTTTGAAGGTAGGCAACTCACTAAGTTTTGAAGACTGTGATGCCCTAACATACTGTCTAGGTAGGCAGCTCACTAGGTAGGCAGCTCACTAGGTGATGCCCAGAAATTCTGTCTGGGAAGGCAGTTGACTAGATTGTGAAGCACAGCTGTGGTTCTGCCCTGCCAAAAATAAACAGCACAACAAAAGACATTGCAGAGCTCTCCAATATCAGTAATATTACACCTTACAATCAATTTTAATTATATACATCGTATTTCTAGACTTCATCCAGAATCAGATGGATTGAGGTTAGGCACAGCAGCATAAATCAATGCAAGGCTTCAATGTATGAAGCATTACATCAAACACTGGGGCACGCGCAGTTGATGTATTTAAAGTGCCAGCATGTTCGGCTTTCCCAAGTATGTAACATATCATAAATAATTTTTTCCATAAAAAAAAAAAAGATAAATGCTCTAAAAAGCGTTGATTCACCAAACAGAGCCAAGACAAGTTGGGATACAATAGGTAACATATGCTTGTATTTCTCTAATGACCCTGCCGACACACGCCATGTGTTTGAGTGTGCGTATGTGTGTGATCGTTATGTGGTAGGCACAGACTTGTTCCAAACGATTCCATTTGACATTTCTTTATTGGAGGAGGTTGAGTTATGGGAAAGATGTGTGTGTGCAGTATGTGTGTGTACGCAACACCAAAAGACCTGGTTGCAGTCATCGGAGAGATTCATGCTCCTCTGGGGCTATTTTAAAAGCTATTGAGCACAAGCACAATGAATGGGTAAAAGGCCATAAATCTGATGTTTAAACCAACATGGCTGCCTCTCTGGCCCAATTAATGCCCTCACACCCCATTACACTCTGCACATTAAAACGCCCGTGTAATTAAGCACCCATAACCCTGGGATAAAAACCTACCCAATGCGGCTTGATTAGCGCCCTTCTCCCTCATTTCTAAAAAATGGCCAGAGAGACAGAGAGAGATGTGAGGAAAAGAGAGGTATAAAACTAAGTGAGTGACAGCCTCATTGTTGGGCCATCCCATTGTTGAGACTTCTTTCAGTGCAACCCTCCCTCTGTTTCTCTCTCATTCGCTCTATTTCTCCAATAATAACCCCCCCTCCCCATGCCTCTCTAGACCCCCACCCATGTTCTAAACCCAGTCGGCAGAGAAGCATGCAAACAAAAGCAGACATCTTTCTACCGGCGGGACAGGGCTTAACCTCTCCTGATTGTTTCTCTGTCTTTGTTTAATGCGATTATTACATCCAAACAAACTCAGAATTTAGTCCTTGCAAGTGTGTTTGCACACTTAACCTGACACAAATATACCCATACCCTTGTGGGATGCATTAATACAGATTAGGACTGCGGCCGTAATGTGCAGGTAGGCGACTGTAATAAGTTAGCACAGTGATTTGCATTTGACACGCACAATTTGCATGCACAATTTTATTATCAACGGCAGTAATGTCTCTTTCTGTCACTCTGTTTCTCTCTCACACACAATCCACATTATCCTGCAAGATGAACGCGCTCCTTCACGCACACACTTCTCTTTATATCTGTATCAACTCTTGAGTCGTTGAGTGGCTCAAACCGCAGGGAAGAGAAATGCAAAATGGAAATGTAAGAAGCTGCACATTTTTACACTTGGGAAGGACAAGTGCAGACGGTGCAGCACAGTCAGGGTCCCACAATTTCACATCAATACAACCGCACACACACACCCATCCATACATGCTCAAACGGCCTAGAAACAGCATGTCAACTAACCACGGCAGTAAAACTAGAGGGTTGCCGTCAACAACATTCCTGAAACAGCCCGCCGCATACCTGCAGCTACGCATGGCAAATGCTAGCTGGATGTGAGTGAGTGTGTGCATGCATGTCTTTGTGTGTTGTCCAGAGACAGCTTTACCTCAGCAGCAGTTCCTCTGCGGTCCTCATGGAGACAGCGCTGTTCGCCGTAGATGGGTATCGCATGCTGTCCACACACACACTCTGCACAAAGCCCAGTTCAGACGAGTGCTCCAACATCTCCGTTACTCCGAACGCAAGCACGCACTACACTCACACACTATCCTTGTGCTGTGGCGGGTGTGCACTAGCCCTTTCTCTCTGGTGTCTGAATCCTCCCCCCTCTCTCTCTCTCTCTCTCTCTCTCTCTTGCTCTAACACTCCCAACCCTTCCTCCTCCCCATCTGATTCATTGGGCTGTGATAACCCTTTCTGACAGCTCATGTTGTTTTTGGGCCAGAGCTAGTGCTGTTAGCCTGGTGCTTGCTAGCATGGAGAAGCCTACTATGGCCCAGGACGCCCCACACCCTTGAGTACAGCTCATATCTTGTCACACCATTCTAGACGAGAATAACAACTAAAGGAGTGGACTTTCAAAAATCTTGCAGGATTAGACAAGACCTGAAACTGAAGCTTTGGTTTTTGATTACATAGGAAATTATGTTTGGACTAATGGATATATATCAAGAACATCCATCTTTGTCCTAATGTTATTTTGAACTAACATGGTTAAAGTAGACTTATCTGGCGTCAGTGAATCTAATGGCTGGATTGCTCAACATGACTTTTAAAATATTACGAGATTCTAAACAAATACTAGGTAGAGTACACTTATTTGTGAATTGCTACAGATGAAAACTGGCCATCTCATATGTAAACAGATACCCTTCCATCTTAAGAACCACATGACAGATGTAACAAAATGTACAGGAGCATTGCTGTTTATTGTTGCTTTTACTGTTGCTGTACTCTTTGTTGTACTCAAGTCACGAAAAACATGGGCAAAACGCATTTGGGTGCGGCCTTGGGTGGGAGGATGCATTCAATATGGTCTCTAGAGATGGCAAGGCCAGTTGGAGGTAAGTGGGGTTAAAAGCTAAGCTCCATTTTGAGTGCTTCTTCACCATCTCCATTTCTTAAGCTTTGTGGCCACCCACACTCGATGTCCATTGGCTGCCTACTGTATGACTTCAGATTTGAGTCGTGGAGCATCATACACTACAATATATTCTCTGCATAGTTGATAGTTGCTAAAAAATATCAGACATGTTTGAAATCATTTGAAAATATGGAATAATAGTTGGATGGTAAGAAATTGGAGTAGGAACTAACATTAACTAAGGTTAACAAATGCTGTAAAAAATATACTGTTACACCAATGATCCCTAATGGATTAAAGTTAACAAATGAAACCTTCTTGTAAAGTGTTAGCATGCTATCTTTGGCATTTTGGCAGAAACTATGGTGCCATAGTACATTTTTGTCAATGTTTTTAACTGGATTTTTCTCTTTTGTCTGAGTGGTTCATCCTGTCCATTGTGCGAGATTTTGTGACAACGGCTTGATAGAATACGTTTTGCATCAGTGCTACTTATGAACTGAGTATTTATTGCAAAGACATTACCAGAGGCTTAATTTTGTGAGGACCATTGTTTTGATAAATTCGTTCGGCAGCGGGAAAGCAAAAAACCACCAGGGACATGGATTAGTTAATCTGAGGGCTCTGAGTGTGTGTGTGTGTGTGTGTGTGTGTGTGTGTGTGTGTGTAGTATGTGCAGTTCTAAGAAGCCATTTTTTCTTCCCAATGGGCACATTTTGTTAATAGTCACACTCATGTGAAAATAACCTCTTGTCATTGCTGTTTCTTTACACCATCTGTTCCTACCTCTCCATCCCTCTCACATTCACTCTGTTCCAGAAAAACATATTTATGTCTCTACTTTTTAAATGTCTCCACCTTTCACAAGTTTCTCACTCTTTCTCTCTTCAAAATGTCTCCCACATCTGCCTGTTTAAAAATGCATAATGTTTATTACGGCTCATGAAAGTTTCACTGCGTGAAAAACACTTTGCAGGATCAAGGGCACAGATTCATTAAAAGACAAATTTCTGTGTTGCACCTTGTGCGCTTGGATCTTGCATAACACTTGCAATAATTGGCAAAGTAATTTGTTTACCAAACACCTGCCATCCTGAGCTGCCCTATTAAACGTCCTAAAAACGTATTTAGTGAAGGTCATGCACATCTCACAATGGTTTACTGGCTTCAGAAAAACATGTTTCTTTTGATGCTCATTTGGTATTAGGGCTCTACTTACCAAAACTGATTTCGATTACAGATGTCGTGAAAATAAAATTGGTTAGAAGTGTAAAATAACCAGTTTCAAATGTCTCTCTGTTCCATCTGCTTCCTGTTATTAGTTTGTGTCTGGCTGTTTCTATCACAAGCCTCTCTTCCAGTCTCTTATGAACTAGTCAGTGTAAATGTAATGGTTGTCCAACAGCAATCGTTTCTGAGTGGCATGCGTACAGCCACATGTGGGCAGGGAACCTAACGGCTAGATGAAAATGCCAAATGTATTACCGATCAATTCTAATTTGCAGTGTTTTTCAATGCCATTACCAAAAGCCCTTTGCGTTCCAGAGGTATCTTTTTGGCATTTGTTTTGCAATACGGAAATCTACATGTCTGTCTGCATGAGGGTTGAAGTCAAGCTATTACTGACAGCCTTAGAGAAAATATATCCCAGGTGTGATCCCTGGTTTCCTGTGATCTCTGCCAATGGCATTTGATTAGCTGTGTCTGTAGATGCCTGATAACAGTTAATTATCAGAGTCAGAGTCCATTGGGCCCATTATGATTGATTAGTGCATTATTTAAGATTAATAAGAAGAGGATTTTATGTAAAGAAATGCTAGAAAATGAGACTAGAAGAGACAATAGAAGAAGAGACAAGATGAGACACTAAGAGGAGAGGAGAGACAAGATGAGAATTGTGAGAAATGTGATGAGATGACACAAGAGGTGATGAGAAGAGACAAGAGAAGAGACTATACAAGAAGAGATGCAAAGAGAGAATGTAAGAAATGAGCTAAGAAGAGACAAGAAGAGAAGAGATGAAATTAAATGGGACAAAAAGAAGAGAAGAGATGAGATGTGAAGGCACAGGAGGAGAAGAGACAAGAAGTGAAGAGAAAAGCATGTGAGAAATGTGGCAAGATGAGACATGGAAATACAAGGACACAAGAGACAAGAAAGTATGAGATGAGAAGAGAGAATGTAAGAAATGCAACAAGAGAAGATGAGACGAGATGAGACACTAAGAGAAGAGTTGAGAAGAGACAAGGGGAGAGATGACACAAGAAGTGATGAGATGAGAAGAGAGCATGTGAGAAATTCAAGGAGATGGGAAGAGAAATTAAGAAACAAGGAAAGACACAAAAGAAGAGCCGAGGCAAGAAGAGAAGAGAACAGAAGTGTTTGTGAGAAATAGGATGAGATAAGACAAGAAGAAATGAGAAAAGACAAGACAACAAGAGAAGAGAGGATGAAAAGAGAGCATGTGAGAAATCCAATGAGATGGGATGAGACAATAGGAGAAAAGAAAAGATGATAAGGGACAATAGAAAAAGAGATGAGATGAGAAGGAAAAGAGCATGCGAGAAATGAAATGTGACGAGAAGTGAAGAGAAGAGATGAGATGAGGAGAGACAAGATGAGACACTAACAGGAGAGGAGAGACGAGATGAGAATTGTGTGAAATGTGATGAGATGACACAAGAGGTGATGAGAAGAGACAAGAGAAGATACTATACAAGAAGAGATGCAAAGAGAGAATGTAAGAAATTAGATGAGAAGTGACAAGAAGAGATGAAATGGGACAAAAAGAAGAGAAAAGACGAGATGTGAAGGCACAGGAGGAGAAGAGACAAGAAGTGAAGAGACAAGCATGTGAGAAATGTGGCAAGATGAGACAAGAAAAGACGAGGACACAAGAGACAAGAAAATATGAGATGAGAAGAGAGAATGTAAGAAATGCAACAAGACAAGATGAGAAGAGACAAGAGGAGATGAGATGAGACACTAAGAGAAGAGTTGAGACGAGAATAGAATAGTATGTGATAAGATGACACAAGAAGAGTTGAGAAGAGGCAAGGGGAGAGATGACACAAGAAGTGATGAGATGAGAGCATGTCAGAAATTCAAGGAGATGGGAAGAGAAATTAAGAAACAAGGAAAGACGAGAAGAGACAAGAAGAGACGAGGCAAGAAGAGAAGAGAACAGAAGAGTTTGTGAGAAATAGGACGAGGTAAGACAAGAAGAGATGAGAAGAGACAAGACAAGAAGAGAAGAGAGGATGAAAAGAGAGCATGTGAGAAATCCAATGAGATGGGATGAGACAATAGGAGAAAAGAAAAGATGATAAGGGACAATAGAAAAAGAGATGAGATGAGAAGGAAAAGAGCATGCGAGAAATTAATTGAGATGAGAAGTGAAGTGAAGAGAAGAGAAGAGATGAGGAGAGACAAGATGAAATGAGACACTAAACGACAAGACAGAGATAAAAAAAAAACCTATCTATAAGTGAGGAGACAAGGCATCAGTGATGAGTTAAAAGAGATTAGATATCTGAATGCACAGACACAGTGCCCTGGGATAATATGGATTGCACATCACACAAACAACCACACACACAAAGCCAAACCAGGCCGATTATAAAATCCTGTAACAGTGCATCACACAAACATAACGTCCTCTGTCAACTCGTTGCATTGCATTTACAGTTTAATGAAATGACCTACTTAAGAGTATCTCTCCATACAAGCCACTATCTCCATCTTTCTTCTATCTCTTTGTCTCCACTGTGTGTGCATTCCTGCATTATTCCCAGTCTCTCAATCCTCTATTCCATTTGATCTCTGTCACTACACTAATCATATTCTCCTGTGTTTAAAGCTTACACTCTCTCTCACTCACTGTCTTTCACAGTTTATCTCTTCTTGGCTAATCATGTGGTCTTTAAGGGTGATTAAATGGTCAATGCCTAATCGTTCCTAGCCATGACAACCTGCATTTAAAGGCCGTCTGTGCCACATCTGGTTAGAGGGATGAAAAAAAGAATGGACAACTGAGCATTTCTTCCATAAAATCGTTCATGGTGCAGAGTCCGTTATTTTGCATGCAGCTCACCACTTTTCTGATCCAGTGTATCTTCTGAGTTTATTTTAATGGCACACATATCTTCTTTGATGGTATTCATGCACCATTTCTTTGGTCGACCACCGGGTCGCTGGCCAGCCATACAGTCATAAAATGTCCAGGTAAAAATGGGACATCTACAAAGACTTCAATACAGTTTTAGGGTCCTTTCAAATGACTCGGTCTTGCAATGACATGGAATGGGATAGCAATGCCATTCATGGCACCATTGAGACTAAGACATTGCAAGAGTGTGTGTTTCTTTAAGCAGGTCAGCCTGACGCAATTCACAGTGGTACGGCCTTTATTATTAAAAGTTATTAAGGCTTGACAAGATGGAATTTCAAATTAATATACCACTAGATATAGAAGTAGACAAAGAGAGAGAGAGAGAGAGAGACAGGGTCAGATGATTTTGTCTGAACGTGAGGGTTGTTCTGAGCCCAGGCTTGCATTAATAAAATAAGAATTATGTGACGTCAGCGCTGTGTGATTTCACCCCTTCTCAGCAGTATTTGGCTTTCCCTGACCAACTCTTTCAGACAGTTTTACCACGTTTTGTCTGTCTCAGGACCAAAACCTCTTGTCTTTATCAGAATGCTATCCACGTGGGACCCTTGGAAAAAAAAAAGAAAGGAAAATCTCAATTCATTCCCTCTCATCTTGCTCTCTTTCTGCAGAAGGAATGCACCAAAACACAGATAAATAATTTAGATTTTTTTTTCCCCAAAGAAAAGGCTTGACGCAGCAGTTTGGAAGAAAGAGCTGCTATAAAACTTGTATGAGATACATGAGCCCACAATCAGCCTGCTGATATGAAGAATTAATCTTATCTTTAATACACACAGCATGAAAGTGTAGCAGAGAATTATTCTTAAATTCAAGACGTTCATATGTGATAGATCACCTATTGTTCCTGTGACAACATCCCAATTCTTCCCCCTTCTAATTTTGGGACAGCCAATCAACAGAGATTAAAGACACAAAGGCCCAATCCCTGAATGGCAGTTAGAGTGAAGCATTCGATGAGCGTCAATGACAGCGTGACTATTCATGATTCTGCAGCCGGCGGATCAAAGGTATGGCAGGGCTTATGTGTATGTAGAGGGAAAGGAGAGAAGCTTTTATGAAAGTGAAGAGCTTATTAATCTTTGAAAGTAGATGTGTGCCTGTAAACTGTACATCAGAGGTCTGCATAGAGATTAAATTGAAACTTGAATCCTGACCTGACCATATCAAAACAAATTAATCTGCAAATAACTGATTTCAATGGGAATGGTGTGTCATTAGGAGAAAAAAGCAAAAGGGTTTGCAAAAGTGGCACTTAAAAGTTGACAACAAGTAAGCATCCGGTGACAAATGTTCCAGAGCAGAGTCTGAAGACGTGTGCGCTCCAGTCTACAGGTCGCAAGGTAAAATGTCCATTGCAAAAGCTTAAAATGAGGTAATGCAGTCAACAGGAATGCATATATTCTACCCACTAACACAAACCCAACCCTAAACCTTACCATCAGTGGAGTTAAAATTACATTTTACAGCGAAAAGTTAACCTCAGAATCATGCTTAACATTGTTTATATGAACGTTATTACTTCCTGGTTCCCACAGGACCAGAAACCGTGTTTAATGCTGCTCTCCAGACAACTCGGAATTTTGAATTTTCCCACCCCCTAATAGGAAATAATGACTGGAACGCCACCTGAAGTCGGACAGCCGACTTGTAAACTCGGGCCAGATCAACCAATCCTGACCTCAGCTAGAAGCGCCATTTCATGTCATTTCCAAGATGGTGGTGACCGACGAGAAGACCATAAAAAGAAATGTTTAAGTATTTTCACAGCACGAAGTGTAAGAATATGCAATGTACACAGTGTTGCCAGATCTTAAAAGAGAAACAAGCGTCCTGGTCTGAAAAAACAAACCCAAAACAAGAGACTTGCCTCACCAAAACAAGAGAAAATAATCAACCCCATTTTTTTAGCTGGGGTGGCTTTTGGAGGGTCTCATGGTCTTAATCTCTAATTATCATAGATCAGCATTAGGTTTTAAATTAATTGTGAAGGCACGCAAATCTAATTCAGCCCTGTCCTCTTAGGGGCTCCGTAATTTCTGACCTTGGTTGCAAGGACAAAAACAAACAAAAAACACAAGAGTTTGCGAAAGTGACACTCTGACCGTAATGTGACCAAAAGTTGACAAAAACACACTCTGATGCAGACATCCGGTGACCAATGAAAATCTCAGAGAGGCGGGTCCAGTTCGCTGTATTGCTACTTGATTTCAAACTGACCTTGTGCACTGCTATCCGCCTCGTCTGAGCTTTAACATAGCTTTAAGTATGGACTTAAATCTTAAAGTTTAAACAACAGCAAACAACAGTGACAAATAAAGATTATTTTCCACACCCTCTCTCTTCCGTGTGGCGCGTACAATAAGACAGGCAGTCGGCCATGTTCTATTTTCAGCTGTTAGACAGAAATTAATTTGTCACCTTTCATTAGAGGCCGGATTCTGGAGTTCTGTCTCTTCAATTATTTCCTCAAAGAACACACATACACACACTGAGGCCATTTGTTCCCACTATTTATTGGGAATAATGTTTTGTTCAGAGTGACGAATACTGTATTTCTTTACGTTGTCACTGAATTTCAGGTTCACGTAACCCAGTGTGTATGTGTGGTTTTGAAAGCTTTAGAAGTGAATTAAGGACTATTGTGCTTTTGGATGCGGATTTGTCTGTGTAGACACTTCAAAGCCAGCAAGCTCTCTCTAAGACTGACAGGAAAACAGAAGAGGTAGAGAATATGTTCATTAGGATGCTAATGAGAGAGAGAAAGAGAGAGAACGCAACTCCTTTTCTGGGTATTTTTGGCTATTGAGGAGCATCAAAATAATCTAAATATTTCCAGCTTTTTCTGTGAGAAAATCTCAACAGTGGTGTTTTTGCTGTGGAACATCGTCCTTTTTTATCGTCCATTTTATTGACCTTGAAGTCCACTTACAATGTAAGACATGGGATACTTCATATGCCACTGTCCTTGGACTTAGGATGGACCACACAAACCTCACCGAAATTACTGACCTCACTGATCTCTGCCTGCATCAACTTGGTTTAATGATGGACTACACTCTTAGGGTGTGTTCACACTTGGCAGGTTAGGCGCGATTGCTCTGTTAGTGGGGTTCATTTGAACAAGTGTGAATGCTGTCACCTGAACCTTGGTGCGCACCAAACATGCAGACTGAGACCGCCTGAATAGTGGGTCTCGGTCCGCTTCCAAATGAACTCTGGTGTGGTTCGATTGATATATGACTGCAACATGGACCAAAGACGTCTAAACAGACCAGTCATTTAAAACTAATAAAACTAGTAATTTAAAAATAAAAATAAAACAGGAAGTAATTTGCCTAATACTGACCTCAAGCATACCTGGTTCTTCTCATCATAGGAGCTATGTTGCCCATTATAGTTCGGTACAGCCGTCCTTGCAGCATATCTTCTTTTGTGTGTGCAACGGAGGAATTCCTGGTGCTGTTTACACATTTTATTAGCTCTTCGTTTGTTCACAGCTGGTAAAAATACCACCATATATACATATATAAATATATCGAGAGCATTTTGCCCTGAAGCCACCATTGTTTTGGATGTTCGGCAAGTTTCGTTGCAAAATATACGTCATAAAAGCTGTCCAATCAGGTTGTGACTTTTTCCTGATGCCTTTGGTTTTGTATCTTTAGGTTTGGTGTTAAAAATGGCAGTGTGAACGTCAAGCAAACCAGAACTAAATGTATAATTTTCTTTTCTGGTCCGGACCAAGAGAAGTGTGAACACACCCTTAAAATGGAATAAATATGGGGCTTTTCAACTGCACGGTACAACACGATAGTACCTGATACTTTTTTTAGTATCACCTCAGTCGAGGTTCCAAGCGAGCCGAGCCGATACTAAATGTGACATCAAAATCCTGCACATCACTGATTGGCCAGGGAGAATCGTCACTACCAGCGTCACTGGATTTCCGACACAGGACATCAACCCGCTAGTTTTAAAGTTAGCAACAGCGATAACAGTATCATTTGTTCACGCGACTTTCGAATTGTGAAAAAAGCGAAGAAACGATGCGAAACTAAAAAGTCAAGGAAAAGTGGAAGTGGTTCGACCAAATGGACGCTATCTAAACCGGCGAGCAATGGGAGGGGAGAGTGCCCTGGGCTCAGCCACGATGGAGGATGGGACGTTTTGTTACGTTAACTCTACTCTGCTTGAAAGCTTCACTTTATTTAGTTGACCAGCTACTAGAAGTTTACGTCTAAAACAACCAGACCAATTTAACTGTAACACTTGTGTAAAATCACTATGTAACAACTGCTTTATGAAGCACCATGAGCTAGTAGCTAACAGCTAGCAGCTGTGTCATTGTTTTGGCCAGTTTGTGTCATGTTTAATATGATGTCACGGCAGTAGAGGCGGCGCAACTATGACGATCAGCCTATAATCCCACCCACCTTGAAGTGGCACTAAACTGAAGTGGAAATGCAAGCTCTGAAAAGTAAAGCGAGCAGAGTTGAGGCGAGTCGAACCGTCATGTGCAGTGGAAAAGTGTCAATAGACTATCATTTAACTTCCAACAAAAGCCTTTAGTTCCACATGATTGTTGTCCACCATCTCTCTGACACTTATGGTATTTTCAAATTCTGAATGAATGTAATCCACATTGATTTTGTTTTATGTTTCAAACTGTTCAAATTTTACCCCGAATTTGAGTTACTCTTTTCCTATTTCCAGATCTGGAATGTGGAAGTAAACCTTAGTGGAGTAAATTTCAAGAGCGATGAATGGGAGACCACATCAAATATTAGTTTTGCCTTCCCATTTACTCAAACAGCAGAAGAATTAAAACAAAAATGAAAATATAATAAAGTTTTTAGTCCATATTCTAGTTTAGAAATGTCACACTGAGACTTTGTAAAGCTCAAGCATTATTATTTACATTATTTAAATGTTACTTGCATAACATACAAGGTTAATAACATGGATTGGACAGCATGCGATGAATATGCAAAAAGGTTTCAATAGCTACTCATCCATCTGTGGAAATAGTACAATCGTATGTAACACTGGTAACATCCTGATTTCAGAATGAACCATTTTTGCTGTTTCAAAAATAAGTCTAGTTCTCTACTGAGGAGGGAGCTTTGTGTTGAACATGTGTGTGCATTATTAAAGGCAGGAAAGTGATTTCAACTGACCAACACCTCTTTTGAACAACCTTCAAGTTCATCTCCACACATGCTCATTGTGTCATGCATTGTGACAAATCCTCTTCTCTTCCAAAAACAAGCATAGACTTCTATTTTTTGTTGTTGTTATTTTTGTCTGTTTTTTATGTACAGCTAATTCAATAAAGATTGATCTTAACCTAGACCCTAACAATACCCATAAAAGACACATTTTTGAATTTGTTTTTATGTATAAATTATATATATATATATATATATATATATATATATATATATATATATATATATATATATATATATATATATACACACACATTTTGGCCTCCTCCAGAAAAAAATCTATCATATGGCTTCAAAAGACTTGGAATCTAGCACACAAGTCATATTGACTACATTTATGATACTCTAGTAGTGATTTTATGGTGCTTTTTTGTTCTTATTGGAACTCAACACCCTCAGTCCCCATTCACTTTCATGTATGGAAAAGATAAGCTTTTTTAAAGATAACATTCTGCCAACTATATTTGTTTTTGCTCCTAAGAAGAAACAACATACAGGTTTGTAACATCATGAGGGTGAGTAAATGATGACAGAATTGTTATTGTGAATTGTAAATGTAATATAAATCGTTAGATACCGTGCATGTTGGGGGTTTGCTGTGTCATGAAATCATACACACAGCATCCATGTAAATGTAAATGTTCTCTCTGTGAAATGACTTCACCATTCGTTTCCAGCAAATTTATTTAAAGCAGGTGAAACAACAGGCTCTTTTCCCTCTTTACGTCAGTGTGTGTGTATGACAGGCCACTCTTTGCTTTCTAACTCATTTAGCCATTGAGTCACCATATACTGTTAGCCTACACACACACATACTTGCACAAAGTCACTTCTCGTATTCTCCTCCCAGATCTCATAAATATTAATCCCCTGTGAGCTCATTAGCATGGCCACACTGAGCTGCACTGCCATCTAGTGAGACACTTCCTCTCATGAATATTCAGTGTCCTTAGAGGAGAAATATCAGAGACAATAACACAATCAGGGAGGAGGGACGGGACTTTGTGTGAGAATGTGTAATTAAGCAGAGTATTCAGATGCAAAGTCATTCAGGGTATCTCTGATTAGAAGCTTTAGTTTATTCACGCAGACTCTGTCTGAACTGTCGGCTAGCTGAACAACAACTGCAAATATTTTTGTGAAACGTACAAAAATATGCAATGAATGAAGGCAAAATATGCAGCTATTCCACTGAGGGTTTTTAGTGACGTGACATTTGTCTAAAGGAAAAGTGTAATTTAACCTCTTAAGTTTGATAGGTGAAAGTGACAGTTTACATTTCAAGGTGTATTTCATGTTGCTTTTCATGTTAGATAAATAAATAAATAAATAAATAAATAAATTTCATGGCCTATTAATTTTTGTAGCCAATTTCATATACTTTTAATCGATCGCAACATTCCACGAATAAATTGTTTTATAATATATTCATTTTGTTTGTTATATTTCATTTAAAGGGGTATTTCATTACATGTTTCATAAGAGTTTTCATTTGGCATTTCATGTCATTTTATTTTCCGTAAATAAATTAATGCATTGTACGCCTTATATAATTATACCTACATTTCACTGATCTTTATTTTTTTTAAATTGCAAAATGCCATGATTTAATTATTTCATGA
The DNA here is from genome assembly GCA_032164185.1 of Moxostoma hubbsi. NCBI lineage: Eukaryota > Metazoa > Chordata > Actinopteri > Cypriniformes > Catostomidae > Moxostoma > Moxostoma hubbsi. The sequence continues at coordinate 20,136,173 of JAVLUX010000043.1, forward strand.
TATATTTATTTATCCCATTGGATTTGTCCATTATATTTCATTTAAAGGCGTATTTTATGACATATTTCATGAGGTTTTCCATTTCTATATATATATATATATATATATATATATATATATATATATATATATATATATATATATATATATATATATATATATATATTAATCAAGTTAATTACAGGACATGCCGATTCATTTCTCCAAGTAATCATGTATGGAATTATTTGCTGAAAAAATAGAAACTGCATAATAATTGAAATACTTATGTTGGGCCTTTAATAAATATACATAGTATGGATTGAAATTCAGTTTGAAATAGGTTGCATTACTGTGGCAGATGATTAGCATTGATTAGCCAATACAAAAAGTGTCTTAAGAACTCAATATGTTTTATTCTCATTTTATTAAACACGCCTACAGTTTACAGCAACCTGTTTTGCATTGAGTTTGCCTTGCTCTCCATCTGCCTTACTTGTCACTCTATATACAGTACAGGTGCGTGCCTCAGATGGACGCGTTTTGAGCATCTCACTGGTATACAGCATCATAAACGGTGCATTTTTAGGATGCTGTGACAAGTTAAAAGTAGCGGAAACTTTGAAATCGAAACCGCATCTCAAGAATCCTGTCTTCGGTTGAGATTCGTCCACATGTTGCACTACTGTAGTGAGTGGGTCTCATTCTGTTGCTGCGCTGCTTGTAAGATTTGTTGAGGCGTACTCAAGATGTACTTCAAGCTTGAAGTGCTCGTATGCTCGTACGTACGCATGTGTCAAGGGCAGGATTATCACATGATCAACTAATCACACTTTTTACTTTTCACACTATTTATGAATTAAATTGACAGTCCTAATAAGTATTATATACATTTTTATGTTCATTTACGTATTTACTTTGTAATCTAGTGGCCTAAGAAGACATGGAAAATATCTTACAATACATACATACATACACAATTCTTCTTTGTATTTTGGAGCTCTACAGCCTCAGTATCACTTTTATTATATAAAAAGTTGACAAAGACCTTTAAAAATTATCTTTTTGTGTTCCACAGAGAAGAAATTCATATAGGTTTGGAACAACATGAGGTTTATTAATTTATTAATTTGTACATTTACAGTGTTTATGTTTTTTTTTTTGTTTTTTTTTTAGGAAACGTCCCACCGTCTGTTAGGAGCTGCCAGCGTTTTTGTGTGCGTACGTAATGTTAAACAGCTGGTTCTCGATCCAGCACATCTGTGAGGTATTAGGATTGTGAGTAACAGCAGGGCAGCGCTCCAAGGTCCCACGCCTCATAACACTCTGCCTACACGAGGCCTCACCGTAGAGCTCATTCAGGGGCCTCCCCCAATAGACGGAGATGGGGCACCGTGGTGCAGCTCGTTCAGAGGACTGCCAAATGAACCCTCTACAAAGCCTCACCTTAGGCGGCTCATTCAGAGGCCTGCAATTGTTCTTCGATGGAAACAAACACTAGATGGCCATTGCGGAACATAACTATGGTCTTAATGAGAACACACAGTCGAGATATATTATGGCTAAATAATTCATGGGTAATTCATGTACAACCCCAATTCTGAAAAAGTTGACAGTATGAAAAATGCTAATAAAAACAAAAAGGAGTGATTTGTAAATGATATTCACCCTTTGCTATATTGAAAGCTCTACAACTACACATTATATGAAGTTTTACCTTGTGAAAAATGTACAGTAATTTCAAATCAGATGATTTCAACACACTCCAAAATAGTTGAGATGCCAATTTAAGACTAATAACAATTTGACGAGTTAAAATAACAAGGTGATGTGAAACAAATTATTGATGATTAATTAATGTAATTTCTTCCAATGCTAAAATACTTTCGCTCATCCCAGCTTAATATGCAGATGCTAGCATTAAACCCAGGACATTTTCTTGACAGGTTTCGTAAAATCAATATGAAGAAACTATACAAGAAAGCCATTCATAGGTCAATTTCTCTAAAACCAATGGCATGAGTTTGGGGCGGGACTATCTGCTTGACGGACCAATGGTAGACAGGGGAAGTGCTCTGGAAACCTGTTTAAAAACTGATTATTTTTACAATTCTGTTCAGTGATGCTAGTGCCGCAGAAATGATACAATTCACTTTTAATCTGAACTTTAATAGATGAACTATTCTGTCAATTAGGTTACATTTATGCCCAATAAGCACACACATATATATATATATATATATATATATATATATATATATATATATATATATATATATATATCGCCAAGAGCATGCTAGCTTGAAAGCACTGAATACTTTTGTAAGCATTTGTTTACAAACATCTGATTACCATATTAAAGAGAAACCGCAAACTACACGAAATCATTGGTTGAATGACCGTTGAACAGACTGAACGTCTATTCATCACAGCCTGTTTTCATTCAAGTCAAATCAAATATGGCATCTACCCTAACTAAAGTCTATTACTGAGGTCTATTTGTTTTCAATGAGGTGATCTATATATAGTGATCGTTTTAAAAGGTTCTTTAGAAAAGAGGCCAGATAATCAATTTGTGGAAAAACAAAAGAGGACAAAAGAGGAAAATAGGCCTTACACATTCACAGTATACATCCTTCTACACGAGGGACCAACATAAACACTTGTAATAAACCTTGAAGGTTTACTTTTCATACCCAGGGACAATGACTCTCGATAGAATTTCTCTCTTTTTCTTGTCCTCTCTCAGAGTTAGATTAAAAATAGTGTTGATTGACAGGTCTGGTTGGATGGTAATTAGAGCGGTTGCTGGGTTGAAGGGGGCGGGCCAGTCTCCGTGGTGATAATGAGGCCGGGTCCCACACGGCCGCCATGACGGTTCGGTAAACGCTCTCTCGCACTGCCATTCCGGCTCACATAATAATTGGTTGTATTCTCTATGAGAACATAATCGCCACGGAGAGATGCAATTAGCTGACAACAAATTCCGCTCCCCTTTCCTCTCGGCCCCCCGCTGCTGTTAAGACCCCCAGTACCGGAAAAGAAGGGAGTGAAAAAAGAAAAATAAGAGGAATGATACTGATGCAGCTAGGTCGGAGGCAGTCAGTCTTTCAGCACGAGGGAATCAGTGATTGCACACAGGATCTAATTACACAGTCACATGTTCTTTTATTTCACTGTTCCCTTTCTTTCTGTTCCTTTTTCCTTTGTTATGTGAGAGAGAGAGAGAGAGAGAGAGAGAGAGAGTGAGAGAGAGAGAATCTGTGCATATAAGTTTGCTGCTATATTTCGTATTGTAGCCCCTCAGAAAGACAAATCACAATTGAGATCCCTTAAATAGCTCGATTGCTTCTCCTTAACAGCAATGAGATTGAATGGAGAGCCAATCAAGACTTTGCTTAACCTGTTACCCTGCACCAAATGTTTCTCTCAAGAAATAGACCCTTGTGTTTCCTCTAGAGTTCCAGAAGAGATCTCAATAATATCTCAAACGGAGCTCAAATTCGCCAGATTTCAATGTGAATTCAAACATTTCACATCAAATTCTTCCAAAACCAAATGATCTGGGCTATGCTATATACATAATACTGTATATTCTAAGAGTAAACCATAATTGTTTCATTTGTATCTATATTTATTTCTGCTAAGGTCAGGATTGTTTGATATATACGTACTGTACAACATTTTGTTAACATTTCTTTAAAAAAATGCCACTTTGCTAAGGGTTTATAAAGGGGTTCATTAATGACCAATAAGTCATTTACAAATGCATTCTAAATACTTTAAATGTCGTTATAGCAACATGTACAAAAACGGCACCTTTCATCAGTACTTGCCAAATAGTGAGCATTATGCTTATATAATATACTTATTCATGTTATTATTAATAAAAAAGTAAGATTCACTAATTGATGATTTATGTGCGATTAAAAGGAGGGATAATGTCATTTTGCTACAGTCCACTTTGTGTTTTTATTCATTACTATAATGACTCACTTGTGTTGTCACTTTGTGTGCATGCTGTTGTGAAAAGAATGGTGCTACTCCGAGTGGTCTCCCACCAGTTACCTAAATCCTCTGCAAAAACACTTTCCAGGCCTTCATGCGCATTCACAGCATATTTCATATAATAAAGTCTGAAGACCATTTAACCATAAGGGACTTTCATGTACAGAGTTCTAATGTAGGCAACTCCTTTATAACACACACACACACACACACACGCTTGGACAATATTGCTCTCAAACTAGCTACAAATGAAACACAATTACACTCACAGAAGTAATTTTTTCCCTAATAATTTTACTAATACACCAATAACAATCCCCTTTCCTCTCATTTCCTCTCTTCTGTGTCTATCTCTCATTTCCTCTCACTCCTGGAGGTGTTTTGTTATTCTCGTGAATTTCAGTTTTTTTCTTTAGCATTTCATCTGCATATTTCACTTGTTTTCCCCGGCTCTTGGTGCACCCTGGATGAAGCCACACAAAAATAGCTGTGAACACACAGATAAACGCACACACTCGCTGAGTTTTGGCATGCTTATGTACACTGAGGAAATTTTGGGTGTGGTATACTAAAGCGAGGTTGGGGAATTCAAACAAACACCATGATTAATCCAACAATATCATGTAAATTAGTCCCATATGCACACATGAAGCACACATGATGCCCAAGTCATTGCGTCATTGCGTTCCTGGACATCTATGATTTTATAACACGTTTTTTCCCCATGTTTTTATGGTGCACACTCAAATTCTTTAGGGGCCATGCAAGTGCTCTTCAGAGATGTATTTGATAAGTGCGGTTGTGGATTTGGACCTTAGTCAGGGTATACGTCTTATTTAAAGCCAACATGAAATGCTGTTCATGTTCACGTCACAAAACATTTCACTTTCATAATCTGATAAATATGTGTAGGGTGGGAAATGATTTGTTCCATTAGGAATATATTGGAGGGTGAAAAGTAGACTTTATTTGATAGGCAGTTGGAAGGGAGGGAATGAAAACTAAGAGGGCTTGGTGATGTCAGTCTATGTCTTGTCAGTTATACGACTGACACCAATGTACACGATAGTATGACATTTTGGGCCTCATTCATGAAAACGTTATAAATGCATTCTTACATATTTTTTTTAATACTTTTTAGAGTTTCACGTTGTTAGCTTAGCAACATGCTAATGGCAAACTCTTTTGGAATCAGTTTTGAGTCTCCGAATTGCTTTGTAAGGGGTTCTTTCCTAATTTAATTGAATGTGACAATTTATGCCATAATAATAATAATAACTAATAATAATAGTTTTACGATCATTTTTCACGGTGTACATTGTTCATAAGTCCATTCTTATGCAATTTTCATACTTATTAGAGTATCACCAGAGACTATTTATCAGAAACGGTTCTATTCTGTTTAAACGAATGGGAGGAATTGGAACGCCCAAAGATCAAATAATGTGGAAAGGAAGTCCCACCTTACAGGTAAAAGACCCAGCTTTTAGATACAGACATCACTTGTCAATCAACTCAAGAATGTGCATGCACATTAGCTATACAAGCTGGAAAAATTTCGATTTTTTTTTTTAGCTAAATCTGAGGTAAAGAAGCACAATTTATGATACCATTGTTGTCAGTTTAAATCCTGATTTGAAATATGTTCTTAGGTCCGAAACCGTTTTGGAGATTTCTGTCTTTTCCTATTCAAGTCTTGTTTACATAGAAAAATAGCTGCCCGGACTGCTTGAAGGCATTCCAAAGATGGCTGCCGAGTGAACTGACTTGCTAAAAGTACCTTTGTATCATGCTATAGCTTTGAATTTATAATCATTTTATAAATCATTTGTGAGACTCCCTTGCACTTTGCGTTTTACGTTCTTTCATAATTGCTCTGATTAAAACAGCTGACATAAGAATTGTTTTTCGAACGTATCAATTTCTGTGTAAAATCATTCATAAATTCTTTCCTACATATATTTTTTTGAATTATTAGAGTATCATGTTGTTAGCTTAGCAACATGCTAATGCCAAACTCTTGTGGAAACAGTTGTGAGTCTCCCATGCACTTTTATTATGGAGTTCTTTAGTAATTAGGTTAAACAGAACAATTTACATAGGAATGGTTTAATGGACATTTTACATAGAAATTCATTCTGAATGAGGCCCATTGAACAGACTGTTCGTCTATCCATCACAGCCTCGTTTTTATTGTTGTCAAATAAAATATGGCGTCTATCCTGACTTTCCCAGGGTGACATAATTATTCCTCGCTAGTGCCCTTGAAAACTCACAAGCTGTCCATCAATCAGCCAGTTGCCGGCAGTAATCCACGGTGCATCGCCGTAACGACAGAGAG